>JAXRKP010000097.1:372500-420000 GCA_037039925.1 Doris montereyensis | reverse complement strand
CTTTTTCATCTTTCTATTTCCCAAACTCTTTGTTTGAATAGGAAAATTTGGTATGAATACTGTGAAAAAGTTTCATAAACAGTAATCTACTAGAAAACATTTTTTTTTAATTTTCAAAAGAAGATTTAAAAAAAGGCACCAGCACAAAAGTGATTTTAGAACACCATCAACAACATATCTGATATCAACGATAACAACGTCTACCAAAAAGAACCGAGTCACCTTAGTTGTGGATTTGGGTAAATGTAATCAATAATAAAAAACTTCTGTGTAATTGTCGAAGATATTCTAGAGGCTTTTCTGAGTGATGTTCTGAGTGATGTTCAAGGAGATTCTAAAAGGTTTTCTGAGTGATTTTTTCTAAAAGATTCTAAGTGGTCTTCTGGGTCATTTTCAAAGAGATTCTAAGGGTCTTCTGGGTCATTTTCAAAGAGATTCTAAGGGTCTTCTGGGTCATTTTCAAAGAGATTCTAAGGGTCTTCTGGGTCAATTTTCTGAAAGAGATTCTAGAGGGTTTTTCTGATTGACTTTCCAGAAAATTCCTAAAGGGTTTTCAGAGTAATTTTCCAGAGATTCTAGAGGGTTTTCTGACTGATTTTCCAGAAGATTCTAAAAGGGTTTTCTGATTGATTTTCCAGAAGATTCTAAGGGTCTTCTGGGTCATTTTCAAAGAGATTTTAGAGGCTTTTCTGAGTCATTTTCAAAGAGATTCTAGAAGGGTTTTTTCTGATTGACTTTCAGAAAATTTTAAAGGGTTTTCAGAGTAATTTTCAGGAGATTCTAGAGGTTTTCTGACTGACTTTCCAGAAGATTCTAAAGGGTTTTCTAGGTCATTTTGAAATAGATTCTAGAGTTTTCTGGGTGATTTGCAAAGAGATTCTAGATTTAGCCCAAAAGTATGGGTGGGGAAGGGTGGGGGGGAGAGAGATAAGATATTTCAAACTGACTGGTGATGATGAATCTGCGTTTGTGTTGCTCCTCTATGCTGCCTCTCTCCTTGCCGGAACGCGTGGAACGGTGTGCAGTTCATACATGAACCTCCTGACGCTGTTGTTGCGCTCAAAGTCGGTGATGCGGTCTTTCAGCTCTGTTTCGTCGTAGTAAGGCGTGACATGCACCACCTGGATGTAGGTGTCTTGGGGTCGAGATCACTGGGGGACACCTGGTGGCATGAATGGGGTAGATGGAGAAAGAAATGAAGACACTAGGACATGGCAGTGTCACTCACTATTATTGACATGAAACAGCGGTAGTTGAAGAGTTAATTGGGGTACATGTGTTTGTGTGTGTGTGTGTGTGTTAAATTTGCAGGGCAATCTTATACATCATCCGATGCCATGGTGGATTGATTGATTGTATTTCCTTAAGAACGAGTAATTTAAGTGTCTTCAAGGACATTACAGCTGAGCTTATCCTGATTTCTGTGATGTGAAGAGGAACAGGTGATAATAATCACCTCCTGGACAGGATGCTAGTCTGATGCAGGTCTTCACTCTCCAAGCTAACGCTTGTACCTATTTACACCTGGGCGAAATGGGGAAAATGTGTGTTACTTGTCTTTCCCAAGGAACACAACGTGGGACTTAGCTTTGCTAGGGTTCGAGGCCGAGACCTCTAGATCCCCAGTCCAGCAGACTCCTTCTCCAAGGAAAGTGATTTTACTTGACTTTACTAAATAATGAATAATGCTCTAAACAGGACTCGATAGTCCAGAGGCAAAGGTTAGACACTCTCAATCCGAAAGATTGTGGGTTCAAGCCCCCACTGCTGAAATTCGTTTTGGAGTTTTATTTTATAGTAAAATCTAACCCTGGTCCAGTAGGTGGATCGACACCTAGTCCCATGAGATTGACGATTAAAAGAGGTTCTGTATGCAGATCACTACCTCTTTCAGCAATATTAAAGATCCCCTGGCTGTTTACAAAGGCAGTCCGTCCAACATTAAAAAAAGTCCTACCAAAAACCCTGAGATCACTTTATTAGTGGATGTAGGTAAAATCAAATCAAATAAAAAATCAAAATTAAATGCTCTAAACAGTTTGGTCGCTGGGACCAGCAGAAGAAGAGCTTTGGGGCGTGCCGTTCTGGGACCAGCAGAAAAAGAGCTTTGGGGCGCCAACCTTTTTGGAGTCGTTGATCATCTGCACGTTCTCCCTGCCAAACTTCTCACTGAACAGTTTGTGTAGCCTTTCCCTGATCTCTGTCAAGGTCGTCACCTTGGGCTCCTTGTAGATGTACTCCTTCTTATCCTCATCCTCACAGTTTGTCTGCGTGACAAGACAAATTGATTTCAATCAACGGTGAATTTTCAAATTTAAATTATTTTTTCTTTCTCAAACGTCTTGGATAAAAGGAGACAAAGGAGGTAGGTAGGTATGACATGGGAGCTCATTACAACAAAAATAACATAACAACTCTCAGGCAATGTTCCCCTCTAAAGGTGAGCATGTGTGTGCACCAAGCGTAAAAGGTGCGCACAGTTGAGAAATATCTGCTCACACCAAGACAAAAACGTTTCTTATCTAATGTTCATTCTCATACACACACAGCACACACAGTTTGGGATTTTGTCATCAAACTTTGCACAACACCAATAATTTACGCACACACGGTAGAACAATTAGAGGGCCAACGCTCTCCAGAGCCACTATCTATTAATAGTCTGTCTCTCTTCTCTCAGGGACAAACAAGAAATCGCTTTCAGGGGCATATGTCTGCGGCTAGATCAGACTGAATATATATATATATATATATTCAGTCTGATCCCGCCTAGTGCAGGCTCACCAACTGTATATCATTTATCCCAATGTGTAATTTCATCAATGTCCTTCTCAACTCTCTCTCGGGAGCATACACTACATCAGCCTGTTAAGTGCTCATTGCTAATACACTTTCACTACCTATAGCTAGGTATTCATTCACAGCTGAGTCAAGCGAGGAAAGTAGGTTGAAGTACCTTTTTCTTAAAGTACAACATTGTGAAGAAAACACCTGGGCCGGCCAATGGTTTTAAACAAGTGCCGTCATCGTGATTACAAACTCACAACACTACGGTTTAGCTACACCGCCGTAAAGCTAAAGGACCAAAAATGGAGCTGCCAGGATGAAACTGCTGCCTTAAATTGGGAGACCCCACAGGTGAAATTTTGGCCTTTGTTTCTTACCTGTCCGTAAAGGACCAAAAGTGGAGGTGAAATTTTGACCTTTGTTTCTTACCTGTCCGTAAAGGATCACCATGTAGTAAGTTCCCAACAGCCTCGTCCACTCTTCATGACATCCAGGATGCTGTCATAGGCTGTAGACAAAGTACTGGTAACCACGTCCCAGGGCCTAGTGAACACAGGTTGCTTGGGTTAGTCACACGTTGATTAGAAAGTAACTAGATTAATGTGGACAAAAAATGTATGTCAAGTTTCTGCCAAAGCCCTTATGGCCCATAGACCTGAGTTTATCCCAGTTGCACATGAACATTTTATTGTTAAATTGAAGTGGGGGGGGGGGGGTATAGCTACCATTATGATAAAAAACATGTTTATGCCACAGACCAAATTTTACAGGAGAGCTTGAAAAATAATTTCTCAAAAAGTATTGTACTGTCGACTCAGCAGTGAAATGGGGGAAGCTAGGTCTGTTCAGACTCAGCAGTGAAATGGGAAGCTAGATCTGTTCAGACTCAGCAGTGAAAATGGGAAGCTAGGTCTGTTCAGACTTAGCAGTGAAATGGAAGCTAGGTCTGTTCAGACTTAGCAGTGAAATGGGAAGCTAGGTCTGTTCAGGCTTAGCAGTGAAATGGAAAGCTAGGTCTGTTCAGACTTAGCAGTGAAATGGGAAGCTAGGTCTGTTCAGACTCAGCAGTGACATGGAAAGCTAGTCTGTTCAGACTCAGCAGTGAAATGGAAAGCTAGGTCTGTTCAGACTCAGCAGTGAAATGGAAGCTAGGTCTGTTTCAGACTCAGCAGGGAAGCTAGTGAACTTAGCGGTGGAAAGCTAGGTCTGTTCAGACTTAGCAGTGAAATGGGAAGCTAGGTCTGTTCAGACTTAGCAGTGAAATGGAAAGCTAGGTCTGTTCAGACTCAGCAGGAAAGCTAGGTCTCTCTGAAATGGAAAGCTAGGTCTGTTCAGACTCAGCAGTGAAATGGGAAGCTAGGTCTGTTCAGACTCAGCTGGGAAGTCTGTTCAGACTTAGCAGTGAAATGGAAAGCTAGGTCTGTTCAGACTTAGCAGTGAAATGGGAAGCTAGGTCTGTTCAGACTTAGCAGACTAGGTCTGTTCAGACTTAGCAGTGAAATGGGAAGCTGGGTCTGTTCAGGACCAGTGCTAGGTCTGTTCAGACTGAAATGGGGAAAGCTAGGTCTATTCAGTTAGCAGTGAAATGGGAAAAGCAGCAGTCAGTGGCGAAATGGGTGAAAGAAAGCTAGGTCTGTTCAGACTTAGTGGCGAAATGGAAAAGCTAGGTCTGTTCAGACTTAGCAGTGAAATGGGAAGCTAGGTCTGTTCACACTTTAAAAACAATGTAAAAAAATCATACAATTATACGTATATCTTTTTTATATATATGTCAACCCTGATATGTCAATCAAGTGAGTATTAAGTGAATGTCTATTATTTATGGAAAAAAAACAACTTTAAAAAACAATACAAAAAACTCAAAAAAATCTGGCATACTCAAACTTTCATCACAACAGAAGCAAGATATTTTTTTTTGGGGGGGGGGGGGGGGGGATATAGGTTTGAGTGGGTGGTTGGTGGTCACATATGGTAGATGGAGCAAATTGTAATTATACAAATAGAGGATTAACAACAACATTGGGCTGTGTCTGTGTGTCTGTGTGTCTGTGTGTGTGTGTGTGTACGTGTTTGTAGGTGTGTGTGTGTGTGTGTGTGTGTGTGTACGTATTTGTAGGTGTGTCTGTCTGTCTGTGTGTGTCTGTGTTTGTATGTGTGTGTGTGTCCTACGTGTTTGTAGGTGTGTGTCTGTGTGTTCGTGTTTGTATGTGTGTGTGTGTGTCTGTGTGTGTGCCTGTGTGTCTGTGCGTGTCTGTGTGTGTACATGTTTGTAGGTATGTGTCTGTGTATGTCTGTGTGTGTGTGTCTGTGTGTGTGTGTGTGTGTGTGTGTGTGTGTGTGTGTCTCACCTCAAAGGTTCCTCATCTTCTCATAGATGGGTATAATCAGGCGGTAGATGTCACCCAGCACCTCGTAGCGCTGAGCCTTCTCCAAGTACTCCGCACCCTCTCCAAAAACTCCACAACGTCTCCTGTGGGTTTTCATGCAAACAAAAGAGACGAAAAGAATTAAAAACCAAAAAGCACAACAAGTAAAAACGAAGTTTTGAAAAAATAAATAAAATAATTAAATAAACCATACACATACATGCACAAACAACACACAATCACACACAAAAGTAGTGTTGAAAGATGATAAAAGTAAAAAAACTTTCTTAAAGGCCCTTATATGGCCCATCTAACCGGAGTCTATATTTCTCTTCTCTTTTCTTTATATCCTTTATTCACTCTTTTTTCTTCCTTAACACTGCATTTTTGAAAATCTTTTTTCACTCAAGCTTATTTAAGACCCTTAACACTTATCTATCTAGAGTTAAAGCTGAAGACATTAACAAGTTCCGATAGCACACAGACAATTAATGTCATGCTTCCAAGGATAGTTACAGACAATCAATTCCATTCTCCCAAGGAGCACTGACCTCCGTGTACTGTACGTCTGCATGCCACTGTCATCTTTGATGCCAGCCTCTTCCATGATGATGTTCGGTGAAATGGAGACAAACGAGGAACAGCCCTGAGGGTAGCTTCTGTAACGGGATTCAGAAGATACTGTTACAGTCTATACCTTAATTTACATAAACTCCCACCAAGGGATTTAAATACATACATACATATTTGTCACCTTCTAACCATGGATATATCTTTTTGACTAAAATTGGGAAAGGAGAAAGGAGAAAGACTCAAAAAGCTGCATGGCCTTTTTTAATGCGGATTTATTTCCTTTTGTTTACAATTGGGAGATAGATTTTCCTTCACTTTATTATGTGTGCTGTCTGTCTGTCTGTCTGTCTGTCTGTCTGTCTCTCTCTCTCTCTCTCTCTCTCTCACTCAACTTAATTCGTCACAGCTTATTACCATGTGAAGATTTCTTCAGTGGAATTGTGCATTGCAAATCGTTGTAACTGACTTCATTAAGGCATTTCATCATCAGAATTAACTTTTACTACATGAATTTTCATTTACTTGGCTTAACGCCACGCTTCAAGTAACAAATTTTCTTTTAAATCAAACAGAAATAGGTAAGTTAAAAGTCAATAAAAATAAGAACAAAAACAAAATAACGGAAAGAAGTTAACGTGCTCAGAGAAAATAATTTAGTTTGTTGTCTTTTTTGTTTTTTTTGTGTTTTTCTGTTAAGACGACATTTAGGTTAATGGGTGTACTTGACAGTAACTTTTAAGACGTAGTACAACATGACAACAGTAAGAGTTAAGAGTAGTCAAAGTAGTTTAGTTGATATGATGAATGCATGTCTTGGTCTTAGAACAGGCAGGGAATTCAAACCCGTCAGTCAGTAACATAACAAAAGGATGAAGACCAACAGACTTTCACAAAAGCATGAAAAGACAGGAAAAAAATTTTAAAGGAGAAAAGGAGAAGCTTTGAAGTCAGGACAGATGCTACGAAGGATGAAAGAACTCTAAAAAAATTGAAGAAGAAGAGGAAGTAAAATAAAATAAAAATTTAAAACCCCAAAAGTTCAAGAATACCAAGAAAAGAAAAAAGAAACCACCAGACCAAACCGTCCATATAAAAAACAATGCAATGCTTGGAGCACATTATGCACAAACACAACTTTGACATGACATTGGCAATCTTGCTTTCTTAAGAATGTCTCAAGAATACCTCAGACATACCTTGAGACCACCTTCACCTTCAGAACCTTTAAATGCCAAAGTGTACAACAGACACCTCAGACATACCTTGAGACCACCTTCAAAAACCTTTAAATGCCCAAAGTGTACAACAGACACCTCAGACATACCTTGAGACCACCTTCACCTTCAGAACATTTAAATGCCAAAGTGTACAACAGACACCTCAGACATACCTTGAGACCACCTTCAGAACATTTAAATGCCAAAGTGTACAACAGACACCTCAGACATACCTTGAGACCACCTTCAGAACATTTAAATGCCAAAACAACAGACACCTCAGACATACCTTGAGACCACATTCAGAACCTTTAAATGCCAAAGTGTACAACAGACACCTCAGACATACCTTGAGACCACCTTCAGAACATTTAAATGCCAAAGTGTACAACAGACACCTCAGACATACCTTGAGACCACATTCTTCAGAACATTTAAATGTCAAAGTGTACAACAGACACCTCAGACATACCTTGAGACCACCTTCAGAACCTTTAAATGCCAAAGTGTACAACAGACACCTCAGACATACCTTGAGACCACCTTCAGAACATTTAAATGCCAAAGTGTACAACAGACACCTCAGACATACCTTGAGACCACCTTCACCTTCAGAACCTTTAAATGCCAAAGTGTACAACAGACACCTCAGACATACCTTGAGACCACCTTCAGAACATTTAAATGTCAAAGTGTACAACAGACACCTCAGACATACCTTGAGACCACCTTCAGAACCTTTAAATGCCAAAGTGTACAACAGACACCTCAGACATACCTTGAGACCACCTTCAGAACATTTAAATGCCAAAGTGTACAACAGACACCTCAGACATACCTTGAGACCACCTTCACCTTCAGAACCTTTTAAATGTCAAAGTGTACAACAGACACCTCAGACATACCTTGAGACCACCTTCAAAACCTTTAAATGCCAAAGTGTACAACAGACACCTCAGACATACCTTGAGACCACCTTCACCTTCAAACCTTTAAATGCCAAAGTATACAACAGACACCTCAGACATACCTTGAGACCACTTTCAAAACCTTTAAATGCCAGACACCTCAGTGACATACAGACCACTTTCAAACCTTTAAATGCCAGCAGACAACAGATCAGACAATTAAACACAATCCAATGACACTGGCCTTCTTTACATTGATTTGTCTGACTAATGGACAGAAATTCTCTTTGTTAAGAAGAGAGATTGAAAAAGAAAGGATGTACATACTGACATATCATTAAAGTCAATGCAAACATCACAAATGCAAAGGTATGGTTCACAACTCTGCTCTTATTTCCCAGCTTCTATTTTTTTGGGGAAGTCTTGTCTGTCTTCTATCTGTCTCTGTCTCGCTCCCTCTCTCATAGTATCCTATTCTTGTAAGAGCCTAGTCTCAGCATCCATTCAACTAGAAATAAATCATAAACCTTCTTTAAAATAAATAAAAATATCATACCCAATGAACCCCAAGATTTGGTAATGAACCCAAAAATTTGCATTAAAAACCCAACCCAAACGAAAAATAAACACAACACAGCTTACAACTTGAAAGGACAGAACACAATAACCATCAGTAGGTGCTAGTGGCTCAGTTGGTAGAGCATCCTCCTACCTATCAGGAGGCGGCCCGAGTCTTGAGTTCCAGTCCGGGCAAATGTCTCTGGCCCCTCTGTTGACTCAGCAGCCAAATGGGTAGCTAGGTCTATTCAGACTCGAAACAAAAGTAAAGGCGCGCTTAGAAAGCAATGAATGGCAAACTAGCACATTGCTAGCCCAATTGCCCTAGAGCAACCAGGACTCTACTCCTGGTTGCTGGCCCTCATTTCGCTCTGCAAACTTTGCATGGGACTTAGGACTTGCGCTACTTCAGCTGCCTCTCCTCCTGTGCCCTCTATCAACAGATCAACAACTTCTTGCCCCAGTCGCAGGTGTGCATTATTACAACTACAACTACAATTACAACTACAACTACAACACAGGACGTTATGTATTCTGCAGTTCAACAAGATTGAATCCTGATTGCTTTTTCGCTGAATTTCACCCTGTCTGCCACATGCGGTGGATCTTCGGGTCAGTCAATAAGGATGAAAGACGCAAAAGGAAGAATGGAAAGAAGTAGGACCTCACAGCAGCAGCTTCAGCCCCACCTGCCACGTCACTGTTTGCAGTACAGTGTGCATTTTAGTTGCCTGCCATGTCAGTGTACAGTGTGCATTCCGTTGCCTGCCATGTCAGTGTTTGCATTTGCATTTCAGTTGCCTGCCATGTCAGTGTTTGCAGTACAGTGTGCATTTTAGTTGCCTGCCATGTCACTGTTTGCAGTACAGTGTGCATTTTAGTTGCCTGCCATGTCAGTTTTGCAGTACAGTGCATTTCAGTTGCCTGCCATGTCAGTGTTTGCAGTACAGTGTGTGCATTTCAGTTGCCTGCCATGTCGGTGTTTGCAGTACAGTGTGCATTTCAGTTGCCTGCCATGTCAGTGTTTGCAGTACAGTGTGCCTTTCAGTTGCCTGCCACGTCAGTGTTTGCAGTGCAATGTGCATTTCAGATGCATTTCAGTTGCCTGCCGTCACTGTTTGCAGTACAGTTGTGCATTTCAGTTGCATTTCTGCCTGACATGTCAGTGTTTGCAGTACAGTGTGCATTTCAGTTGCCTGCCATGTCAGTGTTTGCAGTACAGTGTATTTCAGTTGCCTGCCATGTCAGTGTTTGCAGTACAGTGTGCCTTTCAGTTGTCTGCCACGTCAGTGTTTGCAGTACAATGTGCATTTCAGATACCTGCCACGTCAGTGTTTGCAGTACAGTGTGCATTTCAGTTGCCTGCCATGTCAGTGTTTGCACTAGTACAGTGTGCATTTCAGTTGCCTGCCATGTCAGTGTTTGCAGTACAGTGTGCATTTCAGTTGCCTGCCATGTCAGTGTTTGCAGTACTATGTGCATTTCAGATGCCTGCCATGTCACTGTTTGCACTAGTACAGTGTGCATTTCAGATGCCTGCCATGTCACTGTTTGCACTAGTTTGCAGTGTGCAATTCAGTTGCCTGCCATGTCACGGTTTGCACTAGTACAGTGTGCAATTCAGTTGCCTGCCATGTCAGTGTTTGCAGTACAGTGTGCATTTCAGTTGCCTGCCATGTCAGTGTTTGCAGTACAGTGTGCATTTCAGTTGCCTGCCATGTCACTGTTTGCACTAGTACAATGTGCATTTCAGTTGCCTGCCATGTCAGTGTTGGCAGTACAGTGTGCATTTCAGTTGCCTGCCATGTCAGTGTTTGCAGTACAGTGTGCATTTCAGTTGTTCTGCCACGTCAGTGTTTGCAGTACAGTGTGCATTCCAGGGAATGTTGGTGTGCTGAGAGGCATCCATACAAGGTTGGTTTCAAACCCTTTGTGTTCCATATACATTCCAAGTAGTGGTATATTACCCCAAGCTATTTCAAGTCGGGTCCATCCTTTGGAAACACTTCTGTATTTTGTCTATTGCTTCCTTCTGACCACATCTGCCAAACTGATGAATTCCCCAGACAACAAATTTCTAGATTCAGATGACATTTTACTAACAAGAAAAATAAAAACACAAATATGAAAAGAAAAAAAAATCCTTTTTGCAGCCAAAAACCCAAAAATCAAAAGGAAACAAAACTCCTCAATAAAAAAAATATAAAAAATCGGTAAAATACAAAACAAAAACCAGCTTAAAGAAACCCACAAGAAGACGACAGTGAGATTTTGTAAGTGTGAGTTGTGACAGACAACGAGACGCAGATTACAAGCATTATAGGCAGGCAGTGGAATGGTTTGTTCTATTCTAATCAAATCCATGTTAAAACACTTTGATGGAGACGGAAAGACATAGAGACAATCATAAACTTAGGAAAAGAAAGACAAAATAAAACAAAACTAACTTTCTTTAAATTGAATTATAAAAACTATAAGTATGCTTCCTGCAGGAGGAAAAGAAGAAAAAAAAAAAGACTATAAAAGAGAATCCTAAATAAGTAATCTAAAGAAAAAAGAAAAAGATTTCTCAACAACATAATATTTCAAGACATGAAAATCATAAATAAAACACAGATGTCAAGAATTCAGGATGATGCAACACGGCACAGAGACGGATAGATGGAAGAGGACAGACAGGCAGACAGGCAGACAGACAGATCGACAGACAGATGGGCAGATAGACAAGAAAGCCATTTCCACGATGAGAGACCAACCAAGATGCAGACAACTTACTTATTTTAACTTTCCTGGCAGGATAGCAAGTGGACAAACTCAATTATACTACATTGCTATGCACTTTCGTCCAAAACAGACAAAGAGCTAAAGGTACATTATGTAAAACAGATTTTTTCGGAAATAATTGACGATCAAACAAATGCTGTAACATGAGAGACGAGAAGATAAACAGTTTGAAAATCTAACCAACTTGTGGAAATAGTATAACTGAGCCATTATTTAAGATGTAAAATTTACAGTAGACATTAAACAGATATTAGAAATATCGATGTAATAAAGAATAATATGAACAAATACAAAAAACCCAAAATATAATATGTCAGTTGAGGAAAATATTTATTTATTTTTGAATGGAAAAACCTTTATTAAAAACATTCTGTGGTCCCCAGTTTACATATGGAATGAGTCAGTCAAATGAGAAGGTAGAAAGGGGAGGGGGGGGGTGAATTGCTGTTTGAGCAGCTTAAGTTTAAACCTATGTGAAAACAAACAAACGACTCAAACAATAGTACACGATAGCTGTCAACCTTTTCAAGTCGAAAAAACTGACCACACGTACACACTAATTCTAACTTGCACGACAGCCAATCATACTCCAAAAAACATTGGTCATTTAATCTTAATTACCCGTAACTGTCTTTTTAAGGTATATATATATATATATATATATAACAAAACCCTGCCCATCACTCAATGGCCTTTCTTGTGGAGTGTGATGGGTATTTTGTGAACTCAGAATGGCATGTCCACACTTTCACCCTAATCTCCCTACCATTAACTTAGGGTATCTTTTAAAATAAAATACATTTATCACATACATACTTTTAAAATTAAGTACACATTAAGGGACTCAAAGCCCCCTCCAAAAAATACTAAATATACGTTTTTGACATATTGGCTGGCAGCTATGATAATGATAATATATACAGGTTCATCTTCATTACTCTGGCCTTTGAACAGCTGACAAGCTCAGTGTTGCCTTGTATGAGGTGGGGAAATAGTAGAAAGAGATAAGAAAAGGTAAGGGCAAGAGATAAGAAAATGGTAAGGGTGGTAAGAGAGATAAGAAAATAGTAAAAGAGATAAGAAAATAGTAAGGGCAAGAGATAAAGAAAATAGTAAGGGCAAGAGATAAGAAAATGGTAAGAGGGTAATAAGAAAATGGTATGGGCAATAGATAAGAAAATGGTAGAGGGAAAGGCAAGGGGGGGGATAATGGGCGGGTTGTCTGTTGTCACTTATAAATTCAACGGTGGTTGGAGGCGGAGCCATCTAGATAAAATTCAAGTAAATAGCCAAGATAGAAGAATTTTAGAAAACGGGGAGTCTTAAAAAAAGTGACTTGAATGTGATCAATCCAATACGCGGGGTTTGAAAAGAGTGAAAAGTTGTGATGGAGAAAATACCTAACAGAAAGACGGCCTGCAGCATGTTAAACAAAGTTCAGAAAATTAAACAATTGGTCAAGGATTAAAGATGTCAAAAGGGTTTTCGCTTTGCCCAAGAACTATCTGGCAGTGCTGACCATTCCCTCCCTTTGAATCCAAAAAGCCACATTGGTCAATAAAATACCTAAACATTGAATATCCTCTTGAAGCAAGGTCTCCTCTTCCCCCCCCCCCCCCCCCCTTTTCCAAAAAAGTACAAAAACAAAACAAAAAAACTAAAAAAGGAGTGAGAGAGAAAGACATTCAGGGACAATCATCACCCCCATCTCTCCCCTTCTACCTTCTAGCACAACCAAATTTGTTTCATTGAAATTTACCCTGTCCACCAGTGTGAATCAAGAGAAAACAGCAAGATGAAAAACAAGTGAAAGAGAGAAAGAGAAAAAGACGTAGGACCTACCAGTAGTCCCCGCCAAACCACCCCTTCATACACAGCCAGGACTTGAACCGATGACCTCCCAATCTTGAGTCTGACCAGACTACCAACACCACTTTCCACACCCCCTCTCCAAAACCAAAAAAATCTTAAAAACAAAAAAATGACAAAATAATAATTAAGTAAAAGAACTATAGCCTTCACAAAATCTAGAGTCCTAAATAATAATTAAGTAAAAGAACTATAGCCTTCACAAAATCTAGAGTACTAAATATGAATACATTTTTAACACATTGTATACAATTTACAAATATTTACTGAAGGTTTTGATTCTTTCAAGTACTAAATATTCCACCCAGGCAGTTGTGAGTAATATCATTAGTCAGATACGAATGTTGAGACCATTTGCCATGGGGTGGGACAGGGTTTACCTAAAACTGCCCTTTACGGTTGTTCCTATTTGACGTCTAAATTGTAAAATGTTATATATATATTTATATATATATATATATATATATATATATATATATATATATATATATATATATATATATATATATATATATATATATATATATATATATCTTATTCAATAATGGCCTACATATAATAACCTTGCCAGAATGGCTGACCTCTGTATACCTATAACCTAGAATACTTGTAGGCAATTTGTCAAGCATCACTACTTACCCCTTCTCTTGAGGTATTCGGCTATCAAGGCAGCGATGTGAATGTAACAATGACGGCCTGTCAAGGTGAGAAGGAAAACAGTGAGAACGGATATAAAAACCAAACAAACTAACACACGCTAGATTCCGTGATCTAAGTTTTTAAAATTTCATTGGATTTCATCCCCATCAGCAAAAAATGTCATTTGTGCAGAAAATGAGACAAATGTAGTCTGTCATACTAGTGGATAGAACAGTTAATTCCGTCATAATGATGTCATAAAAGAAGCTCAGTATTGATTCTTTGAATTTATACAATTTTTTAAAAACAATACAGGCCTATCTTTCAAAACAGCTATCATACGATAAAAGCCAGAAATATTATATTAAGTACGGCAAGTTGGTACTCATTTTGATCATCACAATAAAGGCTATCAAAACAAACTTATTTGGGAATATTGCCTTAGATCGTTTGGAAAATACAGAACATGTTCCGCGCAACTATTATCAAAAGGCATCATCTCAAAATGAGTAAAAAGGTGCTGGTGCACTTGACAGTGTCAATAAGAAGTGGTTGAGAGCCTCTCAAGGTTTTATGATGTTTCAAAGTATTATCCTATTCTTTTCTTAAGTTTATGGGTGAAAAATATATTCAAATAACAGAAAATATGAGAAAAATACGATTTTATCAAAATGTCCTTTTTGTTCATGATTCCCTATCTTCTTTTTATTTCTCAACGTATATTCATGAAATTTGATGTAAATGATGAGTGGGGAAAACAATTTTGAAAATTTTTAATTTTTTGTACAATATTTTTGTATACTTTTGGTTGTTCTCATAATATGCTATTTTCAAAAACTCATAGAATCAAAACTTACCAATGAAACAAAACTCCGATATGATCAAATTTAGATATTGTATCAAATAAGGTGTGTACCAAGTTTGAAACAAATTTGTTGAAAAATGAATGAAAAAGGCTTACTGATATTGAACGGGTGAAATTTGGAGGCAAAATCTAAGATGGCCACCATTGCCATATAACCAGAACGTCAGGAAAAAAACTTTATTTGTTGCTGGCTACATTTAGATGTGTGACAAATGTAATGTTGCTGGCTACATTTAGATGTGTGACAAATGTAATGTTGCTGGCTACATTTAGATATGTGACAAATGTAATGTTGCTGGCTACATTTAGATGTGTGACAAATGTAATGTTGCTGGCTATATGTGGATGTGTGACATGTGAAATGTTGCTGGTTACATTTGGACGTGTGACAAATGCAATGCTGCTGGCTACATATGTATGTGTGACAAAAGCAATGTTGCTGGCTACATTTGGATGTGTGACAAATGCAATGTTGCTGGCTACATTTGGATGTGTGACAAATGCAATGTTGCTGGCTACACTTGGATGTGTGACAAATGCAATGTTTCTGGCTACATTTGGATGTGTGACAAAAACAATGTTGCTAGCTACATTTGGATGTGTGACAAATGCAATGTTGCTGGCTACATTTGGATGTGTGACAAATGGAATGATGCTGGCTACATTTGGATGTGTGACAAATGGAATGATGCTGGCTACATTTGGATGTGTGACAAATGGAATGATGCTGGCTACATTTGGATGTGTGACAAATGCAATATTTCTGGCTACATTTAGATGTGTGACAAAAGCAATGTTGCTGTCTACAGGATTAAATGTATGACAAATGGAATGATGCTGCTGTCTACATTTGGATGTGTGACAAATGGAATGATGCTGGCTACATTTGGATGTGTGACAAATGGAATGATGCTGTTACATTTGGATGTGTGACAAATGGAATATTGCTGTCTACATTTGGATGTGTGACAAATGGAATGTTGCTGGCTACATTAAGATGTGTGAAAATGCAATGTTGCTGGCTACATTTGGATGTGTGACAAATGCAAACAGAATTATGCTGGCTACATTGGGATGTGTGACAAATGGAATGATGCTACATTTGTATGTGTGACAAATAGAATTATGCTGGCTACATTGGGATGTGTGACAAATGTAATGATGCTACATTTGGATGTGTGACAAATGGAATATCGCTACATTTGGATGTGTGATCTCTAGCAGCAGCTCCCACTAAACACCTATGAATACTAAGTTTCTTTTCATTAAAATATTCGCAAAAAGATCATCATTATAGAAAACAAAGGTTTTAAAAAGAGGCACATATTGTGCAACACACCTCTGAAAAGTTTGCGTCGTATATGTTGCTGGGCCATAGCTTCCAGCCATGTTTTCCTCAACACTGGCGTGCTGGCGTATGACTTGGCTAGACTGTACTGTAAATCTGCTAAAAATTCGGGATCATTTTCATTTTCTTTCATCTGAGCAGTTGCCATGAGGACAGTTCGAATTCTCTTCGTCAGATCTCGCACTTCTCCGGGGAAAGGAGTTTTCTGAGGAAAAAAAGCGGCAGATATTATATAGTTGATGTATGGATCGTATTGATGCAATATATCTCAACGACTTGTTCACTCCTTTCTTCCCAAAGACCAGAGCTCAATACTTAGAAGGCCACTCTCTAAAACAGCACATCAGATATAAAAACACTCATTCGATTGTGCCCAGCCCTTACAACGACTGATTAGGGTGTGTTTTTTTTTATTTATTTATTGAATATCATCTACCCCGTCCACCGCATGCAGTGATCTCAGCGAGAATTTGTTAAGAGGAAACAGCAAGGTGAAAGAAAATGAAAGAGGGAAAGAAAGGAAAGAAGTAAAACCTACCAGTACCAGTGCCACCCCCAAACTCCCATGCTGATTAAGGTGAAACATTTCCCTTCCTCCCTTGTAGTCCCTCCTTCCACTCCGTCCTCCTCTCTTGCTGTGGTGGTTTGATTTCACAAGAAATCTAAACCCTGTGTTGATAAATCTAAACCCTGTGGTTTGATTTCACAAGAAATCTAAATCCTGTGGTTTGATTTCACAAGAAATCTAAATCCTGTGGTTTGATTTCACAAGAAATCTAAATCCTGTGGTTTGATTGTACAAGAAATCTAAGTAAATCCTTTCTTCCAAAAAAGAAACAAATGAATTTATTCAATGGGCAAAATGGTTTCTTCTTCTTAGAGTCCAACACTTTGGAAAACTAGTCATAAGCCAGCCTGCTGTACTCATTCATCAAACGTTACATGCAAGAAGACCCGAAACAAAATTGAACGCTAATTATCTGATTTTGTTGTTGTTTATATCTTTATCTTTGTCTCTTGTCTTTGACTGTCTGTCTGTCTCTTGAGAAAACCCTCAGCAAAGCAGAAAAAAACAAAAATACCAACCACTTTATTTTACTTACCTGATTAACACTCTCCCCACACACACCCCCCCAACATATACACACACATAAATACACCAACACACACACACACACACTCACACTATGTTATGAAAAGAGAGAAATCCATGAAGAAAATAAAGAAGCTCACAACAAAACAATTGTAAATAAAAAGAACAAAATGTTAAAGAAAAAAATAAAGAAGTAAAACCTACTAGCAGGCTCTGCCAACTGCCCACATAAGCGTGCATGTTATGAATACAATTTACCTTTAATGAACAGCCTACATCAAGATTGGATGTTATGACTACAAATTAACTTTGATAAACAGCCGCCTACATAAAGCTTGGATGTTATGACAACAAATTACTTTAATGAACAGCCGCCCACATAAAACTTAGATGTTATGACTACAAATTACCTTTCTTTTTAGCTGCCAAACGTTTCAAATGGAAAATCAGACTGTGCTGACCACGCCAACTAACTCTAATTCTCACAGCGGCCTGTCCGTAATATTCCCGAAAAAGAAAGGATTGACAGTTTAACGTGAAGCAACACCCCCCCCTCTAAATGTCCACCGATCGCTGGCGTTTCTGGCGATGTGCAACTGATCGTCTTGTAAACTCAGAATGACATCTCCTGGACTTGCACCCAAATCTCTCCAGTCTCTGCTTTTAAAGGTTTCTTTAAACACAAAAACAAACACAGTAAACCCTAACATAGATTACACACTTATCAAGGCAAATGCAGACTTACAGACTCAAAGCAACGACAAAAAATCTTCCATTAAATACTTTTTTTTTATGTACTGGTTGACAGTTACGTTTCCTACACGTACACACATATATGTTTCCTACACGCACGCATTTTCCTGCACATACACATACATACGTGTTCCTACATGTACACGTACACATTTTCCTACATGTACACATTCCTACATGTACACGTACACGTACATACATTTCCTACACGTACACATTCAAATTGATAAACTGACTCCGACTTACGGACTCACAGCAACGACAAAAATCCCCCACTGAATACGTTTTTTTACGTACTGGTTGGCAGTTACGTTTCCTTCACATACACGTACATTCGTTTCCTGCACGTTTAGTTTCCTACACGTACACATACATAGTTTCCTACACGTACACGTACATACATGTCCTGCACATACACATACATACGTTTCCTACATGTACACACATTTCCTATACGTAAACATACATAGTTTCCTACATACACGTACATACATTTCCTGCACATATACATACATACGTTTCCTACATGTACACACATTTTCTACACGTACATACATTCCCTACAGGTACACATACATATGGTTCCTACACGTACACGAACATACATTTCCTGTACATACACATACGTACAGTACGAGTACTAGTGGTGAGTCAAGAGAAAGCACATTGGCACGAATAAAGCCAATGAGTGCAGCTAAAAAACAACAAAAGGTCAGAACAATAAACCCGTATTTTCCAAAAGACATAGGATTACACTGCTACTCATGTGTAATGTTATGCTAAAAACAAAATAAGATTTATTTGCAGATTCTAAGAGGAGAAATAGCGAAATCTGCTACATTTTCATTTATTTATTTATTTATTTATTTATCTATTTATTTATTTATTTATTCCTTTGTTTATTTTCATTTATTTTTTGTGTTTTAGTCAGTGTTACTCTAGATTTTTCTAAAGTTTGAGGAAAAAAAAACCTACAAACACAACTTATAACAAATTTTCATTGGAAATCTTTACCCCTGCCACAACTTTCTTTCATTGGAATTTGCCCTGCTCTCCATATGCAGCGATGTCAGGTCTCAAATGAAACAGCAAGATGAAAGACATGTAAGGAGAGAAAGAAAAAAACAGAGGACATCCCGGCACCACCCGCTAACTGCCTACAACAACCATGACGTAAGGGAAGAACCAACTACCCGTATAAAAAACACACCAAAAACCACAAAATCTCATGCAAACTGAAGAAGGGATTAGATAAAACTTTAAAAAAAAAAGAAAATTCTACATCCAACTCAATATATCCCTCAGTCAAAGATGTAAAAAAAGTGAAGAAAATAGATAATGTAAAGATAAAAATAGGTAACGTAAAGATAAACTTTGATAGTTCACATACTTCCATTTCCTCTTGCTTAGTGAAAGCCATTATAGATGGATTGAGAGACAGAGGACGCCCAAACACAACATGATGTAGAATGGTGGAGAAAGAGAGGAGTGGAGAGGGATAGCCTTCCTGGGGAAAAGGCCAGGAGAGCAGCCTAGGATAGAGAAAATTGGCGAGAGTATGTTCAGGACTTATGCGCCTCCTGGCACAGAGAAATAAGGTTACGATAAGGATTGATTGATTAATTGAAATTTACTTTGGTTGGAATAGCAGTTTTGCTCTAGCCAACATTGTGGGCTATTTTTGACACAAAAGACAATGACATTGAAACATACAGAAAAGGCACCACCCCCTTTCTGCTTTTCCTCATCCGACAGGTATGAATGAGCACCCAGCTATAGGGAGAGAATAATCTTGTCAGGGTGTCAGTATGAAGCGCTTACTGGCAGCTGCACTGCAAGCTCCCCCAGAGGGATGGATTAAGAATGAAATGGCCTGTGCGCGGGGGAGGGGGAAATCATTTTAAGTCTGTGAGCCTGTTTTGTTTTATTCATTCAAATTTACTTCATCCACCTTACATGGTGATGTCAGGGAAAATTAAAAGGAAACAGCAAGATGAAAGAAAAGTTGGAAGAAAAAAAAGTGAAAAGAAAGAAGTAGAGCCTACCAGCAGCCCTCACCACCCACCCACCGGTGAGCCTGCAATTGTGTGGGGATCTTCTACAGAAACTGAGAAAAGCTGAAGTCCTATTAGCCGCTAGGTCTGGAAAGAATTTTACTTAATCAAAGCAAAACACACCAAAACCAAAACAAAAAAAAAACAACCCAAAAAACCAACAAAAAAAGAATCAAGAAAAATAGCTCAAAAATTGATTTAACTCCTACCTGAAATCTATAGATTATTCAAACTATGCAACAAACAGAGAAATAGACATTCTTTATAAACCACAGAATGGCCTATTGTCCCTTTGCCTGCCTATAGTAATCAACTGCATGCCTTTGATTATCAACTACACCCCACTGATTTGCAGAAACAACGTTTAAATTTTGCTTATTCCTCTTCATTATGTTAATTCGAGTCCCTGTTTGGACCCTTCCCCTTACGACAGACCAAACAAGAAACTCAAAAGGAGAAAAACCAAAAGACGTTGGAGGGTGATGACACGCAACTGACTTTGTGGTTTTAGTCGTTCTGGTGCACAGAGGAAAAGTAAATGCCCTCACGGAAGGAAAAAAACCAAACTCTTTTGTTGCTGGAGCTCATTACTTGCTCGCATGATTATTTGGGTGAATGAACGGAAACTAAAGACAACAGTGCAATGAAAGACAAAATTGATCTATTCTTATTTCAGTCTTTCACTTTTTTATGTTTTGGCAAATAAAAGAAAAAACGAAATAGGCCTACACAGATATTTTAAAAAAGCCAAAATTAATAATTTTTTGCTTTAGCTGTCTTTTGGTGACAAATTTAAACTAAACACACCAAGACAAATAAATAGGCCCACATAAATAAAGATCAAATTCATCATTTTTTTGCATCAGCTGTTTTGGTGATAGAAGAAAACTAAATAGAACCATACAGAAACAGATCAAATTCATCATTTCTTTGCTTTAGCTGTTTTGGTGATAGAAGAAAACTAAATAGAACCATACAGAAACAGATCAAATTCATCATTTCTTTGGTTTAGCTGTTTTGGTGATAGAAGAAAACTAAATAGAACCATACAGAAACAGATCAAATTCATCATTTCTTTTGCTTTAGCTGTGGTGTGATAGAAGAAAACTAAATAAACCATACAGAAACAGATCAAATTCATCATTTCTTTGCTTTAGCTGTTTTGTGATAGAAGAAAACTAAATAGAACCATACAGAAACAGATCAAATTCATCTTTTCTTTGCTTTAGCTGTTTTGATAGAAGAAAACTAAATAGAACCATACATAAACAGATCAAATTCATCTTTTCTTTGCTTTAGCTGTGGTGTGATAGAAGAAAACTAAATAGATCTACAAAAATTAATCATTTTTTGCTTTAATGGTTGTGGTATAAAAAACTAAATAGATCTACACAGATAAAGACCAAATTAATCATTTTTGCTTTAGCTGTTGTGATGAAGAAAAAAAAACTGAATAGGCCTACACAGATAAAGATCAAATTAATCATTTTGCTTTAGGTGTTGTGATGAATAAAAGAAAACTGAATAGGCCTACACAGATAAAGACCAAATTAATCATTTTTGCTTTAGCTGTTGTGATGAAGAAAAAAAAACTGAATAGACCTACACAGATAAAGACCAAATTAATCATTTTTGCTTTAGCTGTTGTGATGAAGAAAAGAAAACTGAATAGGCCTACACAGATAAAGACCAAATTAATCATTTTTGGATTTAGATGTTGCGTGAAAGCGTAACGGCAAAACAAGGCAGCTTTGTCGCCAGCATAATACGTGGTTGAATTAATGTAAAGAAAAAAGGAAAAAGCAATGAAAAAAACGAAAAATAATAAATGACACTTACTGTCTTCAGTGTTTTATCAATGTACTGTAAATTGGTCAGGAAAGTGGGTTTTGTGATTTATCAAAATGACCAAATGCTTGAGCAAAGATTGCTGTATATAACAAAGAATTTCATTGCTCTCACAGAACTAAGTTAAATACAAAACTCAGGTAACATGTAGTTAGTGCTCAGACAAAAACAACAGTTTAGAGCGTAGACAAAATGAAATTTAGAGTTTGAACAAAAGTAGTTTGGGGCTCAGACAAAACATAGTTAGAGTTTACAATAAATGTAGTTTAGAGCTCAGACAAAACATAGTTTGGAGTTTACAATAAATGTAGTTTAGAGCTCAGACAAAACATAGTTAGGAGTTTACAATAAATGTAGTTTAGAGCTCAGACAAAACATAGTTTTGGAGTTTACAAAAAATGTAGTTTAGAGCTCAGACAAAACATAGTTTGGAGTTAACAAAAAATGTAGTTTAGAGCTCAGATAAAACGTAGTTTGGAGTTAACAAAAAATGTAGTTTAGAGCTCAGACAAAACATAGTTTGGAGTTAACAAAAAATGTAGTTTAGAGCTCAGACAAAACATAGTTTGGAGTTAACAAAAAATGTAGTATGAGCTCAGATAAAAATATGGTTTGGAGTTTACAACAAATGTAGTTTAGAGCTGATAAAATGTAGTTTAGAGCTTAATAAATATAGTTTAGAGCTCAGATAAAACGTAGTTTGGAGCTTACAAAAAATGCAGTTTAGAGCTCAGACAAAACAATGTTTGGAGCCTACAAAAAATGTAGTATAGAGCTTAGATAAAACATGGTTTGATGCTTCCTTAGATAAAATAGTTTAGAGCTTAGACATATAATGTAGTTTAGAGCTTAGACAAAATGTAGTTTAGAGCTCAACAGAACATAGTTTAGAGCTTACATAAAAAGCAGTTTGAGCTCAGACAAATGTAGTTTAAACCTCAAAGCTCAGACAAAACGTAGTTTAGAGCTCAGACAAAACGTAGTTTAGAGCTTAGACAAAATGTAGTTTAGAGCTTAGACAAAATGTAGTTTAGAACTTAAACAAAATGTAGTTTAGAACTTAGACAAAACGTAGTTTAGAACTTAGACAAAATGTAGTTTAGAGCTCAGCCAGAATGTAGTTTAGAGCTTACATAAAAAGCAGTTTAGAGCTCAGAAAATGTAGTTTAGAGCTCAGAAAAAGCGTTGTAGTTTAGAGCTTGAACAAAAATATAGTTTAGAGCTCAGACAAACATAGTTTGAGCTTACAATAAACGATAGTTTAGAGCTCAGACAAAAAGTAGTTTAGAGCTTACAACAAATGTAGTTTAGAGCTCAGATAAAACGTAGTTTGGAGCTTACAAAAAATGTAGTTTAGAGCTCAGACAAAACATTGTTTAGAGCTCAGACAAAACGTAATTAGATAGATGCTTAGACAAAATAGTTTAGAGCTTAGACAAAACGTAGTTTAGAGCTCAGACAAAACGTAGTTTAGAGCTCAGACAAAACATAGTTTAGAGTTTAGAGCTCAGACAAAACGTAGTTTAGAGCTCAGACAAAACGTAGTTTATAGCTCAGACAAAACATAGTTTATACCTCAGACAAAACGTAGTTTAGACTCCAGACAAAACGTAGTTTGAGCTCAGACAAAATGTAGTTTAGAACTTAGACAAAACGTGTTTAGAACTTAGACAAAACGTAGTTTAGAACTTGGCCAAAACGTAGTTTAATCATAAAAAGCATTTTAGAAGCAAAGTTTATTTAGAAACAAAAGAAAAAGACAAAAGGAGTTTAGGGCTCAGACAAAACAAAAGAGAAAAGAACAAGGGAGCATACCTAATCATAGACAAAAAGAACAAGGGAGCATACAAATCATAACAAAAGAACAAGGGAGCATACCTATCATAACAAAAGAACAAGGGAGCATACCTATCATAACAAAAGAGTTTAGAGCTCAACAAAACAGAGTTTTATACCTCAGACAAAACAAAAGACAAAAGAACAAGGAGCATAACTATCATAACAAAAGACAAAAGAACAAGGAGCATACCTATCATAACAAAAGAACAAGGGGCATACCTATCATAACAAAAGAAAGAACAAGGGAGCATACCTATCATAACAAAAGAACAAGGGAGCATACCTATCATAACAAAAGAACAAGGGAGCATACCTATCATAACAAAAGACAAGGGAGAACCTATCAGGGAGCATACCTATCATAACAAAAGAAAAAGAACAAGGAGCATACCTATCATAACCTAACAAACAAAAACCTGCGTCTTCAAGCCTTCAAAAGCTTTCATGCAACATGCAGTTAAGGAGACGACTCCACACGGATAACATAGAATCATCTACAAAATTATTGGCTAGCTGTTCTACAATAAAATGTCGAAATTACAGAGTCTACTATTTTAGAGTTCACTGACCCATTGTATGCAGCCCACCCGACCAAAATGTCACATAGTATTTACTCATACAGATTTCCATGAGATGATTTGATCTTTCTGACCAACTGAAATCAATATTCTTATCTCTGTGGTTTATAGGATGTTTTATTCTTTTACAAGAAAAAAATAATTCAGGAAGGTGACAAAATGAGACAAATCCGACTTTGACAAATCATTCTTATCGCGACTTTTGAAAATGCAGGAAAAAGAAAAAGAACACACGTTTTGCATGAGACTGAAAAAAACTTATAAAGTCATAATCTTTTAAATCTTTGACTACCATGAGCCCATAAATTGGCTTCTCGTACTGACATGTTCCGACCACAACCTGATCAGTCGGCTATTCATAAAAACTCACATTCTTCGTTTCATTTGTCAAAAAAAAAAAAAAACTCCCTAATTTTTATTGAACTTTTACGATGAAAACATCCAGTGAAGTGGCAAAGACGATTGTCACAGCCCTTGGTCTGGTTTTCTGTTCGGTTACCACTAATGTACTCTAATTTTGTAGCTGTATCCCACTCTGCCACTACCGTAGAACCAAAATGAAGTGGGGTCTACACCCAGAAATAAATGTGGTGGTCAAAGAGTTAACGGGAGTAAAAAACGGGTTCATTTCTAAAAAAAACAACAAAAAACAACACAAGCAACAAATAATGGTTTGCTCTCACGAGCTTGAAAAAGATAACAATGGCGATGTGAAAGAGGGGAGACTACTCTTGTAGAAAAAGCCAACCTACCTGGATACTCTTATCACTACTGGCGTAGTTGTTGACAATGGCCAAACTCTCCTGGAAGCGGCTGGTGCTCAGACCCACAACCACGCCCCGATCTGCGACACCGAGATGATGACCTGCCGCAGGAAAGAAAGAGAATTTGTTTGTTAAATTGAAATTTACCCCGTCCGCCATTGTGGTTGATTCGATTTGATTTGATTCGATTTGATTTACCCACATCCAAAACTAATGTGATCTCGGGTTTTGGGTAGGGTTTTGAAATTTTTCCCGGACTGCCCTATAATCAGCCAAGGGATCTTTGACTTGCATAGATAGATAGTTGTGATCTGCACACAAGATCTCCTTTTTATCATCCGTCTCCAATGGGACTAGGTGTCGATCCACCTACATGGACCAGGGGGTAGGTAGATTTTGCCTGAAAAATAACTACGCAAACCTCGAACCCACTACCTTTTAATTGAGAGGCCGACACTTTGCCTCTGGACTACCGAGTCTCCCCCCCCCCCCACCCCTGGCACTGTGGTGATGTAACGGTGAATCAAGAGGAAACGGCAAGAAAAGAGAAGTGAAAGAGTAAAAAGAACAGTAAGACCTACAAAGGGTGACATGTTCCTGTCACTCTTATGTGTGTGTGTGTGTGGTTCTGTGAGTATGTATGTGTATCAGTATGCGTGTGTGTGTGTGTGTGTGTGTGTGTGTGTGACTAAAACACAGCAAATACTAGGGAAACAGCTGCATCTCTCTAGTCAAATGCCTCATTTTCATCTCTCCCTGTTGCCAACTGACTACACACTACAGTACAGTGATCAAAAACTTATTGCCAGCCATGAGACAAACCAATTACTGCCAATCGGACAAGAAACACAACCGAAAACATTCTATTTTTAGATCCCCATGTCTATCACTTTTGTTTTACCTGCTAAACTAGCCATGTTTCATTTGATAAATAAAGGTGAAAAACGACAATAAGTGACAATCCACCAATCGTTTTTCACTTTTTGACTTCACTCCACTGTGGCTTCCTTTGTATTATTCACCTTTTGACTTCACTCCACTGTGACTTCCTTTGTATTATTCACCTTTGACTTCATTCCACTGTGGCTTCCTTTGTATTATTCACCTTTGACTTCACTCCACTGTGGCTTCCTTTGTATTATTCACCTTTGACTTCACTCCACTGTGACTTCCTTTGTATTATTCACCTTTGACTTCATTCCACTGTGGCTTCCTTTGTATTATTCACCTTTGATTTCATTCCACTGTGGCTTCCTTTGTATTATTCACCTTTGACTTCATTCCTCTGTGGCTTCCTTTGTATTATTCACCTTTGACTTCATTCCACTGTGGCTTCCTTTGTATTATTCACCTTTGACTTCATTCCTCTGTGGCTTCCTTTGTATTATTCACCTTTGACTTCATTCCACTGTGGCTTCCTTTGTATTATTCAACTTTGAATTCATTTCACTGTGGCTTCCTTTGTATTATTCACCTTTGACTTCATTCCTCTGTGGCTTCCTTTGTATTATTCACCTTTGACTTCATTCCACTGTGGCTTTTGTATTATTCAACTTGAATTCATTCCACTGTGGCTTCCTTTGTATTACTCACCTTTGACTTCACTCCACTGTGGCTTCCTTTGTATTATTCACCTTTGACTTCACTCCACTGTGGCTTCCTTTGTATTATTCACCTTTGACTTCACTCCACTGTGGCTTCCTTTGTATTATTCACCTTTGACTTCATTCCACTGTTGTTTCCTTTATACCTTTGTATTGATAAATAGGGTACAGTAAGTCCAATACTCAGACAGAATTGAGGAAAGGGCAATCAGAAGCAGAGTCCTGATTTTTCTAGACATACGGTTTAATGTGGCAGTTTGCCATTCATTGCTTTCCACACCACCTTTACTTTCTCTGAGTCTGAATTATAGACCTAGCTACGCATTTCGCTGCTGGGTGGACAGAAGGGTTAGAAATATTTGCCCGGATTGGGAATCAAACTCAGGCCTCATGGGTGGTAGTTAAACGCTCTTTGACTGAGCTATCAGCGCCTTCATTTGATAAAAATGGAGAGAGAAAAACCCTAAAAAATGAAAAGCAATGAGGAGAAATTGTGACCAAGTAGAACTCTATACGCTTTCTTAATGATAACACCATCGACATGTTGGGTTGTGAGTTAGGTCGATCCTGTTGAGGCGAGCTTTTACCGCGGGGCGTCTCCGCTTCTCAGGCCAATAATCGCCGACTGATCTCTCCTTGGCAAGGATCTCCATGTATATTCCTTTAAAGATAACGGCATGAACTTGTACACGGCTCAGCCTGTTGCAGCTGTCGACCAGTCTGCTAGCCACCTACCTTGCGTTTCCTCTGTTCTTGTCCACATTGTCCCTCTGTGATGTTTGGACGCTAAGAAAATTACATGGAATGGGAGATTGGGCCGACAGAGGAAAGAATGAAGGGGGAATGGCAGCTCTCTAATTGGACTCTCATTCTTACCTGCAGATCCACTCTGGTGAAGCTTTTTGCGGTTAGAAAACTCAAAGTTGCTACGCATCAAGAGGTAGAGTAAGGCACAGGCCTCTCGACGTGTAGAGTTCAGCTTGGAATTGCAACAACGTAAAATCTGACGGCGGAGTAGAAAAATACATGAGGGTGAAGAACATTATTATAATAAAGTGAGAAAAGATGAAGGGAAAATATTTATTAAATGTTCATTAGTTGCAAAGGTTAAGTAACACTAATCTACTCAAATTTGATTGGATTTAATTTTAGCCACATCCACAACTAAAGTGATCTCAGGGAGGTTTTGGGTAGAATTTTTGATTTTGCCACATCGACAACCTAAGGAGATCTCGGGGGTTTTGGTAGGACTTTTAATTTTGTCCTGTAAACAGCCGAGGATCTTTTACGTCCATTGAGTGCTGTAATCTGCACACAGGACCTCCTTTTTATTCTCGTCTGTCTCCGATGGGATTAGGTGTCGCAGAACTTATACAGAGTTGTATGATTTTATTTCTATTTGTGTCCTTGAAATTTACCCTGCCTGCCATATGTGGTGATCTCAAGGTGAATTAAGAGGCAACAGCAAGATGAAAGATGAGTGAAAGAAAGACAAGAAATATGACCTACAAGAACCCATCCACACAGATGCATGGAAAAAAACAAAAAACAAGACATGGACTTTATGTATTTAGTTCAACTTTTCATTTTGTGACACTGCTTTATGTGTATTTAGTATTTCGTTTCAACTTTTCATTTTGTGACACTGCTTTATTTTAATATTTAGTTTCATTTTCATTTTAGTATTTCGAACTTTTCATTTTGTGACACTGCTTTATGTATTTAGTATTTCGTTCCAACTATTTTGACACTCATTTTGTGACAACTATTCATTTTGTGACACTGCTTGTATTTAGTATTTCGTTTCAACTTTCATTTTGTGACACTGCTTTATGTATTTAGTATTTCGTTTAACTATTCATTTTGTGACACTGCTTTATGTATTTAGTATTTCGTTTCAACTTTTCATTTTGTGACACTGCTTTATGTATTTAGTATTTCGTTTCAACTTTTCATTTTGTGACACTGCTTTATGAATTAAGTATACAATTTTAACCAATACACAAAGACACCAATTCATTACAAGGGTACGACAATTTGCTGACTGGTTTAAATCGTAGAAATACAGTGAAATGCGATGTTTATAGCTAGATAAAACAGCTTGAACACCGCAATTTCTTTAGGATACATCTAATGGTTATACCTGCATTAGAAGCCCTTTCAAAAGTAAGCCCTAAAAAAAAAACACACAGAAAAGGCATAAAGAAACAAAATGACTATTGAACTCAAGAACAATGTTTTCATTTCACTCACCTCGTAGCAGAGATCACCGCACATTTTTGCACTGCCCCTGAACAGCACAGTCTGAAACTAAACGATTATGGGGAAAAAAAGAATAAAAGTTTGATTATAAAAATGAGAAAAGATCTTTAAATTGAACAAAATGTTGATAAAGCCATTTCCAAATACAAGGTTCTAAATGTAAAATCAAAATCAGAAAATCCAATGTTAGAATATTATGTTCTGACACAATAATCTAGCTGCCAACCTTTTCAAAAACGAAAAACAGACGCAGAGACTACTTCTACTTCTTAATTGCACGACAACCCATAATATTCCAGAAACAATTGATAATCTAACTTGAATCAACCCCCATTGCGGTATAAAGGAAAAAAGTCAGCCCGATTGCTGGGTCCATCTGGCAAAGTGCAGTTTGCTAACTGAGAATGGCGTCTTTTGACTTTCACCCCAATCCCTCTCGTCTCTGTTGTTAACTTACAGTTTCTTTTAAAACAAGCAGTACAGCCAATCCTCATTTATGTACTTTTCAAAGTAAATACATATTTATTGACTCAAAGCCACACAAAAAAATACTACATACGTCTTTTACCTACTAGTTGGCAGCCATGCATTTGGAACATATCAAACTCTTACTTTCTTAATAAAAACCCTCCAGGCAGCAAAGATATTCAATCTGACACATAACAAACACATTATGAATACATCATGAACACATTATGAATACATTATGAACAAACCAAGCTCTTACCTTTTTAATGAAAGCCCTCCAGGCAGCAAAGACGTGTTTCTGCAACATCTCAGACTGGCTGGACCTCAAGAAGCTCAGGTAGATTTGAAAGACTGTGTGCATCATCTGGTTATCACCTCCCTCGCCTCAAGATCTTTCTGGTAAAGTCAAGAGTTGTAACAAATACACGGATTAGCAGAAAGACGGAGAACAATAAATTCTTCCTCTTTTCCAATTGGTTTTCATTAATTTTATTTATTCTGTTTTACCGTCCATGTCCAAACCAGATACGACTTTAAATTCTTAGTCTTTTGACATTCCACACCCTCTCTCTTACTTATTGACATGATTTTCACCTTTTACACATCTGTCCACGATCGTCATTTCAAATTGCTAACACTTACCCTCTGACTTTGAACATTACTGATTTGATTTGATTGTGATTTTAGCCACATCCACAACTAGGATGATCTCAAGGGGTTTTGGTAGGGTGTGAAATAGTTGCCAAAAACAAAACTGCCCTGTAAACCGCCAAGGACCTCCTCTCCCTTCTTATCATCCGTCTCCGATTAGAGTAGGTGTTCATCCGTCTACGTGGACCAGTGGGGCGGATTTTAATCAAAAAAATCTAGAAAATATTTAAATAGCCAGGGTTTGAACCCACAACCTTTTGGTTGAGAGGCTAATATCTTTCTCTGAACCAACGAGTGCCTATTAAAAATATGTCTTTCTTCCTCCGTCCTTTAAAATTTCCCCGCATATTCTGCTGTGATTTGAGTCAGAGAACTATGTTTCAAGAATGGTTCTACATTACTCATGGACAGGAGACATCTAATGAAACTACTACCTCACCCCGCCGCCCCCGTCCCCCTCCCCAAATACCAAATATGTAATTCTAATATAAGACAAGACAAGACAAAATCAAGATAAGATAAGATGCGTCCTTTATTATTTCCCGTAAATTACAATGGATCTTCAGGATCGATTGGAAAGTTTGATTTGGGGTGTATGGGTAAAAGTGTTCTAGTTTTATTTCTATTTCTACCCTCCAGTCTCAAAAACTATACACATGTTCTAGTGCTATTTCTATTGCTACCCTCCAGTCTCACTTTACCGTAAACTATACACTTGTTCTAGTATTATTTCTATTGCTACCCTCCAGTCTCACTTTACCGCTATACACTTGTTCTAGTATTATTTCTATTCCTACCTCCAGTCTCACTTTACCGTAAACTATACACATGTTCTAGTATTATTTCTACCCTCCAGTCTCACTTTACCGTAAACTATACAAATGTTCTAGTATTATTTCTATTGCTACCCTCCAGTCTCACTTACCGTAAACTATACACATGTTCTAGTATTATTTCTATTCCTACCCTCCAGTCTCACTTTACCGTAAACTATACAAATGTTCTAGTGCTATTTCTATTGCTACCCTCCAGTCTCACTTTACCTTGAATGTAGAGCAAAACAGACTGAGCACGTCTAGAACGACAAGTCCCACTTCTGTGGAAAGATTGGCTTCCTGTAACGCTCTCACTGTGGCGTCTGCGTCTGATGCTGTAGGAGCTGAAATGACAGTGATAAACATTTTCTATGGTAGATAATGTGGCGAATGCATTCCTTAGCCGTCAAATATCAAATATACTCAGTGAAGGTGACAAATTGACAGAGATCACCACAAAGCATGAAGGTGTGAAATTAGCTCCGATTCAATTTTTTCGACAAAAATAAACTTGGAGCATTTCATGTATCGCCATCACCTGATGGATAAAAAAAGACAACAGACAACAGACAACAGATCTAGCAGCAAGGTCGGTGTCAGTGGAACTCATCCGGGAAATGAAAATACAAAAAATTAACATGACACACAACAACAGATTTACCACAGATCAGTGCGATGTGCCACGAACCCCAGACTTTTGATTTGATTTGATTTGATTTGATTTGATTTGATTGGATTGGATTGGATTGATTGGATTGGATTTGGATTTGATTGGATTGGATTTGATTTGATTTGATTGGATTTGATTTGATTTGATTTGATTTGATTTGATTTGATTTGATTTGATTGATTTGATTTGATTGGATTGGATTGGATTGGATTGGATTGGATTGGATTGGATTGGATTGGATTGATTGGATTGGATTTGATTTGATTTGATTTGATTTGATTTGATTGGATTTGATTGGATTTGATTTGATTTATCCACATCTACAACTAAAAAGGCGTTCTCTGGGTTTTTGGTTGGATTTTTAATTTGTCCAAAACTGCCCTGTAAAACAGTCAAGGGATCTTTAACGTGCCCAGAATGTTGGGATCTGCACAAGGGACCTCCTTTTCATCGTCCACCTCCGATGGTACTGGATGTCGATCCATCTACCTGGACTCAAACAAAAATACTCCAAAAATGTTCAATCGTTGGTAGGGCTTGAATCTACAGCCTTCGGGTTGAGAGGCGGACACTTTGCCTCTAGACTACCAAGTCCCCTCTACTTCGGAGACTGAGATGACACTCTTTCATAAATAACGATATCAAAACTTGTCAAAAGTAGAAACAGTAGATAGCATTGCAATATAAATGGAACAAGAATGATGAAAAGACTCACTGTGGTTGAAGAGTCCCCCTCTGGGATGAGATCACCGTACTGACTTGGCGCTCTCTGGGATGCCAGGCTCACAGGTCGGCCCCGTTGACTTTGGAGAGAGGTCGGCATTGTGGAAGATTTCTGACCGCCAATCATACTGAGAAATGGTACCAGACACCCATCAGGCATAATAAAAATAATATTTAGCTCAGCACAGTCAAAATTTAAATCATATTCCAGTTTACGTTTCATCTATCATGATTTTTTTTTTTAATCAATGATTCCTAACAAAGCTCAAATCTGTACAAAACAAACAATGAATTGGAACATCCTGGCTTTCAATATTTCTCATTGAAAAGAAATGAATTTCCATTCGGAGGAATCTTCCAACAGAGAGACAGGATGTACTCAACTTTCTAGAAAAGACTGTGACGAAAATAATGTCAGTCAGTCAGATTTGATATGCCAGATGTTAAATCCAACCATAACATGTCTTATTTCATCTTTTTTCCAATATAAGTGTATGTAACAATCTTTACGGTTTAATTCCTTAGACATAATTTCTACGACAGTTCCCTCATTATGATCTTGAAAGAAATTACACAAGACTATCTTCATATGACAATGCTGCATTTTGACAAATGAAGACATAACATATTTTCTAACATATCACTGATTTTCCTTTTATTTCTCAAAACAACCAGTTCAGTGTAAAGAAATTGAAGTCAAATTTTCACTAAAAAGTCTAGAATGTTTTCCATATGGATAATGCAATATCATATCGACGGTGAAAGTCAAAAACCGTGTGAGTTTAAAATTAGTAACACTTTTTTTCTTTCTTTTTTAATATTAGAAAGCCTTTACGCTTTGTCTAGTTAGGATTCTGTGGCACAAGAACAAATAGAAACCCATATGAGTCTAGTTTTTTTGACCCTTGCAAACCGTGAAAATAGATTAAAAAGTGCAACATTATTTTCTTTGATTTTCTCCACACATCCCAAATTGGACTTGGATGGTTTGCGACTTTCACCGTCGATGTCGTATCTTACATGGTTTGTTGACTGTTTTTGAAATTTGAATTGAAATCTTACCTTAAAGTGACAGATCTTCGAGAATTGAAATCTTACCTTAAAGTGACAGATCTTCAAGAATTGAAATCTTACCTTAAAGTGACAGATCTTCAAGAATTGAAATCTTACCTTAAAGTGACAATAATTGAAATTGATCTTCAAGAATTGAAATCTTACCTTAAAGTGACAATAATTGAAATTGATCTTCAAGAATTGAAATCTTACCTTAAAGTGACAATCTTCTTGCGACCTTGATATTGGAAATTCTTCAAACTGAGCCTGTGGGGAAAGCATTTTATAAAATGAGACAACTACTGTTATACACTTTGATATCAAATTAATGTCATTGTTATACACTTTGATATCAAATTAATGTCATAACACACAAATGAGACAACTACTGTTACACACTTTGATATCAAATTAATGTCATAACACACAAATGAGACAACTACTGTTACACACTTTGATATCAAATTAATGTCATAACGCACAAATGAGACAACTACTGTTACACACTTTGATATCAAATTAATGTCATAACACACAAATGAGACAACTACTGTTACACACTTTGATATCAAATTAATGTCATTGTTATACACTTTGATATCAAATTAATGTCATAACACAAATGAGACAACTACTGTTATACACTTTGATATCAAATTAATGTCATAACACACAAATAAGACAACTTGTTATACACTTTGATATCAAATTAATGTCATAACACACAAATGAGACAACTACTGTTATACACTTTGATATCAAATTAATGTCATAACACACAAATAAGACAACTACTGTTACACACTTTGATATCATATTAATGTCATAACACACAAATGAGACAACTACTGTTATACACTTTATCAAATTAATGTCATTGTTATACACTTTGATATCAAATTAATGTCATAACACACAAATAAGACAACTACTGTTACACACTTTGATATCAAATCAATGTCATAACACACAAATAAGACAACTACTGTTACACACTTTGATATCAAATTAATGTCATAACACACAAATAAGACAACTACTGTTATACACTTTGATATCAAATCAATGTCATAACACACAAATGAGACAACTACTGTTACACACTTTGATATCAAATTAATGTCATAACACACAAATAAGACAACTACTGTTACACACTTTGATATCAAATTAATGTCATAACACACAAATGAGACAACTACTGTTACACACTTTGATATCAAATCAATGTTATAACACATGAAAAAACAGCAGTGGGGAAAAAAACGACTACGTTTTCAGAGATTATGGGTATCGGCCTAAATCATGCTATAGAAACCAGGAAAAGCTCTGACTCTATGGGCTGTATTACGAAGGTAAAAACGAAGCAGGCAATGACTCTATATCTAGATATTGAAGTAGACACTCTACTAAAACAAAGGCTCGATTATCAACAAACCAAGGCTTTTTGATATACGCACGGTCAACAATAAATCAATGGATGAAGCAAATTCACAAATAGATCTAATGTGAATTGACATACAGACGATGTGGAATCTAGTGAATTGACATACAGACGATGTGGAATCTAGTGAATTGACATACAGACGATGTGGAATCTAGTGAATTGACATACAGACGATGTGGAATCTTGTGATTGACATACAGACGATGTGGAATCTAGTGAATTGACATACAGACGATGTGGAATCTAGTGAATTGACATACAGACAATGTGGAATCTAGCAATACTTTTGTCCTCCTCACCCTAACCGTTGACAAGTCCCCCTATTTACAGTCGGTCTAGATCTACAACGCTTCTGGAACAGAAATTTCCATCTTATTTTGAACTTTAACTTTTCGATATAGTACTTAAAGGTTCTCCTCCCTTCCGGCTACAAACACAAAATAAAACAGTGTTAATAGATCAAAATCAAAAGGGTTTTTCCAAGCAGTGAAACGATTATGTCATAGACTTAGGATGAACAACAACAAAAAAGTTTTCTTTTCAAACTGAAAATGAGTACGTCATGGATTTCCCTCTAATAAGGGAATCCCCTTCAAAACTATAACTAACTATGTTACAGGCCGTAACAGCCTGGAAAGAACGTAAAAGACGTAACAGGCAAATGGAAAAACTTACTCCACCAAGGCAAAGAAATCTATGATGTCATTTTCTGATGAATTGTTGAACCAGCCCAACAAAATATCTGAAATGTCAAAGAAATGAAAGAAATTTAACTCTGTGAACCTATTAAGTTGTAAACACAAAACAAACATCTTACTCACAGAAACAAGACATGTGTTAACTTGTATGGTTTACATTAACAGGTGTACACATGCATGTGTCACTGACATTTATTTCGTTCACCATAAGTGGTGATCTCCTCAGGACGGATGATGAGGAAACAGCAAGATGAAAGATGAATGAAAGAGTGGAAGAAAAGGAGTAGGACCTACCAGCTACATCCCCCAACCATCCCCTGCATACAAACAACATGTCCAAACTAAATGATGTAAATAGTGGCATTGGTGACCGAGTGGTTAGGCTGCCAGACTCCAGTTTGAATCCTGGCAAAGCTAGGCCTTGACGTTGGGTTCCTTGGGAGAGAACACGACACCCAGCAACACGCCACGTTTTCCCCACTCTACCCAGCAGTTTTCAGCTTGGGAGAGACACGTAACACGCCACGTTTTCCCCACTCTACCCAGCAGCTTGGGAGAGATGACTCTACTAAATGACTAGCGTCCTGTCCAAGAGGCGATTATTATGACCTGTGTTCCGCTTCACGCTATGGATACCCGGATAAGCTCTGGCTCTATGGGCCGTAATGGCCTTGAGGGAACTCTACTTCACTTTTTTCTTAATAATGCAAATGATGTCACTCGTGAAAGAACTCCAATTCAATTTTAACTTAGAACTGGGAACACAACATGTTGGTCCACGATCATGATCTTCATTCATTCACTCACTCACTCACTCACCACTCACTCACTCACTCACTCACTCACTCACTCACTCATTCATTCATTCATTCATTCACTCACTAACTCATTCACTCATTCATTCATTCATTCATTCATTCATGCAAGGGGAGTAAGTGTGATTGCTCAGTCAAGAGCCATCTAAATATCCTCATCAACAGGGTGAGAAACGCAAATGGGTGAAATCTTGTTAAAATGAGAGCCAACCAAAGTTTGTTTACCCATGCACCATATACAGTGATAACAGGGTTATTTAAGAGCTGTATTTTGTTTGTTTGTATATGGGTTTCATTGCAATTTACCCAGTCCACCATATGCAGTGATCTCCAGGAGAATTAAGACGAAGCAGCAAGATGAAAGTTAAGGTTGAAGAATGAATGGAAAGAAGTAGAACTACCAGCAGCACCTCCATCCACGCACCAATCACGAGAAACCTTTTTTCATTTGATTTAATTTACCCACATCACAACTAAGGTGATCTCAGGGTTTTCGTAGGATTTTTCCATTAAGCTCGGACTGCTCTGTTAACAGCCAAGGAATCTTTAACGTGCACAGAGTGTTGTGTGATCTGCACACGGGACCGTCTCGATGGAACTAGGTGTCAATCACCTACCCCAGACCAGGGCGTTTAGATTTGACTAAAAAATAAATGTAAAACCCTCAGGAAAATTATTCAACCGTTAACGGAGCTTGAACCCACTATCTTTTCGTTGAGAGGCCAACACTTTGCCTCTGGACTACTGAGTCCCCTCGTGAGGAAACAGCGTCCTGAAAGTAGACAAGTGAAAGAATGAACCAAAGAAGAACTTACGAGACCACCCCACCAACCGTCTACAAAAACTAAAGAAATCAGTGGAAACAAAATACTTTTCAAACTGAAGAGCCATCGTATTTTTTTACTGCATCTTCCAAATTTCCAGTCTAGTGTCTCCCTGAAAACATTGGCGTCAGTCAATCTTACCTTCTGGTAGATGTTTTAGGACGTAGAGCAAACACAGCAATAGATCTCTGATTTCCGTCATGTCCAGTTTCTCATAAGCGAGACACGTAGGAAGACGAGTGGAGCACCACTTGACCCTGTTGTCGGACTCGCGTAAAAGGAAAAACAATACATGTTATATATAAAAAAAATCAACGATATCCTAAAACTCAGTAAAACAGAACACCTCTACAGTTATGGTAATATTGGTTGAACGGTTAGGCAACTGGAACTTAGGATTGCGATGTCCTGAGTTTGAATTCTGACAATGCTATGTAACCCTTTTGTGTTTACATTAAGTGGCGGACATATTGTTCTATATGTTCAATTTCCTCTCCACTGTGGCGGCAAGCTGGTTTGATTACATTTTTTCACTTCCTGCCAGCTGATCTTACAACGGTTTCTGCCTTCGTCAGTACACTCAATAGATCTCTTTCTCGTATTCTATTTTTAATCTAATAGACGAGAGCTAGCAAGTTAATATGGTTTCTTTGCCGCCAAAAAGGGTCCTATCGGTTTTGTCGACTTAAACGCTAAAGAGTTCTAACACCGTGTTCCTCCTCCAGAAAGACATGTGTACCTTGCATTCCCACTCAACCTTGCATTCCCTCAACCGTGCATTCCCACTCAACCATGCATTCCCACTCAACCATGCATTCCCACTCAACAGACATTCCCACCTCAACCTTGCAGTGCACCAACCTCCACCTCCAGGTGCAAGCTACCAACATCAGCTAGGGACTAAAGAGCTGTGACAGGTCAGCATCTTTGTCCAGGCGACAACGTGACATCACTGGTTCCTCTGCTCACTGAGGTTTTTATATTTGATTTGATTTTCCCATGTCCTAACTAAGGGTAAATCTCCAGTTTTGGTAGATTTTTAGTTAATTTTTGCCCAGACTTCCCTGTAAAAATGCAAGGGATCTTTTAACGTGCGCAGAGTGTTGTGATTTCACAGGACCTCCTTTTATCATCTGTCTTACGATGGGACTAGGTGTCGATCCACCTACCTGGACAAGGGGGGTTAGGTTCTACTCGAAAAAAAAATCAAGAAAAGTTTTTGAACTGTTGGCTGGGCTTGAACCCACAACCTGTGGATTGAGGACATGTTGAAGGGATATCACTTGTCCCATGACATTGCCAGTCAATGACTTTAATAAACACAAAACTTCTAAATATCTGTCCATGACATTGCCAGTGACTTTGTGTATGGGTATGCATGTGTGTATGTGTATATGTGTGTATTTGTGCACGTGTGTTTGTATGTATATGTGTATGTATGAGTATGTGTAGGTGTGTATGTGTGTGTTTGTGTATGTGTGTATGTATGAGTGTATTTGTGCATGTGTGTTTGTATGTGTAGGTGTGTATGTGTGTGTTTTGTGTGTGTATGTGCATGTATATGTGTGTGTGTTTGTGTGCATGTATGTGCATGTGCATGTGTGTGTGTGTGTATTTGTTTGTTTGTGTATGTGTGTGTACACACATGTACATGTTTGTGTATGTAATGTAAGAAGAGCAGGCTTTATCTTGAGAGACACACACATTGACCAAGCAAGCTTACGCTGAAGCTGTTTTTCCATCCTTGTCACTTGAGGATGAATCACTGGCCAAAGAGGAGTTACTTCCCTTGCACCGGTTGCAGCTGCCACAGATAGTTGATTAGATTCTGGGGTACGGCCACTGGCAAGAGCAAAGGAAGAAAAAACCCCAACAAACAAACATTACCAAAAAACACTCCAGTAAAACTCACAAACAAATATATCAAAGTGCAGATTTTCAAACTGTACCAAGAATGGTCACTAAGACAGGCTTTATATAATAATACCTGTTCATATCTGTGAAAGATAGTCACATTTAGTGATCATAGCACATAGAAACAAAGATGCCACTCAAACTTGTAACAAGAGTATTAAATCATCGGTCCCTATCAGCTAAAGATAAGATTATCCAAAATTTACAGACAAGCACAAATCTTATTGCTACCGGACGCTATTCATGTATGAACCTTTTTTTTCTTTTTTTTTTTAAATAACTAATTCTTTCTCAAACATCTCAAAAAAAACTTTCTCCATCATCTTCATAACGTATCATTCAAATTCAATCAATAAAAATGGACATAAAGAACCTTCACAGACCTATGTGCGGTGGTGAATATTCCTCCTTACTGTTATCCCCCCCCATCTTAAATGAAAAGTAGCATCAGTTCTGGCTCCAAACTCACCTTCCCCAGATATCATGGCAAACAAAGCAGAGTCTTTCTTCTTCAGTTCGGGCGTTGCCAACTGCTGGCAGAACTCTGACCTCTTTGTAAGCTTACAGTCGATTTGGTGACATCCGACCTGAGAATGCAACCAAAATATTTTGGAGTCATAGATAGTCAGAAAAGACCGTTTTCTCAAAATCTATTGTTTACCTGAAAAACCACAATGAAAATTACTGAGAATTGTCACAAGTGTTTTGAAATGAAGAAATATCACTTTTCAGAACGCATGTAGAAAGCAAAAGAGATGTGTCAGGGCTGATCTTGTAATTCTTCAAAACACAAGTTGTGTCCTTTGAACCAGTTTGATGGACACAAACAGATGATATTAATAAATGTGGGTTATTAAATGATATACTTAAAATTCTTAATTTCATAGGACATGACGTCCCATTGCGACCCAATTACACAGATTTCCTCCATTGTTCTTTGGATGGTGCCCTCCTCTTCACTGTGAGGAGCACAATACCGCACTGCTCCCTGATGTTGTCGAATCATCTTTGGGGTGGGCGTCCTCTTGGTCTTGGATTCATGAAATCTAACCTATGGCTGGCATTGATCCTTGTTTGCGCTTTACCCCTGACAACACAAAGTCTCCAATTCCCCACCACCTCCTCAATCGTTTCCATTCATGCTCAGTGTGTCATGTCTGTGCGTGTTTTTAAGTCTATCATGCTTAGTAACACCACGGATAGCCCTTAGGCATTTCATTTCGAATACCAAGACAGTATTCAGTTCCTCTTTCCCTCATGGCCCATGTTTCTGGAACAAATTTGGCTATCAGCAAAATGAATGCTTTATAAAATCGAATCTTAAATTTTCTGGTCACATTATGAGAAGTTCATATCGTTGATCTCAGGTGACCATCGATATTCGATGTTGGACATTTGTTGCGCGGTCAGGGACTAGACTTCCCAGAAACTTAAATTGTGCAAATTTTGGGACTGTTTGATTACCTATTTTTATTTCATCTTTCTGTTCGGAGACATAACTGCACATTTAAGGGAGTTGATCTTCAAACGCCCATTTTTGACAAGCTTTTCATGTTCTGTCGTTGTCAGTTTAAGTTTATCAAAAACCGCAGATACGAGAGTGGTGTCATCAGCGCACCTGATGTCAATCCACATGTCGACCCTTAACTGAAAGATGGCATCTAAACTTTTGATTTCTTTCATTACATGACTTAAAAATTCATTTCTTTCTTATTTCCAAATCTCATGACACATTTTCTTGTGAATTCCACGTCATTTTAGTGAAACATGCACACACGAAAAAACTTAAAAATCGCTTACCTCATTTGAACTTCCCCTGTTCTGAGCCAAAGGGGCAGGAGGCGGATGCCTTAGTACTGGGGATTTGCTGTGACAGGAAGTTGAAGCAACTGGTTTTTACTGTCCAGAAGAACACCGATGAGTGGCAGATAAAGTATTGCAATGCGCCCCTGTTGAGCCTGGAGACAGAAGGATAATAATAATAATAATAATAATAATAATAATAATAATAATAATAATAATAATAATAATAATAATAATAATAATAATAATAATAATACTAATAATAATAATAATAATAATAATAATAATAATAATAATAATAATAATAATAATAATAATAATAATAATAATAATAATAATAATAATAATAATAATAATAATAATTAATTAAAATAATACGCACACTTAATCTTATTTGGCATGCTTTAAGTGGATATGTCGCACCTGGAATAGACCATTTTGGGTAAAAATATCAAAATTGGGGTTATGGCATTTCTTTCTTGTTCCACTTCAAAGCTTTACCAAGTCTAAATTCCCTGTCTTTCTATGAAAAAATGGTCTTTGAAGACAACAACCAACACCAGTTTGCCTTACTGTGAGGCCCTCAGAAACCTAGAACCCCTCAAATAAAATGGAATCATCCTGTACATTTCCTCACCTCTTTGTATGTACTGTGCTTTTCATGTTGAGACTAGACAGTCAGTGACAATAGTATTATTTCGCTATAGTACAATATTATTGTATTCAGAACTGCCAACACACAGCCCATTCTTCTATATATAGGCAAAGGTTACGCTCAAATGCCCCTAACATTCGGCGATCAGTCGCGAAATCTCTCCTCTCTCACGGCTGGCCCGTTCAACCAATCTACACCACTCATACGCGATCATGGGTGTTGCTTCCCACTAAAAATCCAACGAGTGTTGTGAAAGTTTATAGTCACTACCTTGAACAACTTGTATGTAAAGTTTGGAGCGATTTGGTCATTTTGTTTTTTAAACAGCTATGTAAAATAACAGTTCAAGATGGCGGTCGTTTCATTGACAACCAAGTAAACAACACCATGTAAGTTCATGTTTCAATACATTGAACACACATGTGCATAGCATAATTAAACCCGTATATCCCTTACGGTGCTTCACAAAAATCACATAATTGTATACAAGCGATAAACGTTAATAATATGCCAGCCGAAATAGTTCTTGTTTTAAGGTGTGATTTGAAAGTTGTGTAGTCAGTACAGTCTCTGGTTTTTGTAGACAGTGAGTTCCAGACAGCGAGTGTGGCATTAGAGAAGATCGGTTCGGCAAATTATTGTTTTGACCGTCTCTTTTAGGTTGATTGCTTATGAGGATCTTAGGCTTCTAGCCGGAACATTGATGTCAATGAGGCAATTAACTCCTATTGTCAATCTATCCCATGATGCACTGCGCCATTTCTCAGATCAGTAGTAATGCTATGCATTGTATAGTGACAGCAGAAGACATACGTGCTGATCTATCTAAACAGGGCAATCAACATATGTGACTAGGCCTATTAAGATGTGTGGCGTTGGTGGCCGGAGTGGTTAGAATTAAAGAAGGGCTTCAGGCTTCAGGCTTCAGGCTCCACACAAAACAGTTACCATCTATCAGTTTCTGAAAGAAGGGCAGATATTTCCGCACGCTATCGCCCCATTGAAGGGTCAATATGTCTTGGAGCATGTCCGTTTATGCATTTGTAGGTGTGGCAAGCAATTTTGAAAGATATTATCTTTTCCATGATAGATTGAATTTTGGTAAATATATATTATACAGACGATGAGATGTATAGATTAATGGAAGAAAATTGTCATAATCTAACACTTTATTAGATTCTTAATTCCTTCTCCTTCTTTATAATAACTGATGAGCTCAATTCTTGAGTATTACTGTCAGCGTATATATTTTAATTCAACCTAAAACAATTAATCCAATTTTGGTTTTAAAGCAATGTGTTTAATTCTGTTTTTACAGTCTTCAGTGCTATTGCTGAGTTTTGTTTCTTTTGGCAGTCCACTCCACAGCCTTATTGTGCTAGATCTAGATCCACATCATAGATTTTCTACAAGACTGCTAGAATCTAAGCCTCATACATGCTACAAAATCAGAAAGCTTTGGAGAAGATTTGGGGATAAAGAGTTTGCTTTTGCGTGTTACATCTCACCAGTGGTGAAGTTAGGCCTGTGAGACATGCGGCTGCTTTTCATGAGCTTGTTGTCACATAATAATGCAAATAACTGTTATACAATGCAGGTCTACAAGCTATACAAAACATTGCACACATCATCTCATGCTTTTCATATCTACTGAGAGAGTTCAAATTTATACTTAAGACTAACTTAAAAGGTGGTCAGCGTAATTCATAGCTCATACTCATACCACTCATACCAGTAACGGTCAATTGTCAAAGTGGCCAAAACACCTTTTTTCTTCTTGTTCAACACCTTCTGTAACTGTTTTGCTCGCCAAAAGCTCGCCTTCATCGAGTCAAGGCCAGACGTTAGTAGATCTAGAGCTAGGTCACTGGGCCAGCCTTGAAAAAACCTCTCGCTTTCATTCATGTACGTATCGACTTATTTCGGCATGCACGATACCACGATGAAAAGCGTTGATTTACTCAAGGGCATCCAGCACCCATTTGAAAAGTATTTGAGGCTGGAATTGCTTCAGCCCCAATACAAACATTTTTAGTCATAGTATTGATGATGGTCTTCTCTCTATCTCATGTACATGTATTACACAATCTAGAACAATACAATGATTACATTGGGAAGACCCTTAGTCTTTACGCAATGGTTTTGGAATGAAAGTTGAAAATTATAATGGTCTCCAAATAATCATTTTTTAATATGGCTTATAATCAACTAATTGGCTATTGGTTTGGACTGCCGTGTTAGCTCCACACCTAGCTATTGGTTTGGTAATGCTCACAATATCTCCACCAATTGGAAATTGGTTTGCCATTAGCTAGATCTAGATTATAACTAATTGGGGTTGGTAGTGCTATACGGTGCTTAGAATGGTCTCCACAATTAGCTATTGGTTTGGTTATGCAGAAAATAAGAAAGAGTCACAATGATCTCCAGAACTTGGGTTGGTATTTTCTGGTAATTTGGAACAGATCTAAAAGTGAATGAATTTTCATGCGCTTTTCCATAGTGCTTGGTAGTAAAGTCTCACTAAGGCCGTTATGGCCCATAGAGCCGGAGCTTATCGGCTATTGGTTTGGTATAGCATGAAATGGAACAGGGTAGAATAGGGAGTCTCCCTACCTTGAAAGCGTATCTGTCGTCAAAGGAATGATTCCACCAATTGCTGGTTCCTGATCACGGTGATGGCACTCAATGTGAATGATCTCCACCAATTGGCTCATGGTTTGCTTCAATCAAACAGCAGCTCCCCACCAATTGGCTATTGGTTTGGGTGGTAGTGGTTTGGCAGCCTCCACTAATTGGCTATAGTGAACTCTACCTGACAGGCAGTAGTCATAGAAAGATCTTCAGATCTGGCTAACAAACAGTGCGAATAATAGCACAACATTGATACATGAACTAAGGTATCCAAAAAAATTAAAGATGAGGGATGGGGGGGGAGTGGGGGTGGAGTGGTGGGGGCTTCTGTGCTTTGTTTGTTTGATAGAACCCACCAGGGCCTGATGATCCTAAGAACGGCATCCTAACCATTCTGCCACTGATGCTACTTTTCACTTAACGTGTAAAATTTTATATCCTAGACATCATTCTAGGAAAAAAGTCGACCGTTTTAAAAGAATAAAAACTTGGGAAAATCAGAAAATGGCAACAGATTATCGATCATGATGAACTAAACATAAAAAAAGAAAATGATAACAACTAAAAAATGAAAGAAAAAATTAAACAATGTACAATAAAAAAGAAAAAAAGAAGGACCAAATGAAAAACAGCTAATCATTTCATCTTTTTTCTTCTTTTTAAACCATCTTTTTTTCTTTCGGATTTTAAACCTCTCTTTTTTTTTTTCTTTTTAAACTCTCTTCTTTTTTCTTCTTTTTAAACTCTCTTCTTTTTTCTTCTTTTTTAAACCAGCTTTGTACAACTTTTCTTCTTTTAAACCATCTTTTTCTTCTTTTTAAACCCTCTTTTTTCTTCTTTTAAACCCTTTGTTTTCTTCTTTTTCTTTAAACCCTTTGTTTTCTTCTTTAAACCATCTTTTTCTTCCTTTTAAACCCTTTTTTTTTTTTCTTCTTTTAAACCATCTTTTTTTTCTTCTTTGAACCATCTTGTTTTGTCTTCTTTTTTAAACCATCTTTTTTTCTTCTTTTTAAACTCTCTCTTTTTCTTCTTTTTAAACCCTCTTTTTTTCTTCTTTTTTTAAACCCTTTTTTTTTTTCTTTTAAACCCTTTGTTTTCTTCTTTTAAACCATCTTTTTTCTTCTTTTAAACCCTCTTTTTTTCTTCTTTTTTAAACCCTTTTTTTTCTTCTTTTTAAACCCTTTTTTTTCTTCTTTTAAACCATCTTTTTTTTCTTCTTTTTGAACCATCTTGTTTTGTCTTCTTAAACCATTTTTTTTTTCTTCTTTTAAACTCTTTTTTTTCTTCATTCCTTCTGCTTTTGTTCCTTTCTTGTTTTCAATACAAATTCTAAACTGACTGTCAGTGTGGACATCATATGCAAAAAGAGAATTAACTTACGTGAAACAAACAAAAATCGAAATGAGATAATACAACAACAAAAAAGAAATTAAAAACCTATGGTGCTGTGAAAAAAAGGTTTATACTAATTATAGTGCTGCAGCAAAATAGAAGGAAAAAAAACCCTGTAAAAAACAAACTTTTTGTTGTTGACAGTTTAAATGGGTGATTTTCAACTACAAACAGTGCTACATCTATAAGCTTGTTATTTCTTTGCTCTGATTTGGATCGCTTGTTATATTATGACCAAATGTAGACATTAAAATGTGTAGGGTTTCCTGTCTGTCGGCAATCTTCTTTACTATCTGAGCAAGCAATTAAATGTGTGAGTGTGTGGTTGTGTTTAGTGCGTGTGTGTGTGGGAAGGATGGGGGGGGGGGGGGGGGGGGGGGCATGGTGTTGCAGAAATAAATATACAAGTACTAATTGTATATATAAATAATCAACAAAATACCAGAGTCGGCAAAAATATATAAAAGTTATCACATTGCTTTTTAGAACATCTCTTTTTCAAATCTGTTTATTGCGGTGCTTTTGAGAAATTCTGTATGTCTATAATACGTATGCTTCCTGTCGTGAAGTTACGACATAGACGGCTGAATAATGATGTGCACACACACACACACACATATAAAGACATACAAACACATGCACACTGATATAAATACATAAAAACCCATTCAAATCAAAAAAGAATATGAATATATATATATATATATATATATATATATATATATATATATATATATAGAATATATAATATATATATATATATATATATATATATATATATATATATATATAAATATTAAGAGTTTTCCCTATATATATGGATGATTTATGTCTAAAACATATTACCATATTGAATAAAAACAAAACAGTATGTGATATGAATTGAAGTACCCTCAGTAAAATATACCTATTTCCACAAATTAAATACAAAAATCACATACATTAAATACGGGTATGAAAGATACTAAAATAAATGTGCGTATATTCATGTGACAGCCCAAACCTACATTGCAATGCAGTGGAGATTGAAATTGTTGTTATTTTTTTCAGCTTGTGAAATAAAAGGGGCCTCTTATTTAAGAAAAAACTTTAAAAATCAAATTTAAACAAAGAAACATTTGACAAAGAAAATCAAATTTGAATACAAAGGTGTAAAGAAGCGACTAGAGCCTAGAAATTTCTGGCTTTCTTTTGTTTAGTGAAAAGGTTGTGTTGTCAGCTTGCTGTGTTGTTTTCTTTACTTCAGAAAGGATATTTGGGGGCAGGAGGGGGAAGGGGGGGAAATGCTTCTTTTTGTTGTTACTTTGTTAAGTTGTTCGTTAGTTTACTTTCTTGCGGGGATGCTTTGAAACTATTTGTTTTCGTTTGTTTCTGGAAAAGGAAAAGAGGGAGTGAGGGAGGGGGAGTGCGGTGGCGTCGTAAAATACATGCACACATGACAAGTAAAATCACACACACACACACACGATACACACACACGTGGATAAATAAAACGAAGCAAAATAACAACAGATCCTTTACATGTATAAGGTGACATAGGTGAAGCCGTGAAACGAACAATAGTGGCTGTAATACATTGAAATGCATACCAAATATGGTGTGAAAAATGAGAGAGAAAGAGAGAGAGAGAAAGTTTATGTAAAAACACTACATGTTATGGTGTGGTAAGTAAGAGAGAAAGAGAGAAATAAAGACAGAAAGTTTACTTCAGAAACACTACATTCGGAGTTGTAAGTAAGAGAGAAAGAGAGAAATAAAGACAGAAAGTTTACTTCAGAAAACACTACATTCGGAGTTGTAAGTAAGAGAGAAAGAGAGAAATAAAGACAGAAAGTTTACTTCAGAAACACTACATTCGGAGTTGTAAGTAAGAGAGAAAGAGAGAAATAAAGACAGAAAGTTTACTTCAGAAACACTACATTCGGAGTTGTAAGTAAGAGAAAAGAGAGAGAGAGAGAGAAAGAAACAAAGTTTACATCAAAAAACACTACATGATAGTGAGTGCTAGTGAAAGAAATGAGTTAAACGATGAGTGAAACAACAAGGTTAACAATTACATGCACGGAAATATTATGGAGGAAAAAAATAGAGAGAGTTCTGAGAATAAGAAGAAATAAGAAATATGATACGACAGAAAAAGTCGATTTCTTTCTAAAGTTAAAACAACAAAACCTATCACATCACACCATCAAATGCATCACGTGAAAGCCGCAAGCTCCGAGAGAACCT
>JAXRKP010000097.1:347500-367500 GCA_037039925.1 Doris montereyensis | reverse complement strand
AAAGGCACAAAAATATATACACAAACAAAAATAAATAAATATTTGCATAAATGAACAAATAAACAAATAAATAAAGCAAAAATTAGATAAACAAATACAAGAAAATGGTAAAAATAAGAAAGACAAAAAGAACAGAGAGCGGCCTGAAGAAAGCCTCACTGATCAATATTCACAGCACAATAATATGTGACTGACTGCCGTCACTAAAAAAGGTTTGACACAATGTAAAACTTTAACAAGTAAGAGGATAGCGTGGGTAAGCAGGAACGTGACTAGACGATTTCTAGACAGGGGTGCTACATTGCAGATACGTTACCATCACTGGCAGTAGTTTATGCTTCTTGTTACTAGTTTTGCATTTAAATCAAATGCGTTCATTGATACGTTTACTCCGGCCACACTACGGGGTGTGTCAAACATCAAAATCAAAACCCCTCCACACAGTATGAGATCATAACATATTTCTATAAATACCTACAGGCGTAACCCGATTCTGTGTAATCTAAACTTGTCTTTGAGCAAACAAAAAGTACTAAAGATTCCTTTTCAGGGTAGATCCACGGGAGCCCGGACATAGAAGAGTAATAGGGCATGTTTCATTTGAAATTTACCCCATCCACCACATGCAGTGATCTCAGAGCAGAGTGAATCAAGAGGAAGCAGCAAGATGAAAGCAAAATGACAAACGGCAAACTGATGGCGCCGAGACAGGTAGCGCACAGACTGGCAATAACGACAATATACTTCTGCACATGGAACAACAGTGGATTCTACATAGACTCAAGTTATTACAAAAGCTGTGTAGTCTGAGAATAATGAAAAAATATGAGGCCCTCAACAGACCCTGTTGTCTTTCTTTTCTTCTTTTACTACTTCCTGTTCTTCCCTCCAGTGTTTAGATGCCCCGAAATGATCTTTCTCCAGGATGCCCTGTCCTGACATTTTCTGTTTCCTAGGCCCTACATCATTATTTTATGTTTCTTTTTCTATTTTTTTTTCATTCCTAACAACCAGATACAGTTATCCACACAATTCTTCCTGTAAAAGAATCAAGAAAAACCAAAGAAAGACAAAGGCAAGCTGTTACTTGCTGATTATTGAAGCAAAAAACAGTATGGCACATGAGTTGTGTCTTACCACTTTAAGATTTTTCATTTACCTAACAACACACACTTTTTATCAGATAAAAGGGATACGTATTACGTTGAAAGTCCCTGTGAAATCTACCACACCCAGGGTATCCGTACCTTTGAAGTTTTTCACCATTCCTCGTCTCATCAGCGGCAGAGACAAGGGAATGAAGTGCTCATGACTGCAAACGATCCGAAGGAACTCAAATTTGAGCTCATGAAGAACCTGGTGATAAAAATGTTATTTACACGTGCATGAATTTCCCATGAATTATTTCTTTACTCTTTCAAATGAAGTTGTGTGATATATATATAGAGAGAGAAATATACGCTAAAGAAGAATTCGTAGTCTGTATCCCCCCTCCACCCCCCCACCCCCACAATAGAACTCTCATCGGCTGTACATCATGTATCCCCACCCCACAATAGAACTCTCATCGACTGTACATCATGTATCCCCCACCCCCACAATAGAACCATCGACTGTACATCATGTATCCCCCCACAATAGAACTCTCATCGACTGTACATCATGTATCCCCCCCACAATAGAACTCCATCGACTGTACATCATGTATCCCCACACAATAGAACTCTCATCGACTGTACATCATGTATCCCCCCACAATAGAACTCTCATCGACTGTACATCATGTATCCCCCCACCCCACAATAGAACTCCATCGACTGTACATCATGTATCCCCCACAATAGAACTCCATCGACTGTACATCATGTATCCCCCACAATAGAACTCTCATCGACTGTACATCATGTATCCCCCCCCCACAATAGAACTCTCATCGACTGTACATCATGTATCCCCCCCCCCCACAAGTAGAACTGCATCGACTGTACATCATGTATCCCCCCACCCCCACAATAGAACTCCATCGACTGTACATCATGTCTCCCCACCCCCACAATAGAACTCTCATCGACTGTACATCATGTATCCCCCCACCCCACAATAGAACTCCATCGACTGTACATCATGTATCCCCCCACAATAGAACTCTCATCGACTGTACATCATGTATCCCCCACAAGTAGAACCATCGACTGTACATCACGTATCCCCACACAATAGAACTCCATCGACTGTACATCACGTATCCCCACAATAGAACAGGTCCATCGACTGTACATCATGTATCCCCCCACAATAGAACTCCATCGACTGTACATCATGTATCCCCACCCCCACAATAGAACTCTCATCGACTGTACATCATGTATCCCCCACCCCCACAATAGAACTCTCATCGACTGTACATCATGTCTCTCACCCCCACAATAGAATCCCCATCGACTGTACATCATGTATCCCCCACCCCCACAATAGGAACTCTCATCGACTGTACATCATGTATCCCCCACAATAGAACTCTCATCGACTGTACATCATGTATCCCCCTCACACAATAGAACTCTCATCGACTGTACATCATGTATCCCCCCACAATAGAACTCTCATCGACTGTACATCATGTATCCCCCACATAGAACTCTCATCGACTGTACATCATGTATCCCCCCACAATAGAACTCTCATCGACTGTACATCATGTATCCCCCCACCCCCACAATAGAACTCATCGACTGTACATCATGTATCCCCCCCCCACAATAGAACTCTCATCAACTGTACATCATGTATCCCCCACCCCCACAATAAAACTCTCATCAACTGTACATCATGTATCCCCCCCCCCACCCCACACTAAAATTCCCCACCCCTACAAAATCTCATCATGTACATCCCCACCCCCACACTAAAATCTCATCGACTGTACATCATGTATCCCCCCACCCCCACAATAAAACTCTCATCGACTGTACATCATGTATCCCCCACCCCCCACAATAAAACTCTCATCGTGACTGTAATCATGTATCCCCCCCACCCCCACAATAAAACTCTCATCGACTGTACATCATGTATCCCCACCCCCCACAATAGAATCCCCATCGACTGTACATCATGTATCCCCCACCCCCACACTAAAATCTCATCGACTGTACATCATGTATCCCCCACCCCCACACTGAATCCCACATCGACTGTACATCATGTATCCCCCCACCCCCAATAGAACTTCATCGACTGTACATCATGTATCCCCCACCCCCACAATAGAACTCTCATCGACTGTACATCATGTATCCCCCTCCCCCACAATAAACCTGGGAAGAATACATCATGTATCCCCCAGGATTCAATTTCATTGAAAATCCTGGGAAGAATACAGTACAGTAACCTGTTAGGCGAGTGAGTTCATACTAACACTCTGACAAGATCTTTCTTGAGAAATTCACACTAAAACTAGGAAAGAGTTGAGTTCTGTCACATGATATGTTTTCTGGAGAAAAACACTGAGAGGAGTATCAACTGATATGAGCAGTTGTTTTCTTCTTCCTTCATGTTTTCTGGTCCTCGTTCATACTGGCGCTCTTACGTCCAGAGGACATGTCTATATTTATGACAAACCACTCACTGCGTTTGCCTCATTTCTCTACCTCTAGTTTGTTTGTTTGTTTGATTTGATTTGATTTACCCACATCCACAACTGTGGTCATCTCTGGGTTTTTGGTGGGGAGTTTTTTTAATTTTTGTCCTGACTGTCCTGTAAACAGCCAAGGGATTTTCAACATGCACAGAGTGGATCTGCACACAGGACCTCCTTTATCGATGGATGGATGGATGGATGGATGGATGGATGGATGGAGGGTATGAGATTTGGATGAAAAATTAGGAAAATTGATGGATGCCTCTGGTTGAGAGGATGGATGCCTTCTGGATGGATGGATTTGGATACCAAGGCCTTCTTCTTTTATGAGGATTTGATTTTGAGCAGTGAGCTTGTTCTCGTGAGGTATTTTTGAACACACATACATGATGGAATGGATAGATAGATACATATATAGATAGACAGACCGACAGAAAGACAGACAGATAGAAAAATAGATAGATAGATAGCTAGATAAAGAGTTAGATATGGATGGATGGATAAAAAACTGGAGACAGAAATATAGATAGAATGATAGATAGATAGATAGATAGATAGATAGATAGATAGATAGATAGATAGATAGATAGATAGTTAGATAGTTAGGCTAGATAGATAGATAGATAAATAGATAGATAGATAGATAGATAAGATAGATGGATGGATAAATGGATGGATGGATGGATGGATGGATGGACGGATGCATGTATGGAGAGACAGGCAGGTAGATAAATGTGAAGACTAAATCTACATGTCGTCACCTTGCTGTCTCCTGGACTGAAGTTTTCTATGTACTTGAGACCAACTTGAGGACGTAGCCACGGTCCATCAGAGTGAAGCAACTCTGTAGACAACGACACAAATCATGGGGTCAATGACGCATATCATGGGGTCAATGACTACTACTATTAATTCTACCACCACAGTCGACTCCAGTTAATAGCAACACAACGGGAGCAGCAAAATTGTTGTGATTATCCCAAGTTGGTGTTAAACCAGATCTTACCCACGGCCCAATACTCAGGGTCCTGTCACTACTTGACGGCTAGGTGTACCTGTTGTAATCAGCAAGTGAGTTCATCAAGTATGGTGCAGAAATTCAATATTTACCTCCCTTCTTTGTGATTTTAATTATCCAGACTTTTTTTTTTTAAACGTATTTCAAGCCCCATTTTAGTTAAATAACTTTGTTTGACCATCGCCGCCACAAAGAACCGAAGGCACAATGGATACGTCCAATGCTAGACAGGAGAGCAATAAATCTGTTCACACCTTGTCTCTGGATCGCCAGGTGACTTCGTGTCACTTGCGACATCAAGAAAGGTTAGTGGGCTGAGTCCGGAAGACTTCAATTCTAATTGTCTGGTGACAAACCAGTGATCCAGTGGGACAAAGGCTGTACTGTACAGTGGGTGGAGTTGTGAAGAAAGACTGGTCACTCGTAATCTTTTGTTACATTACGATGGATAGGTAATGAAGGTTGGTTGCAATGCATGGCACATTGTTGACGGGCATAGACTTAAAGCCCTATTAGCGATGAGATTACAGGGAAATGTATGAGGGGAAAAAAGAAATTTTAATCAATTACAGCTGACAGTACTTTATGATCATTTGGAAAAGATGACATCAGCTGCTGCCATTGAGACCAGACATTTAGAGAAGATGATATCAGCACTTGCCGTTGAGACCAGACATTTGGAGAAGATGATATGAGCAGTTGCCATTGAGATCAGACATTTGGAGAAAATGATATGAGCAGTTGCCATTGAGACCAGACATTTGGAGAAGATGATATCAGCAGTTGCCATTGAGACCAGACATTTGGAGAAAATGATATCAGCAGTTGCCATTGAGATCAGACATTTAGAGAAAATGATATCAGCAGTTGCTATTGAGAGACCAGACATTTGGAGAAGATGATATCAGCAGATTGCCATTGAGAGACCAGACATTTGGAGATGATATGATTGCCATTGAGCAGACATTTGGAGAAAATGATATCAGCAGTTGCCGTTGAGATCAGACATTTAGAGAAAATGATCTTAGCAGTTGTAGTTGAGACCAGACATTTGGAGAAAATGATATCAGCAGTTGCTGTTGAGACCAGACATTTGGAGAAAATAATATCAGCAGTTGCTGTTGAGACCAGAGATTTGGAGAAAATGATATCAGCAGTTGCTGTTGAGACCAGACATTTAGCCCAAAATCTTGGTTTTGAAACGGGCATTAAGAAGGGCAATTTATATAGTAAAAAATCTGTTTCACTGAGATTGCTGGCATTTAGCCGAAATAGGTATTGTGGCGGAAGGCATTTAGGCGGTCACTACTGTAGTAATAATAATAATAATAATAATAATAATAATAATAATAATAATGATGATGATGATGATGATGATGATGATGATGATGATGATGATGATGATGATAACAGTAATAATAGTAATAATAACAATAATAATAGTAATAATAACAATAATTATAAAATAATAATAATAATAATAATAATAATAATAAAAATAATAATAATAATAATAATAATAATAATAACAATGATAATTATAATAATAGTAATAATAATAACAATAACAGCATACACAAATCTAACCTTGATAAAGTTGGCCATGCTATGGTTGGCATTCTTGGTCTCCTCCCTGTGATCTTTGGCCTTCTGGATGATGTGCAAGGTCACCACGCCAATCAGGCTCTGGATGCGGTATTGGCACTCCGCCGTGAATCTCTCGTTGCGAGGCATCTGGCCACCATGGGGAAGAAAAAACACATGTATATTGGTTGAGCCGATGAGCTGAGATGAGATATCACATGATCAGTAGTATCACTGGACACAGATACAAACAATTGATGGAATTCAAATGTTGGCAGATCTGAAGATTACGACTCAACTTCTGCAGTAAGTAAAGTCCCATCAAGGCCACTATGGCCTATAAAGCCAGAGCTTGTCCCGGTTTCTATAGCGTAAAGTGGAACAGGTGATAATAATCCCCTCCTGGACAGGAGGCTAGTCTGACGCAGGTGTTTACTCCCAAGCTAGTGCTTGTACCCATTTTGCACCTGGGTCAAGCTGAAAGATCTGCAAAGTAGCAGTCAACTCAAGCAGAATCCATGAAACTGAATGCATCTGACTTTGCTTTTAAACAAATATTTTGACTTTGCCTATTGTAATATATTGACATTCCTGAATGAACAAGTGTATGATCAAACAAGTGTATGATCAAACAAGTGTGTGTGTGTGTGTGTGTGTGTGTGTGTGTGTGTGTGTGTGTGTGTGTCACTCTCTTATATGAAGTGTCACTCTCTTATATGAAGTGTACAAATCACTCTCTTATATGAAGTGTACAAATCCTCTCTTATATGAAGTGTACAAATCACTCTCTTATATGAAGTGTACAAATCCCTCTCTTATATGAAGTGTACAAATCACTCTCTTATATCACTCTCTTTATATGAAGTGTACAAATCCCTCTCTTATATGAAGTGTACAAATCACTCTCTTATATGAAGTGTACAAATCACTCTCTTATATGAAGTGTACAAATCACTATCTTATATGAAGTGTAGAAGTGTACAAATCACTCTCTTATATGAAGTGTACAAATCACTCTCTTATATGAACAAATCACTCTCTTATATGAAGTGTACAAATCACTCTCTTATATGAAGTGTACAAATCACTCTCTTATATGAAGTGTACAAATCACTCTCTTATATGAAGTGTACAAATCACTCTCTTTATGAAGTGTACAAATTATATGAAGTGTACAAATCACTCTCTTATATGAAGTGTACAAATCACTCTCTTATATGAAGTGTACAAATCACTCTCTTATATGAAGTGTACAAATTACTCTCTTATATGAAGTGTACAAATCCTCTCTTATATGAAGTGTACAAATCACTCTCTTATATGAAGTGTACAAATTACTCTCTTATATGGAAAAAATCCTCTCTTATATGAAGTGTACAAATCACTCTCTTTATATGAAGTGTACAAATCACTCTCTTATATGAAGTGTACAAATCACTCTCTTATATGGAAGTGTACAAATCCCTCTCTTATATGAAGTGTACAAAATCACTCTCTTATATGAAGTGTACAAAAGTTAAATCATTAAAGATTTCCGGTTCCTTTTTCGTTTAGAGTGAACGGAAAAACAACTAACATGCCAGTTAGAGTGTCTTTCATTATTGCCATCCAATCTGCCATCGGGATGTTAGGTTTATGTCAAACATGACACACATCAACTTACAAATTTGAAAGAAAACAATGATATCACATGACTTCATCTCACCATCTCAAGATTAGCATTTCCCACGTATTCCTGTCTGTCCTTACCTTAATTCTGTCTGTGTCCAGAAGGAACATTGCCATACTCTTCAACAGAGTCTCGAAGACGAACCAGGCGTGTTTGAGGAACCGTGTGACCACCAGAGGGTCAGCATTAGCGGGCAGCAGTAGCGTGTTGAGGTACTTCTGACAAACTCCTCGTGGACCGTCTTTTGGGTCTTGTTGCCTTTGACCGCGGGATCTGGCCGAAACATGTACTGCAAGGAAACAGCGATATACGTCTGGTTAATACAACACTAGATAAATGAATCCTATTTCTTTCACAGGCTATTATTACGTGTGTTGCTGTATATGCCTGCGAATCATTTTGTCTGTGTGTCTGTGTCTCAGGCATGTGAGTGTGTGTTTTGTATGTGTTTGAGTGTGTGTATGTGTGTGTGTGTCATGCAGGCATATGTGAGGCAGTTGGTAAATGTATTTTGAGTGCAGTGTTTAGGTTTGTTTGCCTATGATGATTGCAGTTCTTAGGGGGATGCTTGAGTGGTTACTTGTTTTCAAAGGGCTCAAGTGTTCAATGCTACAGAAATCTACGTTGTTTTGAAATCTCTGATATGAAACCATGACAAATGATAGAAAGTCAATACAAAACCAAGCTGATGTCACAAACATGTGACAAATACCCAATAAATGCATCATTCCCTTAGATTGAAAGCGAAATGAGATCAACTGAATTTTCCCACCAATGGGAGGAGTGGGAGAAAGAAATCGGAAGCCTGGCGCTGTGCCGCTGTTCCGGCTGAATGAACATTTTAAAATTTTCCTCCACCTCTGTTGAATGAACATTTTCCCGTTCCTTTGATCGTTTCGTTGCCTGCAGTCCGGACATTAGAAGTCATTCATTACCTTGACATATTTGTCCAGACAATCCTGCTTCTCGGCTTTATGGACTTCCGACACGATGTGGATCAGGACCCTGGTATGAAAAATAAACACACATCAATATATCATGTTAATAAGAGACATGGATGTAGATAGATTTATAGCAAGAAATATAAAGATAAAATTATATAAGACAAAATGGCAAATTTCTTTGAGTAACATTAACTTTATTTTTATATTTTCACTCATTCATCCATTCATTTTCTAGCTCTCTTTCTCGATGACGTTTTCTTCTTGATGACATTTCATATTCATGATGGTGAAGGCAACAGCAGCAGCAGCAGTACAAGTAGTACCAGTAATAGTAATAGTAATAGCAGTAGCAGCAGTAGTGTGGCAGAAGTAGTAGCAATTGTAGCAATAGCAGCAGCAGCAGCAGTAGTAGTAGTGGTAGTGCTAGTGGTAGATTGTAGCAATAGAGGTAGTGGAAGTGGTAGTGGTAATGGTGGTGGTAGTAGTAGTAGTAGTAGTAGTAGTAGTAGTGGTAGTGGTAGTGGTAGTGGTAGTGGTAGTGGTAGTGGTAATGGTGGTGGTGGTGGTGGTGATGGTGGTAGTGGTAGTAGTAGTGGTAGTGGTAGTAGCAGCAGTAGTGTAGTAGTGGTAGTAGTAGTAGTAGTAGTAGTAGTAGTGGTAGTGGTAGTGGTGGTGGTAGTGGTAGTGGTAGTAGTGGTAGTAGTGGTAGTAGTGGTGGTAGTGGTAGTAGTAGTAGTAGTAGTAGTAGTGGTAGTAGTGGTAGTAGTGGTGGTAGTGGTGGTAGTGGTGGTAGTAGTGGTAGTAGTGGTAGTAGTAGTAGTAGTAGTAGTGGTAGTAGTGGTAGTAGTAGGTGGTAGTAGTAGTAGTAGTAGTAGTAGTAGTAGTAGTAGTAGTAGTAGTAGCAGAAGTAATATCATTCTCACTACACCTCAAATTTAAACACAAAAATTTGGGTTGCTTATCAACATAACCAATGTGTTACAGCAGCGGACATACACACAATGATGTATGTCTTGGCCTTTTTAAAGCACAACTGAGCATGTCCCTGTGAATAGGGCGCTATATAAATATCTATTAACTTTCAACACCAACAAAGGTAGTGCCTATGAGTGCACTGTCTCTGTGAGTACATTGTCTATGTCTATGCAGTACATTGTCTAGCGTCTCTGCAGCACATTGTCTCTGTGAGCACATTGTCTATGTGAGCACATTGTCTCTGTCTCTCTGTGACACATTGTCTATGTGAGTACATTGTCTCTGTGAGCACATTGTCTCTGTGAGCACATTGTCTATGTGAGCACATTGTCTCTGTGAGCACATTGTCTATGTGAGCATTGTCTCTGTGAGCACATTGTCTCTGTGAGCACATTGTCTATTGTGAGTGGGCATTGTCTCTGTGAGCACATTGTCTATGTGAGCACATTGTCTCTGTGAGCACATTGTCTATGTGAGCACATTGTCTCTGTGAGCACACTGTCTCTGTGAGCACATTGTCTCTGTGAGCATTGTCAGCACACTGTCTCTGTGAGTACATTGTCTATGTGAGCACATTGTCTCTGTGAGTCATTGTCTCTGTGAGTACATTGTCTCTGTGAGCACATTGTCTCTGTGAGCACATTGTCTCTGTGAGTACATTGTCTCTGTGAGCACATTGTCTCTGTGAGCACATTGTCTCTGTGAGCACATTGTCTCTGTGAGCACATTGTCTCTGTGAGCACATTGTCTCTGTGAGTGCATTGTCTCTGTGAGTACATTGTCTCTGTGAGTACATTGTCTATGTGAGCACATTGTCTCTGTGAGCATTGTCTCTGTGAGCACATTGTCTCTGTGAGCACATTGTCTCTGTGAGCACATTGTCTCTGTGAACACAACAAAGGTCTCTGTGAGCACATTGTCTCTGTGAGCACATTGTCTCTGTGAGCACATTGTCTCTGTGAGTACATTGTCTCTGTGAGTACATTGTCTCTGTGAGCACATTGTCTCTGTGAGCACTCTTGTCTCTGTGAGTACATTGTCTCTGTGAGCATATTGTCTCTGTGACTAAATTGTCTCTGTGAGTACATTGTCTCTGTGAGTACATTGTCTCTGTGAGTACATTGTCTCTGTGAGCTAAATTGTCTCTGTGAGTACATTGTCTCTGCATTGTCTCTGTGACATTGCACATTGTCTCTGTGAGCACATTGTCTCTGTGAGCACATTGTCTCTGTGAGTACATTGTCTATGTGAGCATTGTCTCTGTACATTGTCTCTGTGAGCACATTGTCTCTGTGAGTACATTGTCTCTGTGAGCACATTGTCTCTGTGAGCACATTGTCTCTGTGAGCACATTGTCTCTGTGAGTACATTGTGTCTCTGTGAGTACTTTGTCTCTGTGAGTACATTGTCTCTGTCTCTCTGTGAGCACATTGTCTCTGTGAGTACATTGTCTCTGTGAGTACATTGTCTCTGTGAGCACATTGTCTCTGTCTCTGTGAGCACATTGTCTCTGTGAGCACATTGTCTCTGTGAGTACAGTCTCTGTGAGCACAGTCTTTCAACTTTCACTGTAGATTTGTAAAGAAAAAAAAAGAAAGTTTTATAAGTACTAAAAGTGAGAAAACAAAAAGAGACCAAAAGCTCTGGTCTATTGACTGAAAAGAAACAAATGGAATCAGAGGCGGGTAAGGTGGGGCTCTAATCGATCATTTCACATCATAAAGAAGTTTGTATGTTTCGTTTAAATTTACCCTGTCCACCATATGCGGTGATCTCAGGGTGAATTAAGAGGAAACAGCAACATGATAGATACGTGAAAGAGGGAATGGAAAGAAGTAGAGGCTACCAGTAGCAGGCCACCGACCACCCACAGCCGTATGCGAATAGTCAGCCTGTCGACGGCCACCAGAGCGCAGCTAGTGCCCCACAACTCAATCACAAAGGGCAAATACTCTGGATCATCATCCTCATCACCATCATCATCATCATCATCATCATCATCATCATCATCACACTATCACCATCAACAAACTTTACAACAAAATGAAAAAAATTAAAGTACAAAAGACATGACTCACTTGACGGTGTTGAGTGCCACATCCTCGCTACTAGTTTTAGACAGCAGCTGAAACAACTGGTTGAGGAGGGTGGGAAGAAACTGGATGTAGGTGCACACTTCTACGGCGAGGAGCGACTAGAAAGGAAACACGGAAGGAAGGCGACGGCAAGTGTTAAATCAAACTTGAACTGAATAATATTGAGGATCTTACATACATATTCTTTTTGAAAGAGTTTTGATTGAATAAATGTACTGTGCATCTTTTGACACACACAATAAGAAAAAAGGGCACCATTCACAGAGACAGGAAGATAGATATGGACAGGCAGAGACAGAGACAAGACAGAGACAAAGACAGAGACATGCACAGAGAGAGAGAGAGAGAGAGAGAGAGAGAGAGAGAGAGAGAGAGAGAGAGAGAGAGAGAGAGAGAGAGAGAGAGAGAGAGAGAGAGAGAGAGAGAGAGAGAGAGAGAGAGAAAGAAGAGAGAAGGGAGAGAGAGAGAGAGAGAGAGAGAGAGAGAGAGAGAGAGAAGAGAGAGAGAGAGAGAGAGAGAGAGAGAGAGAGAGAGAGAGAGAGAGAGAGAGAGAGAAAGAGAGAAAGAGAGAGAGAGAGACAGAGAAAGAGAGAGAGAGAGACAGAGAAAAAGAAAGAGAGAGAGAGAGAGAGAGAGAGAGAGAGAGAGAGAGAGAGAGAGAGAGAGAGAGAGAGAGAGAGAGAGAGAGAGAGAGAGAGAGAGAGAGAGAGAGAGAGAGAGAGAGAGAGAGAGAGAGAGAGAGAGAGAGAGAGAGAGAGAGAGAGAGAGAGAGAGAAAGAGAGAGAGAGAGAGAAAGAGAGACAGAGACAGACAGATGGACAGACTGGGAGACAAAGACAGACAGACAGAGTCCGCCAACCACGCACACAGGTAGACAGAAACAGAAAGAAGAGACAAAGACAAGACCTTATTATTTCATTGCAATTTATCCTGTTCACCATATGTGGTGATCTCAGGGTGAATCAAGAGGGAAATAGAAGATGAAAGATATAAAGAAAGGAAAGAAGAAGAATCTACCAGCATCATTCACCAACCGTTGACGTCACAAAGAGAGACATTTACCAAGTAGGGATGTTGATTACAAAATAATATGCTCTCTTCTTTTTTCATAGTAAAGCGTAACACATATTACATACTCAAGAGGCCTTATATTCCTTTTCCAAAGAAAAGATTCATTCAGTTTAAAAAATTACACATGTACTACGTTGTTAATTTTCTTGAGATCCACAGGTAAAGGTCAAACAAAATTCATGTGACAGAAAAAATCAATGACACAATGTTATCGAGTGACTGGTGGCAAGGCAAATCTAAAAGCAATCGCTATGTTAAAAGATGTGAAAGTTCTCATGGCCGATTCAGCAATCATAATGTCATGATTTCTACAAAGCCGAATGAGCCAGTGATCATAATATCATGATTTCTATAAAGCTCAGATAATTCAGTGATCATAATGTCATGATTTCTACAAAGCCGAAAGAGCCAGTGATCATAATATCATGATTTCTACAAAGCCCAGATAATTCAGTGATCACAATATCATGATTTCTACAAAGCCCAGATAATTCAGTGATCATAAAATCATGATTTGTACAAAGCCCAGATAATTCAGTGATCATAAAATCATGATTTGTACAAAGCCCAGAATATTCAGTGATCATAATATCATGATTTCTACAAAGCCCAGAATATTCAGTGATCACAATATCATGATTTCTACAAAGCCCAGATAATTCAGTGATCATAATATCATGATTTCTACAAAGCCCAGATAATTCAGTGATCATAATATCATGATTTTTACAAAGCCAGGATAATTCAGTGATTAAAATTCTATGATTTCTACAAAGCCGAGTGAGTCAGTGATCAAAGTTTCATGATTTCTACAAAGCCCAGATAATTCAGTGATCATAATATCATGATTTCTACAAAGCCCACGTTATTCAGTGATCATAATATCATGATTTTTACAATGCCAGGATAATTCAGTGATTAAAAGTCTATGATTTCTACAAAGCCGAGTGAGTCAGTGATCAAAATTTCATGATTTCTACAAAGCCCAGATAATTCAATGATCATAATTTCATGATTTCTACAAAGCCCACATAATTCAGTGATCATAATTTCATGATTTCTACAAAGCCCAGATAATTCAGTGATCACGTTATGATTTCTACAAAGCCGGATGATTCAGTGATCATAATGTGATGATTTCCACAAAGACCAGAAAATTCAGTAATCATTTTATGACTTCTACAAAACCCAGAAAATTCAGCAATCATAATATCATGATTTCCACAAAGCCCAGATAGTTCAGCGATTCTAATTTCATTATTTCTACAAAGTCCAGATAATTCAGTGATCATGTTATGATTTCTATAAAGCCGAGTGAGCCAGTGATCATAATTTCATGATTTCCACAAAGCCCAGATAATTCTTTCTATCTTTATCAGTTCCCGTTCTAACTTCCGGTGTATGGGTTTAGATGCCCAAAATGATCTTTCTCCAGGCTGCCCTGTCCTGACATTTTATGTTTCCTTCTGTGAAAGTTAAATTTCTTTGCCTCTTTTATATCTTCTTCCCACTTTCTCCGAGGTCTGCCTTTTGGTCTTTTACCTTGAGTTTTAGCACTGTTTACTGATTTAGATATTCAATTGTCATTCATTCTGTTAACATGCCCAAACCATTTCTATCTTAGTTTTTATGCCATCTGCTTTGGTTTGATCTCTTATTGTTGTGTTTCTGATTTTGTCTCTTTTAGTTTTTCCTACTACTCTTCTTAGATATTTCATTTCGGCTGCCTGCACTCTACTGTATTCCCTGCTGTCTAAGGTCCAGGTTTCACTGCCATAGAGGAGAGTAGGACAATAAACTGTGTTGTATACTGCCATTTTGGTTTTTGTCGACAATTTTTGTTTACCAACAAATGCCTTTCCTAGATGGTTATATATTGCACTTGCCTTTTTGATTCTCTGGCTGATTTCTTCTATTAGTTTTCCCTCTGAGTTAATCATTACTCCTAAGTAATTGTAGCTTTGAACTTGTTCTAAATTCTCCCTGCCCAATTTAAGATTTTGTGTTTTAGCTTCCCTAGTTACTAGCATTGTTTTGGTTTTCTTTGCATTTTCTCTCATTCCTCTTTTATTTAATTCATTATTCATTATGTTGATATTTAACTGGAGGTCCCTTTCTGATTTTCCAAACAGAACTAAATCATCAGCAAATGAAAGCATTGATACATTTACTGGTTTGAGCTTCCACATGCCTACATTCATTTTCTTCATGTGTGAGGATACCTTTGCGACTGAATCCATAAATGTGATAAACAAAAGAGGACTTAGGACACAACCCTGTCTGACTCCTATATCTACGTCAAATTCCTCAGATACATTTCCAGCTACTCTCACTGCACATGTTGGTTTATTGTAAAAACTTTTAATGGCTTCTATTAAATCTTGCTCTACGTTGTGTTCTTTTAAGGAATGCCATAGTTCGTCTCTCCTCACAGTGTCAAATGTCTTTTCTAAGTCAATAAAACACAGATGCAAGTCAATGTTTCTCTCAAGGAATTTTTCTATTATTTGTCTAATTGTAAATATGTGATCTTGTACACTTCTTCCTGGTCTAAATCCACTCTGGTGTTCTTCATTCTGATCCTGTACTCTTTTCCTTAGTCTCATTTCCAGAATCCTGGCATACACTTTTCCTGATAAGCTAAGTAGTGATATCCCTCTATAGTTTGAGTATTCCATGGTTGATCCTTTCTTGTGCATTGGTAATACCGTTCCTTTTTCCAGTCGTCTGGCACCTGTTTGGACTTCCATGCTTGCTGACATCTTCCAGCTGTCTCCTATGGATTACTTGTTACTCTTACTAATTGATCTTTACTCCTTTTTTCATGCGTTCTGGAGGGATTTTGTAATTGGTGAAAATGCTTTCTCCATGTTTCCATGATTTTGCTGTCTCCTTTCATTATTTCTCCTTTAGCATTCTTAATTTGTTGTATTGGGCATGTTTTGTTCTATCTCATGCTCTCCATTGCTCCCCTGAACAGCTTTTGATTTCCTTGCTAGCTTTCTTGCAGTCTTTGTCCAAACTCTTCCCAATGTTCCTGTTTTTGCTCTCCTAGCTTCCTCTTTTGCGATAGTTCTTTTACTCACCTAATCTATCCTATCCTCTGGTCTCTTTGTTTGCAAGTATTTCTTCCATGCATCTTTCTTTTCTTTGATCTTAGTCTTGACATTCTCATTCCACCATGCTGTCCTTTTCCCATTTCCTTTTAATTTGTTTCCTACCACAGATCTCTTCAGTACAACTGAGGAGTGTTTCTTTATATATTTGCACTTTTCTTCTATTGTGCTTTCCTTCAGATCCATCTGCCTTTCACTGATAGATCTTTTTATCCTGGATTGGTACATCTGTTTTAATATTGGTGTATATAGTTCTTCTATTTTGAGTTTAGTAGCTTTCTTCTCTTTCCTTTCCTGTTTATTATCTTCAGTTAATAATCTCATTTTGGCTATCACTAGGTGATGATCACTAAATATTTCTGCTCCTCTGCTTACTCTAGCATCTATTGTACGGTAAAAAAAGGGAGCTGCTAACTATTATGTATAATACGAAGGAGCCACAGTGGAGTAAAGTCAAAGGCGAAATATGACAATAAGTGACAACTCCACTAATAAAGACAGAACAAACACATGACGTTTCGAGTATAACCCTTCGTCAGACAACACACGAGAAATATCTAGAATCTAGATCTAAGTAATACATCCGGCATCACACAATGTGATGTAAGAAGAAAAACATAAAGGAGAAAGAAAGAAAGAAAAAGACAGTGATGATAAGAAATGTAGCAGAGGGGGGTGTGAAGAATGAGCGAGGGTGGAAGATTTAGATCTAGACCTAGAATGAAATAAAAATATGAAAATAAGTAAGTAATAAAAGGTGAAAGGAGATAAGAGAATAAGAAATAAAAGGTGAGAAGGAGATATAAAGAGAGAGAGAAATAGATATAGATATATAGAGAGAGAAAGAGAGAGAGAGAGAGAGAGAGAGAGAGAGAGAGAGAGAGAGAGAGAGAGAGAGAGAGAGAGAGAGAGAGAGAGAGAGAGAGAGAGAGAGAGAGAGAGAGAGAGAGAGAGAGAGAGAGAGAGAGAGAGAGAAAGAAAGAAAAACAGGCAGAGAAGAAAGAAAGAGAGAGAGAGAGTGAGTATGGGAAACAAGAACGAAAAAGAGGATAAATGTAAGACTAGAGAGATCTCAGGGTCTAGAAAGAAGAAATGAGAGAGAATGAAAAAGAAAGAAAACAGGCAGGGAAGAAAGAAAGGGAGAGAGAGACGACGTGTGAGTATGGGAAACAAGAACGAAAAAATAGGATAAATGTAAGACTAGATCTATATCTCACTGGGTCTAGAAAGAAGAAATGATAGAGAATGAATGAAAGGAAGTATCAATCAAGACAAAAATTTACACGGAAGGTGCGAAATGTATATAAATTACAAATGTATCGATGCAATAAGGGAAGAGAGTGTCAACTTATCTGAAATTTCAAAAAATGTGAGTGAGGACTAGCTGATGCTAGCCAAGTGATGATATCTGAGACTTTGATAACTTGATAGCATCAGCTAGTCATTGTGATTTTTTGAAATTTCAGATAAGTTGACAATGTGTCATTGTGAGGTAATCTTATCAATGTGACATGAAAATGTGTCATTGTGAGGTAATCTTATCAATGTGACATGAAAATGTGCCATTGTGAGGTAATCTTATCAATGTGACATGACAATGTGTCATTGTGAAGTAATCTTATCAATGTGACATGACAATGTGTCATTGTGAGGTAATCTTAGCAATGTGACATGAAAATGTGCCATTGTGAGGTAATCTTATCAATGTGACATGACAATGTGTCATTGTGAGGTAATTTTAGCAATGTGACATGACAATGTGTCATTGTGAGGTAATCTTATCAATGTGACATGACAATGTGTCATTGTGAGGTGATCTTAACAAAGTGACATGACAATGTGTCATTGTGAGGTAATCTTATCAATCTGACATGACAATGTGTCATTGTGAGGTAATATTAACAATTTGACATGACAATGTGTCATTGTGAGGTAATCTTATCAATGTGACATGACAATGTGTCATTGTGAGGTAATATTTTCAATGTGACATGACAATGTGTCATTGTGAGGTAATCTTAGCAATGGGACATGACACTGTGTCATTGTGAGGTAATCTTATCAATGTGACATGACAATGTGTCATTGTAAGGTAATCTTATCAATGTGACATGACAATGTGTCATTGTGAGGTAATCTTAGCAATGTGACATGACAATGTGTCATTGTGAGGTAATCTTATCAATGTGACATGACAGTGTGTCATTGTGAGGGTAAGCTTATCAATGTGACATGACAATGTGTCATTGTGAGCTAAGCTTATCAATGTGACATGACAATGTGTCATTGTGATGTAAAGCTTATCAATGTGACATGACAATGTGTCATTGTGAGGTAATCTTATCAATGTGACATGACAATGTATCATTGTGAGGTTATCTTATCAATGTGACATGACAATGTCATAAAGATATAAAAAATTTAAAACAGTGAGAAATGTGCAAGATAGTGCAATGGAGAAAAAAAGAGAAAAAGTATTCAATTGATCTTTGAAACATTGACGTAAATCTATGCGTCCATAGTTTCTCTCTGACACATTACAGGACAACTTTTGCCACCACAGCAACAAAAAACAAAACAAAATTTAGGAGGGGAAAATGCGATCAAGACTAAATCTATATCGTATATCTATATAAAGAACGCAATTAGTTAAAATACATATTCTAAAAATTTGCTGCAAATCATAAATCAAGACATGCTATCATGACAAATGTATTAATAAATAATAAGGTCACATGACAAATGTATTAATAAATAATAAGGTCACATGACAAATGTATTAATAACAAGCGTGTTACATCCCGTTTGATATCAAGTATGACTATATCATTAGATCCAGTCAGTATTCAATATTAACATTACGCGGACAGGCATATACGATACTACATGCATGCTAACTTTTAAATTATAAAATCTGTTTAAGATGGCGGCCTAGATGAATGAAAATTCTAACCCAAAGATGGAGAAAAAATTAAGTTTTCCTTAATTCTGGTAGAATTTTTCTCAAATGAAAACGACCTGCAGACAATTTACAGCCAACAAGCACAATATGGTCACTCTTAGTGGCCTGGATACAAAGCCTTTGACAAACAAAGAACGACCAACTAAAAATTATACATTAGAAAACTTCATCGCATGACAGGGGTATTAATAGACTACATCATCACATGACACGTATATTAATAGATTACATCATCACATGACAAGTATATTAATAGATTACATCATCACATGAGAAGGGTATTAATAGATTACATCATCACATGAGAAGGGTATTAATAGACTACATCATCACATGAGAAGGGTATTAATAGATGACATCATCACATCACATGACAACACCAACTATAGCACTAAAATTAATTTTCATTCCGTGTCACTAAAGTGCATACAAAACCCACAGCAGAAACCAAAACAAAATATTTTTTATTTAAATACAAAAAGGGAGAGAGAAAAAACAGACAAACAACCCAAAAAACAGCCCAAATAAGGGGGAGCAGAAGTGAGAGAGCACAAGCAAACTACAGCGCAAGCAATCTGATCCGTTAAAAACAAAGAGAAGACAAATCTACCTTGACCCCGTTTAACAAAGCCTGCAACTCAGACGGACCAATCTCCACAGGGGAACCACCGCATTCACCATTGCCAAACTGCTGGGTAAAACCCAGTGTCAGAGCAAAGGTCGGGATGAAGAAAAAGATTAGATACGATGATGATGATGATGATGATGATGATGATGATGATGATGATGATGATGATGATGATAATATATAGTGATGAGCAATCACATTTAACAGGTTCAAAACATAGCAAAGAACTAAAACAGGTGTTGAAGGAAGTCAAAATAAATAAATTAATAAGTAAATAACTAAGTAGAAAGAAAGAGA
>JAXRKP010000097.1:307500-342500 GCA_037039925.1 Doris montereyensis | reverse complement strand
GATTCCAATTTGTCCCTTTAACAGTTGCACTTGATGATGGTGATAACTTGTAGACTTACCTGAGTGTAAACACTTGATGATGATGATAACTTGTAGACTTACCTAAGTGTAGACACTTGATGATGGTGATAACTTGTAGACTTACCTAAGTGTAGACACTTGATGATGATGATAACTTGTAGACTTACCTAAGTGTAGACACTTGATGATGGTGATAACTTGTAGACTTACCTAAGTGTTGACACTTGATGATGATGATAACTTGTAGACTTACCTGAGTGTAAACACTTGATGATGATGATAACTTGTAGACTTACCTAAGTGTAGACACTTGATGATGGTGATAACTTGTAGACTTACCTAAGTGTAGACACTTGATGATGATGATAACTTGTAGACTTACCTAAGTGTAGACACTTGATGATGGTGATAACTTGTAGACTTACCTAAGTGTAGACACTTGATGATGATGATAACTTGTAGACTTACCTAAGTGTAGACACTTGATGATGATGATAACTTGTAGACTTACCTGAGTGTAGACATTTGATGATGATGATAACTTGTAGACTTACCTAAGTGTAGACATTTGATGATAATGATAACTTGCAGACTTACCTGAGTGTAGACATTTGATGATGATGATAACTTGTAGACTTACCTGAGTGTAGACACTTGATGATGATGATAACTTGTAGACTTACCTGAGTGTAGACATTTGATGATGATGATAACTTGTAGACTTACCTAAGTGTAGACATTTGATGATAATGATAACTTGCAGACTTACCTGAGTGTAGACATTTGATGATGATGATAACTTGTAGACTTACCTGAGTGTAGACAGTTGATGATGATAATAACTTGTAGACTTACCTGAGTGTAGACATTTGATGATGATGATAACTTGTAGACTTACCTAAGTGTAGACATTTGATGATGATGATAACTTGTAGACTTACCTGAGTGTAGACAGTTGATGATGATAATAACTTGTAGACTTACCTGAGTGTAGACAGTTGATGATGATGATAACTTGTAGACTTACCTGAGTGTAAACAGTTGATGATGATGATAACTTGTAGACTTACCTGAGTGTAGACATTTGATGATGATGATAACTTGTAGACTTACCTGAGTGTAGACAGTTGATACCAGCTGCAGGTTGACTTTGAATAACGGCTTGCTGCCATCCACCCATTTGATATCTGAGCCTGACGACTGGAAATAGAAATATCTTGTGTTACAGATTGAATCATTGGCTACAGATTGACTCATTGGCTACAGATTGACTCATTGGCTACAAATTGATGTATTGGCTACATTAACTCATTGGCTACAGACTGAATGATTGGCTACAGATTGAATCATTGGCTACATTGCAATATTAATGGACATAAATAAAAGCAATCAAACGATTCAAAAGAATGCATGAAGATAATGCATGGGACTTTTCTCTTTAGATAATGTATATCCACACCATTTCTTTTCATAGCGAGGCAATGGGTGTCAATGCAAAGGTCGTGGGTTTGATTCTATTTATGCCAAAAGATTTTTTTCTGGCTATTCCTCTGTATTTGTCTTGTCTTGTCATGTCTTTGTTCGTATGGGGCTTTAGTATTGTATTATGTCTTTATTCTATAATTTCTAGATTGATTTCCATCTGACTACAAAGCATTCGAACAGTACATTTCAGTCATTTAAGTCCATCCATTACCCTAGCCATTCTCCAAATCTCATTCATCTACCTTGCATATTTAATGGAGTTTTAATTTTTTTCTTCTTGTAGCTCAACTCGTCTGTGCTTATTTTCCGTCAAAACCTTTAACACTGGGGATTTCTATAAAAGGGTTGTAAGGCTTTGCAGCCCATACTCAGAGTTGAGCGTAGGGTTTTCGTAGGGTACTTGTAGGGTAGTCGTAGGGTACTCAAGAGTGAAGTTCTGAGTTTTCTAGTAAGTAAGTAAACTTCCTTCAAGGCCCTCAAGGCCTATAGAGCCGGAGCTTATCCGGTTTCTATAGCGTGAGTGGAACAGGTGACAATAATCACCTCCTGGCCAGGGCAGCTAGTCTGACACAGGTTTTTACTCCCAAGCTAATGCTTGTACCCATTTGCACCTGGGTAGAGTAGGGAAATGTGTGTTAAGTGTCTTTCCCAAGGAACACAACGTAGGACCTGGCTTTGCTAGGATTCGAACTCAGGACCTCATGATCCTCAGTCTGGCTGCTAATCACCAGGCCACCGACACCACTGAGTTTTCTAGGCATACGGCTTATTGTGCTAGATTACCATTTTGCTTTCCACACAAACTTTACTTATGCCACATCTGAAAAGATCTACCTATCCATTCCACTGCTGTGTCGACAGGAGAACCAAAACAAATCTGCCCAGACAGGGGATTGCACTACCTACTGAACTATCGCCGGCTCTTTGCAACAGAGATGTGAATTAAGCTAAAAATAGACATAATCTTAACATGGTCATGCAAAGATTTAAACCAACACATTCCAACTCTAAAGGTGGGCATTTTACCGTGGAGCCATTTAAGCTCCTTGACAAAATGACATTCATTCTTTTTCTGTCCCAGAGGTTTTTCCCTAGGGTCAACAAGCTCAAGATAGAAAAACAGGCAAAAGTTGCATTTTTAAAATTCACGTAAAGATGGATTTTGATTCTGGTGAAGTGAAGCACGTCAACAACGGAATTAACAGGAAGAGGAAAGTGAAAGTAGCCAATAAACTTCCGTGTCCATTCCAAAACTAACTAGAGATCTACCGACACATTTTACGCTGCTTGGGACTCCGGGCAAAGTTCAACCAGTGCACCATGCGCTGCCTGGAACTAAAAGATTTATTATCAGTGTTCCTCAATAAAGCGTGCATGCTCTGCTCCCAAATTATGCCAATGACCGATATCATGAGATTACCTTGGATGGACTCAACGTGTCGTGGCTTAGATATGATGAGGAAGCTGGGACGCTACAGGGATGGCACGCTCTCCATTGACTGGCCTGAAAACATGGAAAAGAAAATTATTGTCTCAATGAATAAGAATAATAATATAATAATGATAATGAAAATAATAATCTTTATCATCCGAATGAAGACACAGAACCAATTCTATTCAGTTAAGCCTCAACAAGAATGTTTTTTACCATGAGCAGTTGGTTTGGGTCTTTTTTCCTTTCTTTTTTTCCATCTTAACTCGCCCTGTCCACCACAAGCGGTGATCTTAGCGTGAATTGAGAGGAAACAATGTAGATGAAAGACAGGTGAAAGAGTCAAAAGAAAAAGTAGGACTTACCCATATCAGCCGCTAATCACTCACCCATGACCAGTATAAGAGGAAACAGTTAAAAAAAACATAAAAGCACTTTGAAACAGCACCGGAAGTTCCATTTTTCTGGTTGTACCAAGGGGTGTCAAAGCTTGTTCGTTACATTAAAATTTACCCCCGTCCACTACATGGGGTTATCTCAGGGTGAATGAAGAGGAAGTGACAGGGTGAAAAACATCCTATGAAAGAGGAAAAGGAAAGAAGTTGGACCTAGCAGTAAGTTCTTGCCAAAAGCTCACAGTGTAAAAAGAGCTGTAGGTATGTGCACACGTTGTGTCACACAGACATAAACGTTGAATTTTTGGTACAGGTACATGACCTTTAGTACAGGTACATGAATTTTGGTACAGGTACATGACCTTTGGTACAGGTACATGACCTTTGGTACAGGTACATGAATTTTGGTACAGGTACATGAATTTTGGTACAGGTACATGAATTTTGGTACAGGTATGTAAATTTTGGTACAGGTACATGAATTTTGGTACAGGTACATGAATTTTGGTACAAGTATGTAAATTTTGGTACAGGTACATGAATTTTGGTACAGAGCCTGTTTTTTTTTTTTTATCCCGTCTACCTGTGCTGTGATCTTATGGTGAATTCAGAGGAAACTGAGATACAGTGAAAGGAAAGAAAGCAGTGAAACCTACCAGTATCTCCCCCCTCCACTCTCCCAAGCATTCCCTTCTTGTAAAAGCCACTAACGAATGGTATTGGTAGGAACTGGTGAGGCTGCTGGACTAAGGATTATGAGGTACCAAGTTACAGCTCTATGGGCCGTAATGACCTTGAAGGAACTTTGCTTTTACTTTCTTAATAACGAACGACACACGATTGCAATCTGCCTACCTTCCTTCGTGTAGCAAGGGTAGCCATGAATAGCCCACAGGCGTCTCAATGTTGTCTTTCTTCTTCCCCGTGGCCGCCTTGCCCACCGCCTTTGACCCCTCACAACTCACGTGGAAGAAACGGAAAAACAGGTGGTGTCTCTCCGTCAGCTGGACGGGTAGGCAGATTTTGACCTAGATAAAAGCAACGAGCGCAAAAAGTAAACATGTAGTGACATAAATTAGAAATAACAGACACATTGCTTTTTAGGACAGTAGAGAAGAGTGTACACAAAGTATGTTTTTTTGTTTTTACTTACTGATTGGCAGCTATATAATGGATATGGTATGATCTCAGGGGGTGGGGGGGGGGGGGGTGAATCAAGATGAAAGGATGAAGAAAGGCCTATCAGGGGCACCCACCAACTAACTAGGCTAAAATCCATGGCTGTTTGTTGGCATGGTAACAATAACAACAAAATATAACATCAGGTAACTAACAAAACAAAGAGGAAAAAAAGGAAAAAGAAGAAAAAAGGATTATGAACACCAAGTCATGTGATGTCACTGTCTGCAAAGAAATTTTTATAAAAAAAGGGGATCCGAACCTCTTCCATGAAGTCTGGCACTTGGGCATGGTGGATTATAGCCGTGCTGGCAACAGTCGTAAAGACGGACATGCCTGGACGGCTGTAAATTCTCTGTGGATGTAAAGATGTCTTACTGTAAATTTCATTACAGTACATGTATCAAAAGAACTACGTAAATGGAATCACCTTAAAGACAAATTATACAAAGTATCTGTGATATATATATATATATATATATAATTCTGAGTTGATCTTTCGTTGTTCTTCCAAGAGTATGTTGCCATGCCGCTAATAGCAACCATAGTTTGCATGTAGGTTCTAAATGATCCCAAGATCGTTTTCATTTGAGGAATTTTTCTACCAGAAATGGCTTTTAAACGAATGAAAATTTCATTGTTTTCCCATCTTTCGATAGAATTTTCATTCACCTAAGCCTCCATTTTCAAACAGATCAAGTCAAAAGTTAAAACAGTACCATTCACGCCTACCTGTGTAGCGTCAGTCTCGAAATACGGACTCCACCTAACAATCGTACTTAGAAGCATCACAAGGGGTGTAACATGCTTGTTTAAAATATTTCAATGAAACAGAAAACGTGCGACTAAGACAGAAGTTAAAACCTGAATTATTTTTTTTTCCTATCCCCATTGGAACAGTTTTATTCCAAAGACAAGAACTAATAAAATATAAAAATGCTACTTTCCTCAATTAAACTTTTCTCTCAACTTCCCGTTAGGGAAGACTGTCAAACTAAACCTATCAAACAAAATTGCCTCCAAAGATGGAGAGCCTACCTTCAATGGCACAGATCCATCTGAATCATCTGAATCTCTCAACTCCACACAGCAAGAAATGTTTCTGGCCTGGTGGACAATACAAACAAATACAAAGTACATGAATGTAATGAAGAAGTGTTGAAAACATGAATGTAATGAAGAAGTGTTGAAAACATGAATGTAATGAAGAAGTGTTGAAAACATGAATGTAATGTAATGAAGAAATGTTGAAAACATGAATGTAATGAAGAAATGTTGAAAACATGAATGTTGAAAACATGAATGTAATGAAGAAGTGTTGAAAACATGAATGTAATGAAGAAGTGTTGAAAACATGAATGTAATGAAGAACATGAATGTAATGAAGAAGTGTTGAAAACATGAATGTAATGAAGAAGTGTTGAAAACATGAATGTAATGAAGAAGTGTTGAAAACATGAATGTTGAAGAAGTGTTGAAAACATGTGTTGTGAAGAAGTGTTGGTGTTTGTGTCTAGACACATAGCCAGAGTATCCTTCAGTAGCTACTCAAATCTTCACATTTCCACAAAGCATTTGGTTTTGAATCCCAAGATACCCATTCCTACCACATACCTCAACACAAACAATCTGTATGCTGTTTGTGGGTATGTGTATGTGTGTGTGTATGTGTGTGTCTGTATTTCTGTCTGTGTATGTGTGTATCCAGTCATGCCACATACTCAACACGAACAATCTGTATGCCATGTGTCAGTGTGGGTGTATATGTATGTGTGTGTGTGTGTGAGGATGTGATAAATCTGTATAACCCTTCAAAAGTCTGTATAACATTATATTGTCCCAAACATTACATTGGCAAATCAATACAATCTTATGAGACATAAAAAATGTTTTAAAGAAAAATGTGACAAACAATTTCATAAACATCAAGCATTAAATAACGACCTAGATTGTTATCCTCATTGAAATTTACCCTGTCCGTGATCTCGTAGTGAATTAAGAGGAAAAAGCAAGACGAAAGATAAGCAAAAGAGGGAAAGGAAAGAAGGAGGACTTCCCAGAAGAAGGCCCTCCCTAACCGCTCACTCTCACCTTGGCAAATGTCTTCTGACTGTCGTATTTCAAAGACAGCGGGCGGACGTACAAATTATTGACGTATGAATCAAAACAGTTGCACAGTGATGGGACATCAGCCACAAACTCTTCAATTTCAAAACTTGGGATGGCAGTGACGGCGTTTTCAGACGGAGATTTCACAAGCACCAGGGACGGAGTCAAAGTTACTGGAAGAACAGAGTTGTCGGATTGAGGGGTGGGGAATGGGAGGAGCTATTTCACAACCCGTTTTATTTTTTAAAACATTTTAATGGAAGAATATTATTAACACTCAAGCCATGGATTTATAGTGTTTTGATAGTGACATAAATGGCCGAGTGGTTAGGCTGATTGGTCGGGCAACATGAGGTCCCGGGTTCGGATCCTGGCAAAGCCCTGATTTTGAGTTCCGTGGGAAAAACTTGACCGAGGTGAAAATGGCTACAAGCACTAGTCAGACTAGCACCCTGTACAGGAGGGGATTATTATCATCTTTTCCACTTCATGCTATAGAAACCAGGATAAGCTCTGGCTCTATGGGTCGTAAAGACCTTGAAGGAACTTTACTTTACTTGAATTGATACTGCTTTGATTGAATTCAATGCTCACTGTTATGCTGGAATGTATTTCATCCATAAGTTCATTTGTAAAAGCTTGCATGTCATGATTTTTTTGTTCTGTGTGCAATTACTACATTTTTTTTTGTAATTGATATTTTTTAATTATGTTGTTATGTCACCATGACCAAACCAAATTTCTCTATTCGGAGACAAATAAAGAATTCTGATTCTGATTCTAATAGAGTTGGGTTTATTTCTATTTCAGTTTTTATGGCATCTGCTTTAGGTTAAGACTGGACATCTCAACTTCTTGTTTTTTTCTTTCTTTCTTTAACCACAGTAATAGGGCGTTGAAAGAGCAGGGGCCATGAGAATTCATCAAATCTCATACTAGAGCTTTTGATTTGGTTTGATTTTACCCACATCCACATTAAAGTGATCTCAGGATGTTTGGTAGGATTTCTAAGATTTTGCTTGTATTTCTGTTTAAACAGCCAGTGCATCTTTAACGTACACACACAGGGTTGTGATCTGCACACATAACCTCCTTTTTGCCTCCTGTCTCCGATGGGACTAAAGATGTCGAGGTATCAGTTTCACCCAAAACATTTTCAGAAAACTCTTCAACCTGCCGGTGATTGAACCCACATCCTTCTAATTGAGAGGCTGACATCTTACCTCTAGACCACCATGTCCTCCCACATCATAGAAGAGTACAGAAACAAAAAATCTCTTATCTAAACAAGAACAATGTCCAAAAAGTATGTTCAATCTGGCAACACCTACAATCTAGAACTTCGTCCGGTTGCAGCTGCTTCAAGGAGAAGCTGATTTGTCCTGGAATCTGCTGTAGCTTAGACACCTTTTCTGGCCTGAAAAACAAAACAAAATTGTCACTGAAGAAGTCAAAGGTGGATTAAGCCACAGGGACCCACAACCTGCCCCGGCCAGCTGAGGCCGTAAGCTATGAGTCTCCGTTCTACGGGTTAAAATAAATTAAACTCGAAAGTGTCAAACCAGTCCCTTCAAGAGGAGAAGAAGAAGAAGTAGAAGAAGAAGAAGAAGAAGAAGAAGAAGAAGAAGAAGGAGAAGAAGAAGAAGGAAGAGGAGGAGGAGGAGGAGGAGGAGGAGGAGGAAGATGAGAGGAGGAGGAGGAGGAGGAGGAGGAAGAAGAAGAAGAAGAAGAAGAAGAAGAAGAAGAAGAAGAAGAAGAAGAAGAAGAAGAAGAAGAAGAAGAAGAAGAAGAAGAAGAAGAAGCCAAATTAAAAGGACAAAAAAAACAACCCAACCCTATACTACTAATATCAATTTTTCAAAATAGTGAAATGGAAATGGATAGTACATTTAAGCCACTATTATTGACAAAGCAAAGATCTGAACCTATATTGCAAGACTTGCAAAACGTAAATCATAAGTGACTATGAAACTGACCCCAACTTATAAAATCCCAAACCACTGTGACATCAAGTGTCCCATAATTCTTTCTAAAACTCTTATTTTCTTATTATAAATAAGCCAATATAAGATGTCTATATAACCATCACTCCTTTATTTCCCTGCTAACAACTTATATTTTTTCCAATTGAATGCATGCAAAAGTGAATATGACAGATTTGTATTGATTTGTTCAACACATCAACATAGACAATGTCTTTATTAGCGAATTCAGTTGATTTTGCGAAGACATAATCTAATCAATATCTAAGCAGCCATAATGAGAACTTACTTCCTCAAATCTTGTAGAATCTTGATAAATTCGTCCTGATTGAACTTGGAGCCTTCCTGCTTGTACAGCGGCAGTTTGACTTCACCAAAGGGAAACGAAGACAATGACCTGCAAAGCGGAATGGAATGGAGAGAAAAGAGAGAGAGAAGAGTGAGAAAGAGAATTGATGACAGAAATAAAAACACTTTTTACCCATTTGCTTTTCCCCCATGATGTGGTGTCGGTACCCCAGTGGTTAGGCTGCCGGATTTGGGATCATGACGTCGCGGGTTAAAACCTTTGTGTTCCTTGGGAAATACATTTCGCACGCATTTTCCCCTCTCAAGCAAGGTGCAAATGGGTGCGGGCACTATCTTGGGAGTAAAAAGCTGCGTCAGACTGGCGTCCTGTTTCTCTTCACGTTTTAGAAACCGGAATAAATTCCGGCTCTATTGGTCGTAATGACCTTAACTTGAAACGTTTTTTTCACTTTTCCTCCATTGAAAGAAAGAAATTTCCAATACGATATCAAGCACATACACATAGAAATGATTGTTAAAACTTCTGTTCCACAAAACTCACCTGCCAGCTAGCTTCAGGCATGTCAAATGTTGTCACCCAAAAGAAGGTACAACACATTACCCGTTGATTAGTTAATTGTCGTCCCACGTTTGCGTTTGCCATGTGCGGAAATCTCCTGTTTGGAGTTGAGATTTAAAATCTCCCCCCCCCCTGACAGTCCTTTTATCTGGCAGGGCTCCTTTGACAGACAGACCCAACGTGCTTAAAACAGAGTTATCTGTCCACTTCCGATAGGACTTAAATGTTTGATCCAGCCCAACTAGAACCGGGTGCTGGGTTTCATCTGAAAAGTTCAAACCAAATATTTGCGGCTTGTATGGCAAGCACAATATATGTAAGGGCAAGTCAGGGTCATCCCCCACTCCCCGTCCTCTGTCAGGGATAACCCAGATAACAATATTCCTTCTTTGTTGTCTGATGAAAGGTTATACCCAAACGTCACGTGTTTTTTCCGTTTCTCTTTGCATTCGGAACTGTCATTTACTGTCACTAAGCACTGACTTTGTAGTTGTGCGTTTGGAAATTGCAAAGAAAACACTGAGTTGGTCGTTCTTTGTTTGCTAAAGGCTCTTTTGCCAGGCCACTAAGTGTAAACCATATTTTGCATGAAGGTGTTAAATGATCTCAAGTTCGTTTTCATTTGAGGAAGTTTCCTACCAGAAGTGACGTTTAATTATTGAAAATTTTATTGTTTCTCCTTTTTGAGTAGAATTTCCATTCACCTAAGCCACCATTTTGAACAGATTTTATAATTAACCAGTTGGAATCGTATTGTATGGAATACTGCCCCCATCTAATAATCGTACTTGGTAGCACCCGCGTTGTGACATGCTTGTATAATATATGTATACCAAAGAGTACATAAGTATATATATATGTATATGTATATGACAACACCTACTTGGCTCCCCATGCAAAGGGCATGCGGTAGTGTCCAATGTGGTTGCAGAACTGTTTCATCTGCCGATGGACCTTCAGCGCCATCTTGGGGTCGGTTCCTTTGACGTACGGTTCAGCACACTGGGTTATTCCCCCTTGAAGGACCTTCTCGATGCGCACAACCAGAAAGATATCTGAATGATGCCGTGCTACTGAAAATATTCCCTGGACAGACACACAAAAGTGAAAATGTTAGAAATCGGCCCACGATTTTGAGATAAGACAAGACAGATACGCAGTTCCAACTCCAAAATTTTGGTGGTAAGAGCTGACAAGCTCCAAATCTAGATTAGGGCAAAACCTTTATTATTACCTTACACAATAATATTGACAGGGAAAATCGCAAACCATGTAAGTCCAATTTTGGATGTTTTGAGAAAATCAAAGGAAAAGATGCTTTTTAATCAATCACAGAAATACACGTTTTGCAAGGGTCAAAAACAAGACCCGACAGGGATACATGGATTGCTCATATTGTTATCATGCGGGTTTCTATTTTTTCTTGTGCCACAGAATCCTATCTAGACGAGGCATAGTGGCTTCCTAATGTTAAAAAAGCGAGGAAAAAGTGTTACTAATTTTAGACTTACATGTTTTGCAACTTCCACGTGATATGCTTATGAGAATGTTTACCTCACATAAGTTTATCGAAAGTCAACTTAATATGACATTAACAGATGAGGTTCTTGATGTCTTATACAAAGAAATAGGGAGCATGAACTGATCTCAGCTTCCTCAAAAAATAGGCTAGCTTCCATAGAACCGTATTCATCTGAGATCGCGTTACATTTAAAGCCTCTCAAATTTACTTTACCACGATATTTTCGTCCAACCCTTCCCCAAAAAACATCTTTCATAAACCTGGGTACTACCTGTCGTTCCGAGGAGGCCAAACACCGTGCGTCCAGGCCACATAAATCTGGGGCAGACGGGTCTTTGCCGCTGACGTGGTTCAGCCGGTCGGATGCCGCCAGCAACTCTGCCGGAATCATGCCCCGAATTTCGTTGGTGTTTGGATCGATGTGAAAATCCTCAGAGATTTTTTTCCCTTCGTGAGTATCGTAGATGGAAAAAGTGACGAAGAACGGCTCAGGCTGAGAGAGGGAAACGAAAATAGTTATATAGCGGTGACAAGAATGGTTTTAATATTTTGCATTTAATGGACAAATTCAAATCAAATGAATTGTAATCTACAATCAGCCAGAAAGAAAATTTTAAAAAAGGAAGTGTGTTTTGTGGTTTTGGAGATTGTGTCCACCGTGTAGACTTGACTGAAATCAGCGTTGTTCCAATGACTCTTAGAGTTTGTTTTATATCATTGGAAAACCAGATTCTCATGGAAGATTTTTATTTTCATTGCAATAAAGTGGTACCCCTTTAAAAAGAACAAGCAAGATGAAACACAATGTGAAAGAGGAAATGAAAGAAGTAGAAACTACTGGTAGCAATCACAACCCTCACACCCCTGATGCGGACATCCCAAATTCACACTTTTTCAGTAAAAAAAAAAACTCTTTTTTCCTTTTTCATTATCTGGAACTTATTTTTGTCCCTACGGAGACAAGATATTGATTCTTTGTCAGTTTCCACTGTTTTTTCACAGAAAGAAGAATGTTATTCTGAGAAAGTCAAGCCTGTCAACACTCACATTGCATCGGATATTCCCTTTGCCCTCTTCAGACATGTTGACCTGAAGCTCAAACCGCAGTGACCCAAAGCGAAGCAGAAAGCGGTCGGCAAACTGCCGTGGAAACACGTCCACACATTTCTCTTCCTCTTCATCTACATCATCTTCAAAAACCTTTCTCTGAAATATTATATTAAAAAGATCAGACAAGTAAAAAAATAAAACTTAAGACATCTTATGTTATGAAATGCAATTTCCACATATTTTCATTGATTCAATAAAGCACATAATGTGTCTGCATTTAAAGAACATTTAAAAAAATATGAATTCAGCCTTGACATAAAACGTGAAAAATGTAAGTTGGAAAAAAACAAAAACAAAACCAAAAATAAACAAAAACAAAAACTACATGACGTATACCATATCATATTATATCGTGTCAGAGGTTGTATAGGTCATTTGACCTTTAAATGCCTCATACATCTTAATACAATCATGGAGTTTTAAAAATGATTGAACATACAGTAATAAATAAGAACAATGCTCACTCCTTCATCGTACAAATATTTTTAATCATAGAGCTCCATATCAATGGCATTTTTAAAAGAATCAATACTAATTTTAATTTTTTTTCTTTTGATCTGTAAATTATTCCATGTTCTGGCTGTTCTTATAATGAAAAAGTTGTGTCTCACAGAAGTAGAACTACCTGTAATATAAATCTTGAATCTATCTCCCAAGTAAACTTCACATGAGATTGACTGTAACAGTTATCCTTCTTTAGAAATTCATATATTTTCAAATATATCAAGAAAAATAAAATCGGGAAATAGGAAGACTGTGAACTGACCCTCATGTCGGAATAAATTCCAAAAGGGTTCTGTCTCATCTCCTGTCTGGCTTTGGCCAAAAGCGAGTCCGTTTCTCGGCAGTACTGCATGTCATTGGATGAATAAAAAGTTTTTAAATCTTTGATAAGAAAAATCGTTAAGGTATTTCACATGAAATTCATCTAACGTTCATTCAGATAAATTGATTTCATGTAATAGTATGGCAAATCAAGTAAAAACTTGTCAGAGAAACTGAGCGGGACAGGAGAACGGAGAGGAAAAACAAGAAGAAGAAATACTGAAGACTACGTGAAATGGGAGCTGAAGGTAAATAGAGATTCCCCATGAGCTCATCTGTCACTGAGTCTCCTAGAATTTCCATACATGGTAGGAATGAATAGATAGTGATGAAGACAAGTGTGACAACAACAGTGATGATAACATAGTTTATGATGACAACAAACATCATGATGATGATGATAATGATGACAACAAACATAATGATGATGATGATGATGATGATGATGATGATGATGATGGCATTGAAATGATGATGATGATGATGATGATGATGATGATGATGATGATGATGATGATGATGATGGCATTGAAAGATGAAAGAAGTTAAAGGGAGAAAAATGGTGCGGAGGGAAATGGATGCAATAATAAAAAAAAAACAATAAATAAAAAACATTAATCACAATAATCACACAGGACGTTTTGTTATGGTGGGAGAACGATTTTCAAAAACGTTGATCCTGCATCAAGCTAAAACTAAAAACAAACTTATCTTGCCCCTCAAAGTCAAAGTAAATTTTATAATGAGAATTAAATTGGTGTTAACAGAATAACAACAAGCTGAAGGTGAGAAACTGCAAAACAAGCCAAAGTTAACCAAAGCATAACAAGGCAGCCACCAATATGCCAAGTACAGATGGCAGCCTGGCAAAACACAATGACCAATCACAAAAGACAAGCAACGATGAGCGTATTGTTAGCAGTTGGACGGATGACTTACTGGGTCCCCAAACTGTCGGTGAAAAAACAAAAAACAAACAAAAACAAAAACAGAGGGATGTCTAGTAGTTAAGACCTAGGTGCGACCCGGCCCCCTTTGAGTCTAAGGAAGCCAAGTGCCAAAACACCTGATGGCTGGGGTTCTCTTCTTCTAAAGACTCTCTTGTCTTTAAGCTCCCATTGAGTTCCCCTCTACCTATACTTTTGCCCTAGTCTGGACAGAAGACCCAACGCCTATGCCACATGAAGATTAAAGACCCTTGTACGCAGCATATTAGCAAGCCTATCTCTCTAGTCTCCAATGAATGCGTACTTTACTTTAACCCTGATTGGCCCAATATTCCATTCATGGGCAACTAATTGAAGCTCTGGATTTCTAAAACATAAAAAAAAACCCTGATCTTTAGCTTTCTTTCGTGGCTTTCTGGTTGTGCCCATAATAAAGCTGGTAAATCTCACAAGTGGTCTTTGACAAGCACCCCATGCACACTGGAACCTTCAATTTTAACTTTGCCCAATATAGTTCTAGAATCCATGCAGTGTCAACTTTAGTACAGTAAATCAGATTTCAACTTTGATTTTTGATTTTTATTTAAAAGAACATATTTTAAGGTAGACATGTCATCTTCTTGGATCTTCAGTCTTCAATGTGTAGCACCACTTCAATGTGTAGCACCACCAGATCTTCAATGATCTTCAATGTGTAGCACCATCAGATCTTCAATGTGTAGCACCACCAGATCTTCAATGTGTAGCACCAACAGATCTTCAATGTGTAGCACCACCGGATCTTCAATGTGTAGCACCAACAGATCTTCAATGTGTAGCACCACCAGATCTTCGGCACCATCTTCAATGTGTAGCACCACCGGATCTTCAATGTGTAGCACCACCGGATCTTCGGATCTTCAATCACCGTCTTCAATGTAGCACCACCAGATCTTCAATGTGTAGCACCACCGATCTTCAATGCACCATCTTCAATGTGTAGCACCACCAGATCTTCAATGTGTAGCACCACCGGATCTTCAATGTGGAGCACCACTTCAATGTGTAGCACCACCGGATCTTCAATGTGTAGCACCACTTCAATGTGTAGCACCACCGGAGCACCACCAGATCTTCAATGTGTAGCACCACCATCAATCTAACCCCTGATACAACCATCAGAAATGACAATGCAATCACACCACATAGAAACTTCTTTGTCACCAGACCAAGGCAAGAATGCATCAGTCACCACATTTCAGAGAACCATTGATTCCAAGAAAGCCAAAAAAACACATGCAAACCCACCAAAAGATGTACGTGACGTGTTGTGCATGGAAGTACCAAGCACACGTTAAAAATACTTGTAATCACAAATCATCATCACACACAAACCCACATACACACACAGACACACACACACACACACATAGAGACACACAACTCTAGCTTAACAGCCTTGAAGAAACGTTACTTCACTATTCTAATGCACAGATGTTATACTGTCACACGGAAACCGCACTACACCACACCACACAACGCAACACAATGGCTCAAATGTGTTACACTCTTAAGCTTTGTGTTGTGCCACCTGAATTTCACATCAATGGATGAATGACAATTTTGGCTGACGTCACTTGCCTGCTGATTGATGTCCACAAGCAAAAATTACAGGATAAAGATTCCCAGCCTTGAGCTTCACAACGATAAAAAAATTCCTCCGTTCAACATCAACTCGATAGGATTAATGATTAGTAAAACGACCAATCTCACTGCATGCTTGTCCTGGGAAATGTGTTCACCAGAATTACAACACGATTAAAAGCTGTCTGTTGTATGAAAGATCATGAGAGTGATAGATGACGATTTAAAAAGTAACGACTCCATGAAAGACAACGGAAAGATGGCGGTTTTCTTTGGCGGAGTTGTTGTCATGGGTCTCATTGGACTCCACTGCAGCATGGCTCCTTTGGTGTGTGGCAAGGGTTTGGGTTTGGGTTTGGGTTTGGGTTTGGGTTTGGGTTTGGGTTTGGGTTAGGGGTTAGGGCTGGGGCTGGGGCTAGGGATAGGGTAAGTTTTAGGGTTAGGGGTTAGGGCTAGGGATAGGGTTAGGGTAAGTTTTAGGGTTAGGGATTAGGGCTAGGATAGGGGTTAGGGATTAGGGCTAGAGATAGGGTTTTTAGGGATAGGAGTTAGGTATAGGGATAGGGTTTTAGGTTAGGGGGGTTAGGGCTAGGGATAGGGTTAGGGTAAGTTTTAGGGTTAGGGATTAGGGCTAGGGATAGGTTAGGGGTTAGGATTAGGGCTAGAGATAGGTAAGTTTTAGGGTTAGGGGTTAGGGCTAGGGAAAGGGTAAGTTTTAGGTTAGGGGTTAGGGCTAGGGATAGGGTGAGTTTTAGGGTTAAGGATTAGGGATAGGGTTAGGGGTTAGGGATTAGGGCTAGGGATAGGGTAAGTTTTAGGGTTAAGGGTTAGGGCTAGGGATAGGGTAAGTTTTAGGGTTAGGGGTTAGGGCTAGGGATAGGGTACGTTTTAGGGTTAGGGGTTAGGGGTTAGGGTTAGGGATAAGGTACGTTTTAGGGTTAGGGGTTAGGGCTAGGGATAGGGTACGTTTTAGTGTTAGGGGTTAGGACTAGGGATAGGGGTTAGGGATTAGGGGTTAGGGATAGGGTTAGGGGTTAGGACTAGGGATAGGGTTAGGGCTAGGGATAGGGTTAGGGGTTAGGGCTAGGATATTGTAAGTTTTAGGGTTAGGGGTTAGGGATAGGGTTAGGGGTTAGGCTAGGGATATTGTAAGTTTTAGGGTTAGGGGATAGGGTTAGGGCTATTGTAAGTTTTGGGTTAGGGGTTAGGGATAGGGTTAGGGGTTAGGGCTAGGGATATTGTAAGTTTTAGGGTTAGGGGTTAGGGCTAGGGATAGGGTTAGGGGTTAGGGATAGGGATAGGGTTAGGGGTTAGGGCTAGGGATATTGTAAATTTTAGGGTTAGGGGTTAGGGCTAGGGATAGGGTAAGTTTTATGGTTAGGGCACATGGATGAGACTGTTAGTACCCAAAAGATAGGGATGATTGAAGGTATTGTGTTGATGCAGGCAGGTGGGTGGAAAAGGGGGGGGGGTGGAAGGAAAAGAAAAGAGGGGAAAGGGGCGTTTATTTTTCTGGCGCTCCGTTCAAACAAAGTGACGTTCATCCCTGACACTTGATGAAACCAGATACCATAATCTCCATGTATAAACATGAAAAGCTGGCCTCCAGACACAAGTTTATGACAGTAAATTGTAATCTGTATGAACAGACCGTGTGACATCCATGGCCAAGGCGTTAGGCTGCTGGACCTGGGATCATGAGGTTCCAAGTTTCAATCCTATCAAAGTTAGATCTGATGTTGCGTTCCTTTGGAAAGACATTTGACACTTCTTCCCCACTTAATCCAGGTGTAAAATGAATACAAACACTAGCTTGGCAGTAAAAACCTGTGTCATCCAGGTGTCAAATGAATAAAAACACTAGCTTGGCAGTAAAAACCTGTGTCATCCAGGTGTCAAAATGAATACAAACACTAGCTTGGATGTAAAAACCTGTGTCATCCAGGTGTCAAATGAATACAAACACTAGCTTGGATGTAAAAACCTGTGTCATCCAGGTGTAAAAACAAACACTGTAAAAACCTCATCCAGGTGTAAAATGAATACAAACACTACTAGTAAAAACCTGTGTCATCCAGGTGGCAGCTTGGCAAAAAACCTGTGTCATCCAGGTGTAAAATGAATACAAACACTAGCTTGGCAGTAAAAACCTGTGTCATCCAGGTGTAAAATGAAAAAAAACCCTAGCTTGGGAGTAAAACCTGCATCAGACTCGCACCCTGTCAAGAAGAGATCATTATCACCTGTTCTGTTTCATGCCATAGAAACCGGGATAAGCTCCGGTTCTATGGGCCCCAGTGGCCTTGAGGGAACTTTTTTTATTGCTAGACCACCTTAATGTGAACAAGGCCCAGCACTCTTTATCCCCCGCATTCTGTTCGTGCACGGCTCCGTTGACGGACAGCGTTGAAAAGAAGGTAACTACATCACAACGAACTTAATAGAAATTTAGCATTCAGTGAGTTCACACATGCCGTAGTCATCGGCATTGACTTCGCTTACATGCCGCGACTATCATTCACAAGGCAATCAACAGCGGACAAGTCACAAGTTGCAACGATCCTCAGCATGCGGTTGTTGAACCTAGAGATGCGAGCGACCACACGGATACAAATCCAGGTAGATGGATGCCATGCCGGGCGTGTGGATCACCTTCTTTTATGCGTCTCAACACGACGGGGACGCCGCAGGGTTTGATAAAATCCCCGTTCTGGGTCACTCCTTTCTGAACTAGATTGTGGTCACACGACGTTGAGGATGAAGGTGAGAGAGGATGAGAGGGAGGAGGAGGATGATGATGATGATGATGATGAGATGAGGAGGTCGGGTGAGTGGGTGTCGTGATTTGAGGCGCGTCCAGGTGCGTCCCCCTGGTCTAACTCACTGTCTGATTCCATGAAAAAATCCTGAAAGGAGATAGCAGTCTTCAGCACCAATACCAAGGCATTATTTGCTTCGTTGAAATTTTACCCCCCCCCACCCCCAATCCACCATATGCGGTAATCTCAAGGTGAATTAAGAGAAAACAGCAAGATGAAAAAGAAGCGAAAAGAGTGAAAGGAAAGAAAGAAGTAGGACCTACCAGCATCCCCCCGCCAACCACCTACCCAATAGCAGGGACTCTCACTGCTTTTCATCGCAATACAAGTTATACAACCCATGAAAATAACACACACAATAACGAATGAAAGGCAACGTGAACCAATCTTGTAAGCAGAAACGTAACAACAAAATTTAAAAAAAAACAAAGACAGGGCGTCTAGCAAGAGGTCAACTTGACATTTCCAATTTCAAAAGAAAAAAAATCCTACAAAAGAAACGAAACAATCTTCCAATGCCAGAAATAAGAAAAGTGTATATTTGCATGCCCGAATTATTATCAATTCAAATTGAAATCAGAGGGCTCTCTAGCTCCCATCATTAAAATTAAATGTCATTAAACACTTCTTCAATGTCCATTCACATGTTTTGCTTGGATTGTTAATAATTCAGGATTATTTTCTATAAGAGCACATTCTTCAATTTTTAATTTTTTCTTTATTTATTCCTGTCTACCAAAGACATGGGATTCCCAAGCCCTTTTAGAGTCTTCCCTTGCCCCTTGTTGGGCACCCAGAAAAGAAGATATATTTCTCACTTGCCAACCTTGTTGGGCACCCAGAAAGAGGAGAGAATGGGTAGATAGGTATATTTCTCACTTCCCAACCTTGCTGGGCACCCAGAAAGAGGAGAGAATGGGTAGATAGGTATATTTCACTCCTGACCTTGCTGGGCACCCAGAAAGAGGAGAGAATGGGTAGATAGGTATATTTCTCACTTCCCGACCTTGCTGGCACCCAGAAAGAGGAGAGAATGGGTAGATAGGTATATTTCTCACTTCCCGACCTTGCTGGGCACCCAGAAAGAGGAGAGAATGGGTAGATAGGTATATTTCTCACTTCCCGACCTTGCTGGGCACCCAGAAAGAGGAGAGAATGGGTAGATAGGTATATTTCTCACTTCCCGACCTTGTTGGGCACCCAGAAAGAGGAGGGAATGGGTAGATAGGAGACATTCTTATTATATGAACATAATGTTTCTCAGTGCGCTTCAATGGGTCAAAAGCTGTGCGGAAAAACAGGGAATAAAAAAACAGAAAGCAATGAGAAGGCTGCATTTGACCAAGCAAAGAGGGAACTTGGCCATATATAATATAACGTATAACTGGATCCGTCTCTAAATGCATAATAATGTAGTTGTACTTAATATAAAACCTTCACGTTTATAAGAAAAAAAACATAAGGAATATGGATTCAAGAGAGTACAGTGACATGGTGCTGACAGTATAAAAAGAGTGAGGAACCCAAACAGTGCAGAAGGTGAAGTCAAAAGAAAAACCAATTTAAGTTTGTAAGTTTTTGTGTTTTATGTCATTACACTGCTAACATATATGCATTTACCTAATGACAAACCAAATGCTAATTCACCTATAGGGTTTAAATCTAAAAAAGTGACAATTGTGATGAAATAAAAGGTTGAAAAAAGTATAAACTGGTAAGGAGAAGTCAGGAGAAAATCAAAATAAGTTGGCTTTTTGTGTTGTTATGTAATTTACACTGCCAATATGTGCATTAACATAATGACAAGGCAAAAAGATATTTCACCCTAAAGGTTTACATCTAAACAAGCGACATTTGTGGTGAAAAAAAAAGCTGAAAGAAGCCTGAACTGTTGAAAATCCTTTTAAAGAAATTAATTAAAATTAAATCTTTGTGACTTCCTGATCTGTGAATTTTTTTTTAAAAAAGGTAAATAATAAAAATCCTCGGCCGAGTCAACATGATGTGGAATTGAAGGCTTAGGATTGAGTGAGTCAAATGCAGAAACAAAAGTTCCAGAATTATAAACAGGCTCCAGAAAATATGATCGACTTAGTTAAAATTCCCAGAAAATAAATGGGCTACAGAAGAAACAATTGACTCAGTAAAAGTTTCAGAAAATAAATGGGCTACAGAAGAAACAATTGACTAGGTAAAAGTTCCAGAAAATAAATGGGCTACAGAAGAAACAATTGACTAGGTAAAAGTTCCAGAAAATAAATGGGCTACAGAAGAAACAATTGACTAGGTAAAAGTTCCAGAAAATAAATGGGCTACAGAAGAAACAATTGACTAGGTAAAAGTTCCAGAAAATAAATGAGCTACAGAAGAAACAATTGACTAGGTGAAAGTTCCATAAAATAAATGGGCTACAGAAGAAACAAGTGACTAGGTAAAAGTTCCAGAATATAAATGAGCTACAGAAGAAACAATTGACTGAGGTTCTGAAAGTTCCATAAAATTTTCAGGTGTACCTGGGCTACAGAAGTCAAAAAAATAATTTTTAATGAACAAAAATTAGCAGATTTCTTCTTCTATTTTTTCTGACATTTTAGAAGGTTTGAGAGCACAGAAAACACAATTTTGATATCCTGGTTTCAGTATTCAAAAGAAATATGTTTAGATACAAACATGATGTTCATGTTATGTAAAAATATCATGTTCAGATACAAACATGATGTTCATTGAAATATCATGTTTAGATACAAACATGATGCTGCTTGTTATGTAAGAAATATCATGTTTAGATACAAACATGACGTTCATGTTATGTAAGAAATATCATTTTAGATACAAAAATTAGATGTTTCTTCTTCTATTTTTCTGGATTTTAGATACAAACATGAGTTCATAAAGGAAACATATCATGTTTGATACAAACATGACGTTCATGTTATGTAAGAAATATCATGTTTAGATACAAACATGATGTTCATGTTATGTAAGAAATATCATGTTTAGATACAAACATGATGTTCATGTTATGTAAGAAATATCATGTTTAGATACAAACATGATGTTCATGTTATGTAAGAAATATCATGTTTAGATACAAACATGATGTTCATGTTGTGTTCCCCTTTAAGCAAGTAGGAATAACACACACTATGAAGAAATCGGCAAAAAGAAAATGAAAAGGTGACTTAAGTGTTCGGTTCAAGCCCCGCCAAAACAGTTAAACAAACAGAGTTTTCTGAAGTAAAATCTACCTACCTAACACTCCTCTGGATAAATCAAATCAAATCTAATCACATCAAATAAAATAAAATAAAAAATCACATCACATAAAATCAAATCAAATCAAATCAAATCACATCACATAAAATCAAATCAAATCAAATCAAATCACATCACATAAAATCAAATCAAATCAAATCAAGCCCAAGGGAAGGAACATAGCCATCAGCACACCAACAAACAAAAAAAAGAACCAAGAATAAAAATGTTAAAAACCTCGAATGCTGTCTCGGAGATCTGGGAAGCTGAATCAGCAGCGCTGATCGCCTTGTTCAATGTGGCAATCCAGTCGTTCATCTCAGAATCGTTATCTGCTGCAAGGAGTGATGGCGGTCTGTCCGCCATGCGAATCTCAAAGCAATGCCTTCCTTTCTTTAGATTCTATAAACAAAACAGTAGTAAAACAATATAATATGCATTAGCAATCTTTTTATTTTACTTTTACTTTTCTTTTTTGCCCACAGATGAAGTACGTATATTGAGGAAGACTGTACCAAAAAATAATTTATTTCATTGAAATTTTCCCAAGTGATTTCAGGGTGAATTAAGAAGAAACAGCAAAATGAAAGATAAAGTAAAATAGTGAAAGGAAAGAAGTAGGACCTAACAGCAGCCCCCACCAACCGTCCACCGTACCAAAATAAAAAAAAAAAGGAGGGAAAAAAAGGAAAATCTGACCCAAAACCGTCAAAGCCTAAGCAATAGAGAGGATTGGTGTTGACAAGAATCAGGTGTTTGTTCTATAAGTGTTCTATGACAGTAGGTCTATCTTAATTCTAAAACACATCAATGTAAATGTAAATGTTCTCACTTTTAAATTCAGCCCTAATTATATTAATTCAAAAGCTTCAAAAAGAAACAAATTCATTTCACTAATAAAAACTCTTTTCATTGTTTCTACTGTAACTCAAATCCAAAAGGCACTTGAAATCAACGGCCGTAAAACTAAGCCCTTTGGCAAACGTTTGCCGCAAGCACCTGTGGCCCTACCTTGACTGCTTCTGTGGCGGAATCCAAAAAAATGGCGCCTTTGATGTCGGACCTCTTCATCTTTATGAATCTCCAGCACGTAACTCAAATCTGTTTGCTGCTTTAACACACAGAAGCGGCGCTTGAATTGCTGCAACACAACAACAATACACAAAACCATTACAACCTACTGACACACACACACACACACACACACACTGTGCTTTGATAGCAAAACAGAAGAAAGACCCCAAGAAGTCCTTAGATATCTAGAAAAGAGAGTGTTCCATAATTTCTCCATTGACTCGTAAGCCGTCAGCTGTTCTTCTTCTATGACACAAACACACAATAAAAACTTTCCCCATACACAGCCATGTGAATATATTGAAAAAGCATAATATCATATATCGTGTCAGAGGCTATATAGGTCTTTTGACATTTAAATGCCCCATAAATCTTAATACAATAATGAAGTTTTTAATTAATTGAACGTACAGTAATGATCATTCATTCATCATACAAATATTTATAATTACAGAGTTCCATATCAACAGCATATTTAAAAGAATTAATACTTTTTGAATTTTTTTTTTTTTAAACTTTAACCTGGTCCATGGTTTGCCTGTTCTTATAACAAAACAAAAATAGTTTCTATCAGAAGTAAAACTTCTTTTAACATATAACTTGAATCTATCTCCCTGAGTAAAATTTACATGAGAAAAGTTGAAAAATGATTTATAATCAAATATTATCTATATCATGAACAATTTTAAACATTGGGATATGATCACCCTGTTTTCTTCTGTGTTTAAGAGTGTGGAGTCGAAGAAATGTCAGTCTTTCATCACATGACATATTAACATTTCCCAATTCTTTTAGTGACCTGGTGGTAGCACACTTCATCCAAACTAATACATAATATATCATATACCTACAGTACTAATAGAATGGCTTTGCAGTCAACAAAGACGTTTGCCCTAGATACTGTCAACTCTGAGACGTAATACTGGTCCTAAAGAACATCAGTGTTGATTGTTTGTTTTGTAAGGTCTCTCCATGTGTATCTGTCCTGTGTCAAGAGTTTTCAACGCTGGGGTTTTAGTTGTGTTGGTATGGGTGTGTCTTCTCCTTTTGGGTTTCCGTGTTCCTGAGGCCGGGTAATAATTATGTGTCATGCATTTCACACGTCATCCATACCTTGGTGAAGTTGAGAATGTTGTAGTCCTTGCCGCTGTCAGGTCCCTTGGACAGCCATCCGCGCTTTGTGACAGTCGATACAAAACCACGACTCGTCATATCCTAGGGGAAAGAAGATAACATGACCTTGAGCATCAATGTAACATGAAAAAGCAACAGATACTATGCCAAGTCAAGATAACATGACATACTACTTTGACTAATAGACATCAACAGATACTATGTAACATGAAAGCAACAGATACTATGCTAGTTAAAATTACTAGTGGACTAATAGACATACCAACAGATACTAGTTAAAATTACTAGTGGACTAATAGACATACCAACAGATACTATGCTAGTTAAAATTACTAGTGGACTAATACCAACAGATAATGCTAGTTAAAATAGACTAATAGACATACCAACAATATCAATTGGTAACTGTGACAAAGTGAAATAAAAGGACAGGGATACTATGAATTACTAGTGGACATACCAACAGCTAATAGACATACCAACAGATACTATGCTATTAAAATTACTACATAGACATACCAACAAATCAGGATTATGGGGGGCATATCACATTCCTAGGATCCTGAACATTTTTTATTTTATTTTATCTAATAAAGACAATTCTAACCTATTCCAGTGTACTCGGCATGTCTAAATACGTTGAAAAAAATGTATACATTTTGTTTATCACATGGTTGCCATCGGAATGCCACCATCTTGGATTTTCATTGCAAAAATATCTACAACTTCATTTCAAATAGGCTTTTTTAGTTGTGAACGGCTGTAACTTTTGCACACACGTTATTCGGTTCAATATCTAGTCGCACTCAGTAGTTTTTTTTATTTATAAATTAAATGGTTTTGATTTTATGAATTCCAGGCAGTGGACAGGTAAGCACCTGTACGGAGAGTAGATGATCCCGCCCTCCCCGAGCCTCCTGCTGCCTTGAAGGCAGGTCTTGGCTGACCAAAGGCTAAGGGAGTTAACCCTGAAAAAAACCTGAAAAAAGGCTAACAGTTAACCCTGACAGAAAATAACAAGGCCAGGTAGGGGCCTCAAGGTGGCAGCCCCACCATCTACTCAGGGTACAGTGAGCTAATCCCCCTACTTATTCAAAGTAATATATACAATGATATACCCGGCTTGAACTTTCGAAGACGACTCTGGAAAAGAACACGGACTGCGATTTTTGGAACATAAAATGTTAGGGCAATTAATGGAAAGGAGTTAGAATTAGCTGAAGAAATGGAAAAATTCAAAGTAGACATTTTTACTATTACAGAAATAAAGAAAAAAGGACAAGGAACAGAACAATACACCAGAGGTGGACTGCAAATAAATAGAAAGAAGAAGAACATTACCTTTGGCACAACACTATAATGATGACTTAGGGTCAGGATCACTACAATGTTACCTAGTGCATATCATCGATCAGTGTGGATACACTTTACAAAAACCAATAGCAAACATAATAGGACGTCTGGCCTTAAAGTGACATCTGACAAGGGAAGGGAAGCCGAGGAGATCAAAACCAACATAGAAGAGGTCAACCTTACAGGAAGCTCAGCAGTGGCTGAGTTATATGTCTGTTTTCTTTGCTTCCCAAGTCCCCGGCATTTAGGCGGTAACTACCGTTTGACCATAGCATGATAAGACTTACATCCTCTCTTTCCTCATCTTCTGCGTCAATCTCAAAGATGTGTTGTTTGAGGGCCTTCTGGTTGGCTCTGCAATGGTTGAGATTCAACATGAATCAGGGCATGCATGAGATGTTGCAATAATAAAATCAAAATAATTGACTGATCTATGCATGAGTGAGACGTGAGTGATTTATCAACATATGAGTGGGATATGAGTGATTTATCAACATATGAATGGGATATGAGTGGTGTATTAACACATAAGTAGGATGTGAGTGATTTGTCAACACATGAATGGGATGTGAGTGATTTGTCAACACATGAATGGGATGTGAGTGTTTTGTCAACACATGAATGGGAAATGGGATGTGAGTGATTTGTCAACATACAGTGATGAGAGTGATTTGTCAACATACCAGTGAGATGTGAGTGATTTGTCAACATACCAGTGAGATGTGAGTGATTTGTCAACATACCAGTGAGATGTGAGTGATTTGTCAACATACCAGTGAGATGGAGTGATTTGTCAACATACCAGTGAGATGTGAGTGATTTGTCAACATACCAGTGGGATGTGAGTGATTTGTCAACATACCAGTGAGATGTGAGTGATTTGTCAACATACCAGTGAGATGAGTGATTTGTCAACACATGAATGGGAAATGGGATGAGTGATTTGTCAACACATGAATGGGATGTGAGTGATTTGTCAACACATGAATGGGATGTGAGCGTTTGTCAACACATGAATGGGATGTGAGCGTTTGTCAACACATGAATGGGAAATGGGATGTGAGTGATTTGTCAACATACCAGTGGGATGTGAGTGATTTGTCAACATACGATTGAGAGGGGAGTGATTTGTCAACATACGATTGAGATGGGAGTGATTTGTCAACATACCAGTGAGATGTGAGTGATTTGTCAACATACGATTGAGATGGGAGTGATTTGTCAACATACGATTGAGATGTGAGTGATTTGTCAACATACGATTGAGATGTGAGAGATTTGTCAACATACCAGTGAGATGGGAGAGATTTGTCAACATACAATTGAGATGGGAGTGATTTGTCGCACATACCAGTGGGATGAGTGATTTGTCAACATACGATTGAGAGGGGAGTGATTTGTCAACATACGATTGAGATGGAGTGATTTGTCAACATACCAGTGAGATGTGAGTGATTTGTCAACATACGATTGAGATGGAGTGATTTGTCAACATACGATTGAGATGTGAGATTTGTCAACATACCAGTGGGATGTGAGTGATTTGTCAACATATGATTGAGATGGGAGTGATTTGTCAACATACGATTGAGATGGGAGTGATTTGTCAACATACCAGTGGGATGTGAGTGATTTGTCAACATACGATTGAGATGGGAGTGATTTGTCAACATACCAGTGAGATGAGTGATTTGTCAACATACCAGTGAGATGGGAGTGATTTGTCAACATACGATTGAGATGGGAGTGATTTGTCAACATACGATTGAGATGAGTGATTTGTCAACATACCAGTGGATGAGTGATTTGTCAACATACCAGTGGATGAGTGATTTGTCAACATACCAATGAGATGGGAGTGATTTGTCAACATACCAGTGAGATGTGAGTGATTTGTCAACATACCAGTGAGATGGGAGAGATTTGTCAACATACCAGTGAGATGGGAGTGATTTGTCAACATACCAGTGAGATGTGAGTGATTTGTCAACATACCAGTGAGATGGGAGTGATTTGTCAACATATGATTGAGATGGGAGTGATTTGTCAACATACCAGTGAGATGGGAGTGATTTGTCAACATACCAGTGAGATGAGAGTGATTTGTCAACATACCAGTGAGATGGGAGTGATTTGTCAACACATGAGTAGGATGTGAGTGATTTGTCAACATATAAATGGGATGTGAGTGATTTGTCAAAATTTGAGGGGATGTGATTGATTTGTCAACACATGAGTGAGATGGGAGTGATTTGTCAAAATTTGAGGGGGATGTGAGTGATTTGTCAACACACGAGTGAGATGAGTGATTTATCGACGCATGAGTGAGATGTGAGTGATTTATCGACGCATGAGTGAGATGTGAGTGATTTATCGACGCATGAGTGAGATGTGAGTGATTTATCGACTTATGAGTGAGATGTGAGTGATTTTCAATATATGAGTGAGATGTGAGTGATTTCTCATATATATGAGTGGGATGTGAGTGATTTCTCAATATATGAGTGGGATGAGAGTGAGTGATTTCTCAATATATGAGTGAGATGTGAGTGATTTCTCAATATATATGAGTGATGCAGGTCACTGGTGTGAGTGATTTCTCAATATATGAGTGGGATGTGAGGATTTCTCATCATATGAGTGGGATGTGAGTGATTTCTCAATATATGAGTGGGATGTGAGTGATTTCTCAATATATATGAGTGAGGATGTGAGTGATTAACATATGAGTGAGATGTGAGTGATTTCTCAATATATGAGTGAGATGTGAGTGAGATGTGAGTGATTTCTCATATGAGTGAGATGTGAGTGATTTCTCAATATATGAGTGAGATGTGAGTGATAAACCAATATATGAGTGAGATGTGAGTGATTTCTCAATATATGAGTGGGATGTGAGTGATTTCTCAATATATGAGTGGGATGTGAGTGATTTCTCAATATATGAGTGGATGTGAGTGATTTCTCAATATATGAGTGGGAGATGAGTGATTTCTCAATATATGAGTGAGATGTGAGTGATTTCTCAATATATGAGTGAGATGTGAGTGATTCCTCAATATATGAGTGAGATGTGAGTGATTTTCAATATATGAGTGGGATGTGAGTGATTTCTCAACATATGGAGTGGGATGTGAGAGATTTCTCAACATATGAGTGGATGTGAGAGATTTCTCAACATATGAGTGGGATGTTGATTTCTCAACATATGAGTGGGATGTGAGTGATTTCTCAACATATGAGTGGATGAGTGATTTCTCAACATATGAGTGGGATGTGAGTTTCTCAACATATGAGTGGGATGTGAGTGATTTCAACATATAAGTGGGATGTGAGTGATTTTTCAACATATGAGTGGGATGTGAGTGATTTCTCAACATATGAGTGGGATGTGAGTGATTTCTCAACATATGAGTGGGATGTGAGAGATTTCTCAACATATGAGTGGGATGTGAGTGATTTCTCAACATATGAGTGGGATGTGAGAGATTTCTCAACATATGAGTGGGATGTGAGAGATTTCTCAACATATGAGTAGGGATGTGAGTGACTTATCAACATGTTCAAAAAATTTGACTTGCTGATCAACAAAAGAGAAAAAAAGCGAATTATGATTTTTTAACTTTGGGTAAACACTATTCACTTAAATCAACATTGGAAACATAAATCAATGTGAAGATTAAAATGGATAGACACAATATCAATGAGAAGACTTATTTTTTAAAAGTCAATGAAGTCAGAATTGTCACATATGACCAGCCACTCTCATGACTTACTTAGGCAACTGCTGGTAACTGCCAGAGTACGCCTGGTATTTAAACCTGAAGGTGTGCAGGTCACTGGAACGTCTTCAGGCACTCCTTGACCATCAGGCTGGTCACCTCTTCCGTCGCACTGGCAGGGACGGTGGACTGGGCAGTCCGTATGCGCCGCATGGCTTTGTGAGGCTGAAAGGCATAAAAAGGAATAAAAACCATTTGATTCCGTTGAATGGAATTAGCCCTGCCCGCCATATCATGCGGTGATCTCAGGGTGAATTGAAAGGAAAGAGCAATATGACAGACGTATGATGTAAAGAATTTATAGGAAAGAAGTATGACCTACCAACAGCATCCGCCAATCTCCTTTCAATAAAACGGTTTTGCAAAAATTCTGACTTGTTGATACATATTATTCTGTCCAGCCTTGTAGCCATCTTGAAAGATTGTGCTTGGTCTCACCGCTTTGTCACTTTGTGAAGGACACTCTAAGACGCCATAACCCGGCATATGGAACTCCTTATCATCTCACATGGAACTCTTTATCATCTCACATATGAAACTCCTTATCATCTCGCATATGAAACTCCTTATCATCTCACATATGAAACTCTTTATCATCTCACATATGGAACTCTTTATCATCTCACATATGGAACTCCTATCATCTCACATATGGAACTCTTTATCATCTCACCACATGGAACTCCTTATCATCTCACATATGGAACTCTTTATCATCTCACATATGGAACTTTTATCATCTCACATATGGAACTCCCTTATCATCTCACATATGGAACTCTTTATCATCTCACATATGGAACTCCTTATCATCTTGCATATGTAACTCTTTATCATCTCACATATGGAACTCCTTATCATCTTGCATATGGAACTCTTTACCATCCACCACAAGATAATCTCCTTACAACTCTTTCAAGAGAAATCTCAAGACAGAACTTCCTAGAGCTTCATACTAACAACTTTAAGATTCACCTTCTTTCCCCTCATCTCCACTCATGTCTAGTGCCTTAGAGCATAATCATATGGATTTAGTGTGCCATAGAAATGATTTATTATCATCATCATCATCATCATCATCATCATCATTATTATTATTATTATCATATTATTATTATTATTATTATTATTATTATTATTATTATCATTATTATTATTATCATTATGATTATTATTATCATTATGTCATTATGATTATTATTATTATATTGTTATTGTTATGTCATTTATTATCATTATCATTATCATTATTATTATATATATATATTTATTCTACCTGCTAAAGCCTAAATAGTTGAGAACTAAACTGGTTTCTCTCTCTCTCTCTCTCTCTCATCACCTTATAGACAAATCAGTTTAGCTTCTACCAAATCATTCATCATATCACCTCTCTCTCTCAAATCAGTTTATCCAGACAAATCAGTTTAGCTTAACAAAGCACAACTCATCATATTATAGACAAAATCAGTTTAGCTTTATGACACATTCATCATATTATAGACAAATCAGTTTAGCTTTATTCTGACATTCAAATCAGTTTAACCTAAAACACATTCAATCAGTTTTCTCTCAACTTTATACACATTCATCATATTATAGACAAATCAGTTTAGCTTCATACACATTCAGTCAGTTCCCTCTGTCGTGACTTTAGATTCATAGGAGTTTCATCACCTTCAGTTTATACACATTCATCACCTTCATTTAAGCACATTCATCACCTTCAGTTTAAGCTTTATACACATTCATCACCTTCAGTTTAAACTTAAGATAAGCTAAAAACATATTATCTTATCACCTATAACAAGAGCTTATAAACAGAAAAGGCTTTGATATAAGATTAAGATACACATTCATCTTACCTTATAAACAGAATCAGTTTAGCTTTAGATAAAGTAAGATAAACATTCATCATCTATAAGAGCTTATAATGAACAAGAGGGGTCAGTTTAGCTTCATACCATTCATCACCTTATGAACCAAAGTCATGTTTGGGGTCTTTATACACTTTGTTCTTGATGACCTTATAGACAGATCAGTTTAACTTCTGAAGTAAAATGACAACATTCATCACCTTATAGACCAAAAAAGGTCAGTTTAGCTTTATACACATTCATCACCTTATAGACAGATCAGTTTAGCTTCATACAGATTCATCACCTGATCATAAATGAAAAATAATTGTGTCAGACCCTCCATCAATGTACATGTCTTCAAGACAGAGTGAGCCAAACATAGACCGACAGGCAACACCAAGGTGACGTCATTGTAATGGGTGAGAAAGAACCAGCGTAACGAAGTCCGACCTACCAGCAGAATGGGAGAAAGAGTGGGAGATGAAAGGTGGTAGACAGAGTCAATACAGCCTTGATTACCAAACTAGAGATCTGCCGTTGGACAAAGTGAAACAATTAAAGTCTAATTTGTAATCCAAAATCATGTAAACACATAATATCGGATTACATTAAGGCGTACACATTTACAACGTCAGGCAGGGAGCAATGGAATAACCTTACACACAAGCTGAATGAGATAATATAGAGTCATATCACGGCGTTGACACAATACACACACACACTCACGTCTATTACTCTCTCTCTCTCTCTCAATCTGTTCTCTCTCTAGTCTCTCTATCTCTCTCTCTCTCTCTCTCTAATCTAATCTCTCTCTCTCTCTCTCTCTCTCTCTCCATAATCTCATATTACTATCCGTGTCTACTATCTAACCTCTCTCTCTCAATATCCGTGTCTACTAGTCCCCTCCCTCCTATTACAATCCTCCCTCCCTCCCTCCCTCCCATCTCTCTCTCTCTCTCTGTCTCTCTCTCTCTCTCTAGTCTATCTCTCTCTCTAATCTCTCTCTCTCTCTCTCTCTTTAAAAGAATCTCTCTCTCTCTTATACTTGAGTTCTCTCTATTTCACACACACAAGCTACACAATACATACAAACATGCACACATTTTGTATAGTAATAAAGTATACAACAGCCATACTGGTCTCAATTAATTGTTACACGTTTCAAACCCCATAATATCAGCATTTTCCATGGCATCTTGTAAACACTCCCAAGTCGCTTAATGTCAACTCGGATAGCAGACAGAGATAGATAGGCAAAACCTGATTAATGATAACAGACAGACAGACACACTGAGAGAGGTGAGAATGCCTGCAGACAGACAGACTTTCGAATTGCTTTCGGTATTCACACCGGCCGGTGGCCGAGTTTTCGTAACCAGACAGTCTGCGTCATACTAGGTGGGTTTACTTCTTCGTTTGTTTGTTTGTTTGTTTGTTAGAGGTTAGTACCCCTATAAAGACTCCCCACAACCATCACTATTGATCTCAAAATATAGATTAGGAAATTTGGTTTGGTTTATTGAAATGTAACGTGTCGTCCATATGCGGTGATCTCAGGGTGAATGAAGAGAAAACGGTGAATAAAAAAAAAGGAACAGCAAGATCCCTCGAAGGATACAATGTGAAAACATGAAAAGGGAGAAAGAAGTGGACCACACAGAGTACTGAAATGCTAACTGGAATGTTCTAATGGTAGACGCCATGTCATTAGTAGCAGTGGCTTGTTTGATTCCTTTAAATAAACTTACCTCGTCTTTTTGACAGCGGCATGGAAGAGGGGGAGGAGAACACACCACCGTGTTTTCATTACTTCTGGTTTTACACACAACATAGACATACACAGTAAATAGTCATGGTCATCCCAGCTGGTTTTACACAACATGGACAGACACAGTAAATAGTCATGTGTTGGTTTTACAACAACATGGACATACACAGTAAATAGTCATGTGTTGGTTTTACACAAATATGGACAGACACAGTAAACAAATAGTCATGTGTTGGTTTTACACAACATGGACAGACAAATAGTCATGTGTTGGTTTTACACACAACATAGACAGACACAGTAAATAGTCATGTGTTGGTTTTACACAATATAAACAGACACAGTAAATAGTCATGTGTTGGTTTTACACAATATGGACAGACACAGTAAATAGTCATATGTTGGTTTTACAAACATGGATAGACACAGCAAATAGTCATATGTTGGTTTTACACAACATGGATAGACACAGCAAATAGTCATATGTTGGTTTTACACAACATGGATAGACACAACAAATAGTCATATGTTGGTTTTACACAACATAGACAGACACAGTAAATAGTCATGTGTTGGTTTTACACAACATGGACAGACACAGTAAATAGTCATGTGTTGGTTTTACACACAACATAGACAAACACAGTAAATAGTCATATGTTGAGTTTTACACACAACATAGACAGACACAGTAAATAGTCATGTGATGGTTTTACACACAACATAGACAGACACAGTAAATAGTCATATGTTGGTTTTACACACAACATGGACAGACACAGTAAATAGTCATGTGTTGGTTTTACACAACATGAACAGACACAGTAAATAGTCATGTGTTGGTTTTGCCAGCTGATGTACTTTGCAATGACAACATAGACAGACACAGTAAATAGTCATGTGTTGGTTTTACACACAACATGGACAGACACAGTAAATAGTCATGTGTTGGTTTTACACAACATGAACAGACACAGTAAATAGTCATGTGTTGGTTTTACACACAATATAGACAGACACAGTAAATAGTCATGTGTTGGTTTTACACAACATAGACAGACACAGTAAATAGTCATGTGTGTTGGTTTTACACAACATAGACAGACACAGTAAATAGTCATGTGTGTTGGTTTTACACAACATAGACAGACACAGTAAATAGTCATGTGTTGGTTTTACACAACATGGACAGACACAGTAAATAGTCATGTGTTGGTTTTACACAACTTTCATAGACAGACACAGTAAATTCATGTGTTGGTTTTGGGTATTTTGTTGTTTTTGTTTTGGGGGCTTTTTTATCTGTGTATGTGGACAGTGATTTTGGTCAATGGTGAACTTTATATGAGATTTTGTGCTTTGCAACTCCATTGTGTGGATATGAATAACTGCCCTTCAGGAATGATTAAAAGCTTTTTTTAATTGAATTGAATTAATCAATCTCACATCGTTCTTTGACAAATCAGTTTAGCTTCATACACATTCACTTCTGATTTAAGCTTTATACACATTTCAATTTTATAACGTCTTGATAATCTTTATTTTGCACATTCAACAAATACCCTTCCCATAGGTGCCAAGGTCGAACTAGACAAACTGAGAAATCCACCTCTGGTGAGGTTTAGATTCCGGATCTAAATAACGGCGCTTTTTTGTTTGTTTAGAAATAGGTACTGCGGTATAAAGATGAAACTCATAAATTATTTTCTACTTTTTTATAATCACTGATAGGAAAGTAAATGGGTGTGAGAACACATGCAACGGTCTGTGCCTAATTCTCAGCGAGTATGCAAATTTCCAAGCGTTTCCGTTCACGCATACAAATCCTAATTCAGGCGTTGCAGGATTCCACTCGACGTCGTCGTCGTCGTCTTCTTCTTCTTCTTCTTCTTCTCTCTCTTCTTCCTCTTCTTCTTCTTCTTCTTCTTCTTCTTCTTCTTCTTCTTCTTCTTCTTCTTCTTCTTCTTCTTCTTCTTCTTCTTCTTCTTCTTCTTCTTCTTCTTCTTCTTCTTCTTCTTCTTCTTCTTCTTCTTCTTCTTTAATTGTTACTTTCAAACCCCATAATATCAGCATCTTCTTCTTCTTCTTCTTCCTGATTAATGATAATGGCTACACTCTACTTCGAATTGCTTCTTCATCTTCTTCTAAAGTCTTCTTCTTCTTCTTCTTCTTCTTCTTCTTCACTGTTGATCTTCTTCTTCTTCTTTATTCTGTTCTTCTTCTTCTTAAAAAAGGAACAGCAAGACGAAGGATACTTCTTCTTCTTCTAATGGTAGACTGTCTTCCTCTTGTTTGATCTTTTCTTCTTCTTCTTCTTCATTACTTCTTCTTCTTCTTAGTCATTCTTCTTCTTCTTCTGTGTTCTTCATTCACTCTAAATAGTCCTCTTCTTCTTCTTTTACTTCTTCTTCTTCTTCTAGTCTTCTTCTTCTTCTTCTTCTTCTTGGTTTACACAACATAG
>JAXRKP010000097.1:227500-302500 GCA_037039925.1 Doris montereyensis | reverse complement strand
GACTCGGTAGTCCAGAGGCAAGGGTGTCAGCCTCTCAACCAAAAGACAGCGGGTTCGACGGTTCAAAATTTTCCTCGAGTTTTTTCGAGCAAAATCTTTCCGCCCTGGTCCAGATAGGTGGATGGACACCCAGTCCCATCGGAGACTGACGATAAAAGGAGGTCCCGTGTGCAGATAACGACACTCTGTGTACGGTAAAAGATCGCTTGGCTATTTACAGGACGGGCAGTCCCGGCAAAATTAATTTTAAAAAATCCTAGCAAAGATTCCGAGAGATCACCGTAGTTGGGGGTGTGGGTGAATCAAACAAATTCAAAGCCAGCCACTCGGGCAGCCCCTTTCTACAAAGCCACACGTCCATACTATCTAAATTCAATTCGACGGCTCAACACACGACTGGCAAGAACGTTCCTTCAGGGCCATTACGGCTCATACTCATACTCATAGACCCGGAGCGTATCCCGGTTTTTCTAGAGCGAGAGTCCACAACCACTGTGTTCAAAAGCCGGAAAGGCATACGTGTTATGACATGCAGACACAGCCACTACTGACACACTGACAGCCAGACTAACCCCTCACCCCTGGCTGCTTTGATAGAATAATGTCAATTGCATGGAAATCTATAAGATAAGACAAGACATGACGAACTCCCCCCCCCCCCCCATGACAAAGCGATTTTTTTAAAGACAAACATATATATTCTATATGGATATATAGAGAAGGTCGTAGCGAAATCATAGTGCTGTATGTGAATTTATTATCACAACAGCAGTGGTCCAAAAACCCTAAGCTGGCCCAGGTGGGGTTGTTTTGTTATCACGACAGCAACTGGTCCAAAAAACCCTAGGCTGTTGTTTTGTAATCACGACAGCAACTGGTCCCAAAACACCCTAGGCTGGCCCAGGTGGTGTTTTGTTATCACAACTTTATACTCTTACATCTAATCTTAATTATGATAACAGATTTGGAACCAGCGTTAAAAAGTACGTTAGAAAAACCAAACACGTGTATTAAATTCATTATATTGATTTATTTTTATATTACATGTATTTTTAAAATGGTTTGTTGGGTTTTGGCTAGACTGCCTTGTCTTGACTAATCCAATTGGCGCCAATTGCCGATCGTGAAGAAAGTGAAGGCACTGCGTCTGTGTTCACACTCACTTTTATTCCACTTTCAACTCTGGGCTTCCTGATTAACGAAAGACGAATGCACTGGGTGTGGGAACCCTTAGTAAAAAAAAAGTATTTTACTCTGCTTTCCTCACTCGACTCAACCCAAGTGTGAATGAGTATCCACCAGCTAGCGGTAGAGAGAAAAGATCTTGTCACAGTGTTAGTGTTACTGTTAGTACTACTACTAAGCGACTGGCAGACTGCCTGTGATGTATGCCTCAAGGAAGGTGAGAAAGACTTTGAATGAATGATGGTCTACTGGGAAATATACTTCTACAATGTTGTAGTCTGTGTGTACAGTCTACTTCTATAATGTTGTAGTCTGTGTGTACAGTCTACTTCTATAATGTTGTAGTCTGTGTGTACAGTCTTCTATAATGTTGTAGTCTGTGTGTACAGTCTACTTCTATAATGTTGTAGTCTGTGTGTATAGTCTACTTATAATGTTGTAGTCTGTGTGTCTACTTTTAGTCATGAAGTCTGTGTGTACAGTCTTTCTATATGTTGTAGTCTGTGTGTACAAACCCATCTTCTATAATGTTGTAGTCTGTGTGTACAGTCTAAAACCAATGTCCATCTGTGTGTACAGTCTATTTTATAATGTTGTATACAAATTATGATGCAGTCTACTTATAATGTTGTAGTCTGAGTGTACAGTCTACATAATGTTGAGTCTGTCGTACAGTCTACTTCATGTTGCCCTGTGTGTACAGTCTACTTCGTTGTAGTCTGTGTGTACAGTCTACTTCTAAATGCTGTATCTGTGTGTTTTACTTCTATAATGTTGATCAGTCTGTGTGACAGTCAACGTCTACAATGTTGAAGTCTGTGTGTACAGTCTACTTCTACAATGTTGTAGTCTGTTGTATAGTCAGGGAAGCTGCACTCGTGCTGGGAGTGTCTACAAACCCATCAGAGATCTCTACTTCACCAAGATCTTCCAAAACCATACTTCACCAAGACCAGAAAACCACGTCCATAAATGCACACAAATTATGATGCGCCTTATAGATAACAAGAGTGAAACACATACACGGCGACCTCCCTGAGAAAGACACCCCACCGCTTATAAATACCCCACTACCACCCCACCGCTCCCTGAACAAACCGCAACGCCATCTGTTGTTTTACAGTGATCAGAGCAGCCGAGATCAACGTCTACAGGTGAACGAAAAATAATAATCTAGAGAGAGAGAGAGAGAGAGAGAGAGAGAGAGAGAGAGAGAGAGAGAGAGAGAGAGAGAGAAGAGAGAGAGAGAGAGAGAGAGACATATCGAGAGAGAGAGAGAGAGAGAGAGAGAGAGAGAGAGAGAGAGAGAGAGAGAGAGAGAGAGAGAAGGCATATCGTGCAAAATGTACAAACCACTTGTTTTAGTTATTTTTTAGGCAATCTTCTCTCTTCTCGTCCTTCACCTGTACATCGTTCCTACTTTTCTCTCCCACCTCCCCCCCCCCCCCCAAAAAAAAAGTTGGAAGGCGCACATCCTGAGTTGGAGACAATGTGACGCCGTTTCTACAATATCCCGCTATTGCCAGCTTTTTAAACACGACGCTACGACTACGCATGCAAGAACTGAAGATATAAAGACAATATGAGGTCATGCTAAACCGATGATGATAATTACATCAGCAAGCCCCCCCCCCCCGCCCCCAGTCGGTTTGTTTCTGGGAAATGGCGACATGAATAGGGTGGGGGAGGGGGGGCTGGAGGAAGACAATTCAGAGGTACGGATACCAAAATGTGACACAATACGTCACTGTTGGCTAGAATGAAAGAAAGGAAGAAAAAAAAGATAGAAAAAAATACGATACCAAAGAATCGATTCATTCAAAATTTGAAAAGGAGTGTTGCAAAGAAAGAAGTAAGACCTACACCGTCTGTCATTGCAGTGATGTCAGGGTGAATTAAGAAGAGACAGCCAGACGAAAGACAAGTGAAAGAAGGAAAGGAAAGAAGTAGGACCTACACCGTCTGTCTATTGCAGTGATGTCAGGGTGAATTAAGAAGAGACAGCCAGACGAAAGACAAGTGAAAGAAGGAAAGGAAAGAAGTAAGACCTACACCGTCTGCTATTGCAGTGATGTCAGGGTGAATTAAGAAGAGACAGCCAGATGAAAGACAAGTGAAAGAAGGAAAGGAAAGAAGTAAGACCATTAGCGCCCACCAACCGCCCGCCGATAATTCAGGGTGATTTACCATGAAGAATATTAAATACACACATGTAATGAAGGAAAGGAAAGCCGTGAATTGATCCTGGATATCCAGTTGAGGGGCAGGGTGAGTTCTACAAGACACAGCCAGACGAAAGACAAATGTGAGATGGACAGGAAAGAAGTAGGACACTACACCATCTGCAAATGTGAGATGGACAGGAAGTGAATTACGACACGGCAAAAGTCACACAAATGTGAGATGGACAGGATGAACAGACAAGGCAAAAGTCAAGGAAAATGTGAAATGGACAGGAAGGTAACATTACGACACGGCAACCGCCACCGAAATGTGAGATGGACAGAAGGTAACATTAAGAATATTAAAAGTCACACAAATGTAATGTAAAGCAAGCGTGCCGTGAATTGATCCTGGATATCCAAACGTTGATGGACAGGAAGTTCTACAAGACACCACACGCTCGCTGACCTCACAAAACGTGAGATGGACAGGAAGGTAACATTACGACACGGCAAAAGTCACACAAACGTGAGATGGACAGGAAGGTAACATTACGACACGGCAAAAGTCACACAAATGTGAGATGGACAGGAAGGTAACATTACGACACGGCAAAAGTCACAGACCGTCTAAGTCCAATTTTGGATGTTTTGAGAAAATCAAAGAAAACAATGCTGCGCATTTTAATCTACTGTCACAGAAATATAATAACATAATGTATACATGGTTTGCAAGTGACGAAAGCTAGACCCAATGGCAATAGGAATACACGGATTGCTCATAATATGGTTGTTATACGGTTTTCTACTGGTTCTTCCGCCTGCCACGGAATCCTAACTAGACGAAGCATTGAGGCCCCAAAGCGCGAACGCAGAGTGGTACTAATTTCAGGCTTACACTTACACGGTTAGCGACTTACAGCGTTGAATTGGTAGATGTATGTATGTAGATCAGATCTAGTGAGAAAGCCGGGAGACCAGGTTGGAGGCCTAGCAATAATAAATGATAAGGATAAAGCTCATCCATCTCAGGGCGTGGCAGCACCGTAGCCTTGTCAGCGGACACACTCGTTAGTTATAAGTTAGCCACCTCACCACAGTCACACTATAGCTAGACTATACTACATGCGATACGGTGTGGCTGTGACGGCAAAGGGGTTGTGTTCTGTGTGTGGTCTACGAATAGGACGGCCCTCTGTGTTCTGTGTGTGGTCTACAAATAGGACGGCCCTCTGTGTTCTGTGTGTGGTCTACGAATAGGACAGCCCTCTGTGTTATGTGTGTGGTCTACGAATAGGACGGCCCTCAGTGTTATGTGTGTGGTCTACAAATAGGACGGCCCTCTGTGTTCTGTGTGGTCTACAAATAGGACGGCCCTCTGTGTTCTGTGTGTGGTCTACAAATAGGACGGCCCTCTGTGTTCTGTGTGTGGTCTACAAATAGGACGGCCCTCTGTGTTCTGTGTGTGGTCTACGAATAGGACGGCCCTCTGTGTTCTGTGTGTGGTCTACGAATAGGACGGCCCTCTGTGTTCTGTGTGTGGTCTACGAATAGGACGACCCTCTGTGTTCTGTGTGTGGTCTACAAATAGGACGGCCCTCTGTGTTATGTGTGTGGTCTACGAATAGGACGGCCCTCTGTGTTATGTGTGTGGTCTACGAATAGGACGGCCCTCAGTGTTATGTGTGTGGTCTACAAATAGGACGGCCCTCTGTGTTCTGTGTGGTCTACAAATAGGACGGCCCTCTGTGTTCTGTGTGTGGTCTACGAATAGGACGGCCCTCTGTGTTCTGTGTGTGGTCTACGAATAGGACGGCCCTCTGTGTTCTGTGTGTGGTCTACGAATAGGACGGCCCTCTGTGTTCTGTGTGTGGTCTACGAATAGGACGGCCCTCTGTGTTCTGTGTGTGGTCTATAAATAGGACGGCCCTCTGTGTTCTGTGTGTGGTCTATAAATAGGACGGCCCTCTGTGTTCTGTGTGTGGTCTACGAATAGGACGGCCCTCTGTGTTCTGTGTGTGGTCTACGAATAGGACGGCCCTCTGTGTTCTGTGTGTGGTCTATAAATAGGACGGCCCTCTGTGTTCTGTGTGTGGTCTATAAATAGGACGGCCCTCTGTGTTCTGTGTGTGGTCTATAAATAGGACGGCCCTCTGTGTTCTGTGTGTGGTCTATAAATAGGACGGCCCTCTGTGTTCTGTGTGTGTCTATAAATAGGACGGCCCTCTGTGTTCTGTGTGTGGTCTATAAATAGGACGGCCCTCTGTGTTCTGTGTGTGGTCTATAAATAGGACGGCCCTCTGTGTTCTGTGTGTTGTCTACGAATAGGACGGCCCTCTGTGTTCTGTGTGTGGTCTACGAATAGGACGGCCCTCTGTGTTCTGTGTGGTCTATAAATAGGACGGCCCTCTGTGTTCTGTGTGTGATCTATAAATAGGACGGCCCTCTGTGTTCTGTTTGTGGTCTACAAACAGGACGGCCTCTGTGTTCCGTGTGTGGTCTATAAACAGGACGGCCCTCTGTGTTCTGTGTGTGGTCTATAAATAGTACGGCCCTCTGTGTTCTGTGTGTGGTCTACGAATAGGACGACCCTCTGTGTTCTGTGTGTGGTCTACGAATAGGACGGCCCTCTGTGTTCTGTGTGTGGTCTATGAATAGGATGGCCCTCTGCGTTCTGTGTGTGGTCTACGAAAAGGACGGCCCTCTGGGTTCTGTGTGTGGTCTACGAATAGGACGGCCCTCTGCGTTCTGTGTGGTCTACGAATAGGACGGCCCTCTGTGTTCTGTGTGTGATCTATAAATAGGACGGCCCTCTGCGTTCTGTGTGTGGTCTACGAAAAGGACGGCCCTCTGTGTTCTGTGTTGGTCTACGAATAGGACTGCCCTCTGCGTTCTGTATGTGGTCTACGAATAGGAAGGCCCTCTGCGTTCTGTGTGATCTATAAATGGGACAGCCCTCTGGTTCTGTGTGGGTCTACAAATAGGACGGCCCTCTGCGTTCTGTGTGTGATCTATAAATAGGACGGCCCTCTGCGTTCTGTGTGTGGTCTACGAATAGGACGGCCCTCTGGTTCTGTGTGTGGTCTAGAATAGGACGGCCCTCATCAGTTAGACGCATTAGTAGAAGCGTTGGGTTGGAAGGCTATCATGGTGGGACTGAACAGAGTGAGGTCCGTCTGGGGGATGGGGTAGGGTTGTTTCACACGGCAAGAGAAAGGTGGGGGTGGGAGAGGGAGGGACAGAGAGGGAGGGACAGAGATAGAGAGGGAGGGGGAGGGGGAGGAGAGAGAGAGAGAGAAAGAGAGGGAAGAGAGAGAGAGAGAAGAGAGAGAGAGAGAGAGAGAGAGAGAGAGAGAGAGAGAGAGAGAGAGAGAGAGAGAGAGAGAGAGAGAGAGAGAGAGAGAGAGAGAGAGAGCGAAAGGGACAGAAAGTGAGAGACAGAGAGAGGGAAGGAGAGAGAGGGAGAAAGGGAAAGGGATGGAGAGAGATGGAGAGGAAAGGAGAGAGAAAGAGAGAGATGAGAGGGGGAGAGAGGTGGGGGGCAGAAGGACAGAAAGAGTGAGAGGGAGAGAGAGGAGAAAGAAAATGAGAAAGACGGAGACAGACGGAGAGAGAAGGATACGAGAGTGAGAGAGAGCGGGAAAAAAAGAGGGGGAGAGAGAGGGGGATGGAGAGTGGGAGAGAGAGAGAGAGATAAAGGAAAGAGATAAAGAGGGAGAAGGAATAGAGAGAGAGAGAGAGAGAGAGAGAGAGAGAGAGAGAGAGAGAGAGAGAGAGAGAGAGAGAGAGAGGCGGTGCGAGACGGAGAGGTAGGAAGAAAGAGAGGGAGGAGAGGGATAGAGGAGAGAGAGGGGGAGTGCGAGACAGAGAGAGAGAGAGATAGAGAGAGAGAGAGAGAGAGAGAGAGAGAGAGAGAGAGAGAGAGAGAGAGAGACAGACAGACAGAGAGAGAGAGAGAGAGAGAGAGAGAGAGAGCATTATAGAAGTGCTATTTATTGTTATACACACACAACCTCCAACCTCTCCTGTGTTCTCTATCGTTACGAATGTTTAGTGTATAACTAAGGAGTGAGGTAGAGGCAGATCGAACCAATCATGATATTGATAAAAGTTTACCCTCAGAAAGGGCTAGAAAAATAGTCTATAGACTCATTATTTTGCTCTTCCCCACGGAAATCTTTAGTAAAAAGGCGAAAGATTTTCACGTTCTGAGGAAAAACCAGAGTGACATATTGACGGCCAATGCAAGTTTTAGTAGGAACACGCATTCAGTTCGTCAAAAGGTAGTGGGTACCAAAACAGCCTATCAAATATTTTTGTATTTATGGCGTTACATAATCATATTTTTAATATTTTCATCAACCTGTACTAAATAGTAGTAAAGAGATCCATTTGTTATGACCATTGGTTGTATGAAATCTGATAATAAACTGAGATAATAATTATATATTAAAAACAAAGTCAAAAATCAAAGGGAAGCAACTAACCATTTTACGCTGTTTTTGCTTTACATTTAAAAAGTATAGTACAAGTACTGCAACAACTTAATACAAGATATATTATTTTGTGTATGTTTTCACTCGCTCAAATTTTAATAATGTGTAGATAGAGTGGTAACGGGTCAAACAAGGTTTATACCGATGAATATATTTACATGTATATATATATAATATAGTGAATATATTATTATGATACCAGTGCTTTTCGTGTTCCTCTCCAGGGTATATCTATACTATAAAACATAATATGATAGGCCTATATCGTATCAGTACTAATGAGGCTACACCACTACACAAAGATATATAATTCATTAATTGCTGCTCTACCTGTATCCCCTGCCTCCAACCCCCCTCTCTCTCTCTCTCTCCTCTTCCTCTTTATCCCCCCCCCCGCCCCCGCTACAGCGACAGACAGAGAGAGAGAGAGAGAGAGAGAGAGAGAGAGAGAGAGAGAGAGACAGACAGACAGACAGACAGACAGACAGACAGACAGACAGACAGAAACACGAGATAGAGAGAGACAGACAGAGAAACAGAGAGAGGGATAGAGAGATCAGGGAGTGGGGGGAGAGGAAACACCAGACAGAGACAGAAAGAGTGTGTGTGCGTGAATAGTGTGTGTGCGTGTGTGTGTGTGCGTGTGTCTGTGTGTGATGCCAGTCGTACCCAAGGCCTGATCACTGAGTGATATGATGGGCGTGCACGTGCCAGCGCGAATGGCTTGGCAAGCCACAGACTCAGCTTGGTGGATGACGTCACAACGGTCTGGGGGAAATGTCAACAGTTTACAGCGGCCTGGCCTGGCGCCTGGCTGTCGGGTAGTCAGGCAAATTGAATAGGAGTCCCATTGGTGGACTTACACAGTACAGCCTGGACACGGGCAGACGACAAGAATGGGACCAACTCGTACTTAGTCCATGGCTGATGAGGCGATAATGGTAACTAAGACACTGATAATCCATTCCAATGTAATGTCGGTAATAACAGCAACAATAAGAAGAAGAAAGAAGAAGAAGAAGAAGAGGAAGAAGAAGAAGAAGAAGAAGAAGAAGAAGAAAAAGAAGAAGAAGAAGAAGAAGAAGAAGAAAAAAGAAAAAAGAAGAAGAAAAAGAAGAAGAAGAAGAAGAAAAACGAAAAAAGAAGAAGAAGAAGAAGAAGAAGAAGAAGAAAGAAGAAGAAGAAGAAGAAGAAAAGAAGAAGAAAAATTCTAAAGTAAGAAATATTAATAATTGAGCAAACCAAGAAAAGCGTCTATTTTCACTAGCCTGAGACGAGCTGAGAAAGACATCCTCAATTGAACAACTAAAAAGCAGAACGGAAGCACGTGAAATCTAGGAGATCTAGAGGATCATCAGGCTCCAAAGAAAACAACAATAATTCTCTAGACAACGAGACAATTAAACAAAACGAACAGACGGGTAACCTAGTTTTTTAAAAGAATTTTGTAAACGTCGGTAGAAATATGAAGGCTAAGATCTAGATCCCGATATCTAACCCTACCAGAGGTGGGCTTCTCATCTAGAAATCTAGTACTAAATAATAATAGCACAATAGTCTCTGCCAAATGCAGTCCACGGCTGACAAACGAATCGTGCAGTTTGGCGAATGTGTGCATTTTGACGCGTCAGCCGAGACAGCCAAGACTGGTTGCATGGTATTAATTGTCATGTGTGCACAACATTAACAGAGATCTAGATACCACACAGACACACAGACATACGTGCGGGACAGATTTCGTCACTGGGACGAGGCAAAAAGAGGTTATCATATCAAGTTTATTTGTCACGAGAATTGACTCTTTACACGCAACAAATTGAAGACAAAATGACAAACACCTGTCGCGTTTTGGCCAAGTCAAGTCAACCAGTGTTGCATTTCGAGGCGGTAATCAACGTTGTAAAATTCAGTTACATGAAACAAACGTGCATTATGACGAATCGTGCAATTTGGCAGAGACTGCTGTAATAGTATATATATAAAATAATAATAATAACAATAATAAAATGATATAATAATAATAATATAATAGTAATAATAATAATAATAATAATAATAATAATAATAATAATAATAATAACAATATTAATAATAATAACAATAACAATAATTAATATAATAATAAAAACAATAATAATAATCATAATAATAAAAATAATAACAATAATAATAATAATAATAATAATAATAGATCTAATAATGACAAGACAGACACGCCTCAGATGATAACGATTATTGCCTAGAGCGGGTGGACATAGTTTAATGCCAAACCCAATCACACATTGGAAAGCCAGCGATGAAAATGAAAGCCATGACATGAGACTGCACCATATTGCACTTGCAGTAAAGCGGATGTTTTGACATTGCAGGCAATGAATTATAGGAACGCAATTGGCCTAGGACTAGCACTAATTTTCTACAGTTCAATTCTATCAGTGGTGGGGATTAACATTCAATTTTACGTGTTTCACTCACTAGAGTTTTAGTTTACAAAATCCCCCCCCCCACCTCAAAAAGAAAGAGAAATCCCAAAAAAGACAAAAAGACCAGACGCACACCCACGCTCTCTCACCTAAAACTAAAACAGTTTTACTTCAGATTGCCATTTACCTCGTCCACCACACACCGTGACATCTCAATGAGTGTCAACTACATCTGTTTGGTTGGGGGTTGTTGTTGTCACTGTCAATGAGTGTCAACTACATCTGTTTGGGGATGTTGTTGTCACTGTCAATGAGTGTCAACTACATCTGTTTGGTTGGTTGGGGGTTGTTGTTGTCACTGTCAATGAGTGTCAACTACATCTGTTTGGTTGGGAGTTGTTGTTGTCACTGTCAATGAGTGTCAACTACATCTGTTTGTTTGGGGTTGTTGTTGTCACTGTCAATGAGTGTCAACTACATCTGTTTGGTTGGGGGTTGTTGTTGTCACTGTCAATGAGTGTCAACTACATCTGTTTGGTTGGGGGTTGTTGTTGTCACTGTCAATGAGTGTCAACTACATCTGTTTGGTTGGGGGTTGTTGTTGTCACTGTCAATGAGTGTCAACTACATCTGTTTGGGTGGGGGTTGTTGTTGTCACTGTCAATGAGTGTCAACTACATCTGTTTGGTTGTGGGATGTTGTTGTTGTCAATGAGTGTCAACTACATCTGAGGTTGGGGTTGTTGTCACTGTCAATGAGTGTCAACTACATCTGTTTGGTTGGGGTGTTGTTGTCACTCAATGAGTGTCAACTACATCTGTTTGGGTGGGGTTGTTGTTGTCACTGTCAATGAGTGTCAACTACATCTGTTTGGTTGGGGGTTGTTGTCACTTGAGTGTCAACTACATCTGTTTGGGTGGGGGTGTTGTCACTGTCAATGAGTGTCAACTACATCTGTTTGGTTGGGGGTTGTTGTTGTCACTGTCAATGAGTGTCAACTACATCTGTTTGGTTGGTTGGGGTTGTTGTTGTCACTGTCAATGAGTGTCAACTACATCTGTTTGGTTGGTTGGGGGTTGTTGTTGTCACTGTCAATGAGTGTCAACTACATCTGTTTGGTTGGGGGTTGTTGTTGTCACTGTCAATGAGTGTCAACTACATCTGTTTGGTTGGTTGGTTGTTGTCACTGTCAATGAGTGTCAACTACATCTGTTTGGTTGGTTGGGGGTTGTTGTTGTCACTGTCAATGAGTGTCAACTACATCTGTTTGGTTGGTTGGGGTTGTTGTTGTCACTGTCAATGAGTGTCAACTACATCTGTTTGGTTGGGGGTTGTTGTTGTCACTGTCAATGAGTGTCAACTACATCTGTTTGGTTGGGGGTTGTTGTTGTCACTGTCAATGAGTGTCAACTACATCTGTTTGGTTGGGGGTTGTTGTTGTCACTGTGTCAACTACATCTGTTTGGTTGGGAGTTGTTGTTGTCACTGTCAACTGTTGTTTGTTGGGGTTGTTGTTGTCACTGTCAATGAGTGTCAACTACATCTGTTTGGTTGGGGGTTGTTGTTGTCACTGTCAATGAGTGTCAACTACATCTGTTTGTTTGGTTGGGGTTGTTGTTGTCACTGTCAATGAGTGTCAACTACATCTGTTTGTTGGGGGTTGTTGTTGTCACTGTCAATGAGTGTCAACTACATCTGTTTGTTGTTGTTGTTGTCACTGTCAATGAGTGTCAACTACATCTGTTTGGTTGGTTGGGGGTTGTTGTTGTCACTGTCAATGAGTGTCAACTACATCTGTTTGGTTGGTTGGGGTTGTTGTTGTCACTGTCAATGAGTGTCAACTACATCTGTTTGGTTGGTTGGGGGTTGTTGTTGTCACTGTCAATGAGTGTCAACTACATCTGTTTGGTTGGGGGATGTTGTTGTCACTCAATGAGTGTCAACTACATCTGTTTGGTTGGGGGTGGCACTGTCAATGAGTGTCAACTACATCTGTTTGGTTGGGGGTTGTTGTTGTCACTGTCAATGAGTGTCAACTACATCTGTTTGGTTGGGGTTGTTGTCACTGTCAATGAGTGTCAACTACATCTGTTTGGGGGTTGTTGTTGTCACTGTCAATGAGTGTCAACTACATCTGTTTGGTTGTTGTTGTCACTGTCAATGAGTGTCAACTACATCTGTTTGTTGGGGGTTGTTGTCACTGTCAATGAGTCAACTACATCTGTTTGGTTGGGGGTTGTTGTCACTGTCAATGAGTGTCAACTACATCTGTTTGGTTGGGGGTTGTTGTCACTGTCAATGAGTGTCAACTACATCTGTTTGGTTGGGGATGTGTTGTCACTGTCAATGAGTGTCAACTACATCTGTTTGGTTGGGGGATGTTGTTGTCACTGTCAATGAGTGTCAACTACATCTGTTTGGTTGGTTGGGGTTGTTGTTGTCACTGTCAATGAGTGTCAACTACATCTGTTTGTTGTTGTTGTTGTCACTGTCAATGAGTGTCAACTACATCTGTTTGGTTGGGGGTTGTTGTTGTCACTGTCAATGAGTGTCAACTACATCTGTTTGGTTGGGGTTGTTGTCACTGTCAATGAGTGTCAACTACATCTGTTTGGTTGGGGGTGTTGTTGTCACTGTCAATGAGTGTCAACTACATCTGTTTGGTTGGGGATGGGTCACTGTCAATGAGTGTCAACTACATCTGTTTGTTGGGGGTTGTTGTCACTGTCAATGAGTGTCAACTACATCTGTTTATTGGTTGTTGTCACTGTCAATGAGTGTCAACTACATCTGTTTGTTGTTGTTGTCACTGTCAATGAGTGTCAACTACATCTGTTTGTTGGTTGGTTGTCACTGTCAATGAGTGTCAACTACATCTGTTTGTTGTTGTTGTTGTCACTGTCAATGAGTGTCAACTACATCTGTTTGGTTGGGGGTTGTTGTTGTCACTGTCAATGAGTGTCAACTACATCTGTTTGGTTGGGGTTGTTGTTGTCACTGTCAATGAGTGTCAACTACATCTGTTTGGTTGGTTGGGGGTTGTTGTTGTCACTGTCAATGAGTGTCAACTACATCTGTTTGGTTGGGGGGGATGTTGTTGTCACTCTGTCAATGAGTGTCAACTACATCTGTTTGGTTGGTTGTTGTTGTCACTGTCAATGAGTGTCAACTACATCTGTTTGGTTGGGGGTTGTTGTTGTCACTGTCAATGAGTGTCAACTACATCTGTTTGGTTGGGGGGATTGTTGTTGTCACTGTCAATGAGTGTCAACTACATCTGTTTGGTTGGGGGTTGTTGTTGTCACTGTCAATGAGTGTCAACTACATCTGTTTGGTTGGGGGAGTACAATCTGGATTGTTGTTGTCACTGTCAATGAGTGTCAACTACATCTGTTTGTTGTCACTGTCAATGAGTGTCAACTACATCTGTTTGGTTGGGGGTTGTTGTCACTGTCAATGAGTGTCAACTACATCTGTTTGGTTGGGGGTTGTTGTTGTCACTGTCAATGAGTGTCAACTACATCTGTTTGGTTGTTTTTTTGGGTTGTTGTTGTCACTGTCAATGAGTGTCAACTACATCTGTTTGGTTGGGGGTTGTTGTTGTCACTGTCAATGAGTGTCAACTACATCTGTTTGTTGGTTGGGGGTTGTTGTTGTCACTGTCAATGAGTGTCAACTACATCTGTTTGGTTGGGGGTTGTTGTTGTCACTGTCAATGAGTGTCAACTACATCTGTTTGGTTGGGGTTGTTGTCACTGTCAATGAGTGTCAACTACATCTGTTTGGTTGGGGTTGTTGTTGTCACTGTCAATGAGTGTCAACTACATCTGTTTGGTTGGGGGTTGTTGTTGTCACTGTCAATGAGTGTCAACTACATCTGTTTGGTTGGTTGGGGGTTGTTGTTGTCACTGTCAATGAGTGTCAACTACATCTGTTTGGTTGGTTGGGGTTGTTGTTGTCACTGTCAATGAGTGTCAACTACATCTGTTTGGTTGGGGGGTTGTTGTTGTCACTGTCAATGAGTGTCAACTACATCTGTTTGGTTGGGGGGGTGTTGTTGTCACTGTCAATGAGTGTCAACTACATCTGTTTGTTGGGGGTTGTTGTTGTCACTGTCAATGAGTGTCAACTACATCTGTTTGGTTGGTTGGGGTTGTTGTTGTCACTGTCAATGAGTGTCAACTACATCTGTTTGGGATGGGGGTTGTTGTCACTGTCAATGAGTGTCAACTACATCTGTTTGGTTGGGGGTTGTTGTTGTCACTGTCAATGAGTGTCAACTACATCTGTTTGGTTGGTTGGGGTTGTTGTTGTCACTGTCAATGAGTGTCAACTACATCTGTTTGGTTGGGGTTGTTGTTGTCACTGTCAATGAGTGTCAACTACATCTGTTTGGTTGGTTGGGGTTGTTGTTGTCACTGTCAATGAGTGTCAACTACATCTGTTTGGATGGGGGTTGTTGTTGTCACTGTCAATGAGTGTCAACTACATCTGTTTGGTTGGTTGGGGGGTTGTTGTCACTGTCAATGAGTGTCAACTACATCTGTTTGTTTGGGGGTTGTTGTTGTCACTGTCAATGAGTGTCAACTACATCTGTTTGGTTGGTTGGGGGTTGTTGTTGTCACTGTCAATGAGTGTCAACTACATCTGTTTGGTTGGGGGTTGGGAGTTACTGTTGTCACTGTCAACTACATCTGTTTGGTTGGGGGTTGTTGTTGTCACTGTCAATGAGTGTCAACTACATCTGTTTGGTTGGGGGTTATTGTCACTGTCAATGAGTGTCAACTACATCTGTTTAGTTGGTTGGGGTTGTTGTCACTGTCAATGAGTGTCAACTACATCTGTTTGTTTGGTTGGGGTTGTTGTTGTCACTGTCAATGAGTGTCAACTACATCTGTTTGGTTGGGGGTTGTTGTTGTCACTGTCAATGAGTGTCAACTACATCTGTTTGGTTGGGGTTGTTGTTGTCACTGTCAATGAGTGTCAACTACATCTGTTTGGTTGGTTGGGGTTGTTGTTGTCACTGTCAATGAGTGTCAACTACATCTGTTTGTTTGGTTGGGGATTGTTGTTGTCACTGTCAATGAGTGTCAACTACATCTGTTTGGTTGGTTGGGGTTGTTGTTGTCACTGTCAATGAGTGTCAACTACATCTGTTTGGTTGGGGGTTGTTGTTGTCACTGTCAATGAGTGTCAACTACATCTGTTTGGTTGGGGGTTGTTGTTGTCACTGTCAATGAGTGTCAACTACATCTGTTTGTTTGGTTGGGGGTTGTTGTTGTCACTGTCAATGAGTGTCAACTACATCTGTTTGTTTGGTTGGGGTTGTTGTTGTCACTGTCAATGAGTGTCAACTACATCTGTTTGTTGGGGGGGGTTGTTGTCACTGTCAATGAGTGTCAACTACATCTGTTTGGTTGGGGGTTGTTGTCACTGTCAATGAGTGTCAACTACATCTGTTTGGTTGGGGGAGTTGTTGTCACTGTCACTGTCATCTGTGAGTGTCAACTACATCTGTTTGGTTGGGGGTTGTTGTCACTGTCAATGAGTGTCAACTACATCTGTTTGTTTGTTGGGGGTTGTTGTTGTCACTGTCAATGAGTGTCAACTACATCTGTTTGTTTGTTGGGGGGTTGTTGTTGTCACTGTCAATGAGTGTCAACTACATCTGTTTGGTGGGGGTTGTTGTTGTCACTGTCAATGAGTGTCAACTACATCTGTTTGTTGGTTGGGTTGTTGTTGAGTGTCAACTACATCTGTTTGGTTGGTTGGGGGTTGTTGTCACTGTCAATGAGTGTCAACTACATCTGTTTGTTTGGGGGGGTTGTTGTTGTCACTGTCAATGAGTGTCAACTACATCTGTTTGTTTGGTTGGGGGTTGTTGTTGTCACTGTCAATGAGTGTCAACTACATCTGTTTGTTTGGTTGGGGATTGTTGTTGTCACTGTCAATGAGTGTCAACTACATCTGTTTGTTTGGGGGTTGTTGTTGTCACTGTCAATGAGTGTCAACTACATCTGTTTGGTTGGGGTTGTTGTTGTCACTGTCAATGAGTGTCAACTACATCTGTTTGGTTGGTTGGGGGTTGTTGTTGTCACTGTCAATGAGTGTCAACTACATCTGTTTGTTTGGTTGGGGGTTGTTGTTGTCACTGTCAATGAGTGTCAACTACATCTGTTTGTTTTGGGGGTTGTTGTTGTCACTGTCAATGAGTGTCAACTACATCTGTTTGTTTGGTTGGGGGTTGTTGTTGTCACTGTCAATGAGTGTCAACTACATCTGTTTGTTGGGGGTTGTTGTTGTCACTGTCAATGAGTGTCAACTACATCTGTTTGGTTGGTTGGGGGTTGTTGTTGTCACTGTCAATGAGTGTCAACTACATCTGTTTGTTTGGTTGGGGGTTGTTGTTGTCACTGTCAATGAGTGTCAACTACATCTGTTTGTTTGGTTGGGGGTTGTTGTTGTCACTGTCAATGAGTGTCAACTACATCTGTTTGGTTGGTTGGGGGTTATTGTTGTCACTGTCAATGAGTGTCAACTACATCTGTTTGGTTGGGGTTGTTGTTGTTTGTCACGGGTCAACTATATTTTTTTTTGGGGGGGGGGGATTTTTTTGCAATTTACCTCGCCCACCCAGCGCAGTGATCTCATATTCAGAGTAAATCAAGAGGAAATGGAAAGAAGACAAGATGACTGACATACATACGCGATAGTGATCGAAATGTAAGAAATGGGACCTAATAGCAACGCCTGCAGACCGCCCATCATGGTGAACTAAGAGGAAACACGAACATGAAAGACATGGCTGTGACAGAGTGGCGGAAGGAAAGAAGAAGAGCCTACCAGCACTCCCCATCAACCGAATTAAAACCAGGCCAATTTTTTGTATATATATATATATATATCAACTAGTTTCGCAAGTTTACAAGAAAAAGTGACGTCACTTCAGATTTGGAAATTGCTAGAAACACAAAGGAAGTAAAATGGGTTACAACGGTACAGTGGTACAAGGAACTGGTTGCTGCTGTCAGTGTCAGTATCAGAGTGAGGCCCAGACCGTCGCAGAAGGGAAACCAACAGATGGTCTACTTCCTGTTTCCTTCTTCCCGGTCTCTTATACCACTACTCGTTGCCTCAATTCCATCATGTTTAAATTAATGCCTTCAAATCATTATAGATCGCACAAACACACACACACACACACAGACATACATATGCATACACAAACACAAACAAAGATCGTCGTTATAGCTTTAATACACAGATGGTCTCTGATAATATATCGCCGCATGCACGATCTCCGAATGAAAACATGGCTATTTTATTGCACACACATGTATTACTGACTGTAGCGAGGAGATTTGAGTCGAATTTCAAGCGTTAAAAGTTAAAGTAAAAGAGTTGTTACAGCAACGAGCAAACAACATGCGGGGCCTGGCGTCCCTAAGGGTAAGGTCAGTTTGATTTATTGAAATTTACCACGTCCACCGTATGCAGTGATCTCAGAATAATTAAAAGAGAGATAAACAGAGAGACAGACAAACGGAGATAGAGTCAGACGGACAGAGACAGAGAGAAAGGGAGGGATGGGGGAAAGAGAGGAGGCAGACAGACAGAGACAGCCCGACAGACAAATAAACAGTAGACGGATAATAATGCACCGTAGTTTCAAGAAGAGAGCAGTCGACAGGCTACAACAGTCGAGCAACGACAATCACAAACACACACACCCACCACCACCACCACTGTATATGCAAAATCTCGCATTTCGTTCGATTTAATCTACTCACATCCACAACTAAGGTGATTTTTGATAGAATGTTTAATTTTGCCTGGTCTGCCTTGTAAACAGCCAAGGGATCTTTAACGTGCACAGAGTGTTGTGATCTGCACACGGGACCTCCTTTTTATCGTCCGTCTCCGACGGAACTAAGTATCGAACCACCTACCAGGAAAGGGGGGATAGATTTTTCCCGAAAATTTGTCAACCGTCGGCGGAGCTCGAACCCACTACATTCTGGTTGAGAGGCCGCCACATTGCCTCTGGAGTAGCAGGTGCCCTCTCGCATGTCTTGGAAGCTGGGCACCGTTCTAGGCTGTCGTCATCATTGTTACACCATGTACTACACGTGCATGCATTATCAAAATATGATTACCTTGGTATCGTCTCATCGATACCCCTCCCCAACCCTCCTCTGTCTCTTTGGCAGGTGACCATGACCTGTCCCTGACCCTATCATCCACGACAACACACTTTCTACCTCTCTTCCATGTCTACATCTATGTCTGGCTGTCTCTACACTCTACGTCTTCTCTCTCTCTCTCTCTCTCTCTCTCTCTCTCTCTCTCTCTCTCTCTCTCTCTCTCTCTCTCTCTCTCTCTCTCTCTCTCTCTCTCACTCAATCGCTCACCCTCGCACACACAACCCCCTCCCATCCTAACATAATACTGTAGGTCTCATCTCACCAGTGGAGAGAAAGACAGCCGGTACACAGCAGTTTGTCAACAGATTTCACTGACAGCAAAAGATGGCAACTGGGAGATATAATATACAGCTGACAGACAGGCCGTGTTGCCTTCACAAGCCGGTGTGTGGGAATAGCCTTCTGCAAACTGTCCACGAGGGCATTGAGATGACATTATTATTATTATTATTATTATTATTATTATTATTATTATTATTATTATTATTATTCTTATTATTATTTATTATTATAATTATTATTATTCTTATAATTATTATTATTCTTATTATTATAATTATTATTTATTATTATTATAATTATTATTATTCTTATTATATAATTATTATTATTATTATCATTATTATTATCTTTATCATAATCATCCTCATTATTATTTTGTCTCAAAACGTATGCGACTGCTGGCCTCTAATCTAAGAGTTCCATGGTAACAAATTTAACAACTTCATTCAAACTTCAAAGAGCCCTCTTCGTAGCCTTGGTAACATAGATCTATGTCCCACCATTTTACTTCCTTGGCAACATAGCTCTGTGTCCCACCATTTTACTTCCTTGGCAACATAGCTCTATGTCCCACCATTATTTTTACTTCCTTGGCAACATAGCTCCATGTCCCCCCATTTTACTTCATTTTTTCCCCCAAGGAAACACTGCGAGATTTGTACTTGAAGAAGGAAAAAAATAGAAAAGAAAAAGAACAACCTGGAACGCCAAGCTGATATAACCTACATACACACCATATAAATGTAATGCTATGGAGAAACATGTAAACACTGTATGCTTACTTTGATGTTTTCAACACATAATAATGTCATGTGTATAATTTTTTTCTCTATATTTTTTAGAACTATAAAATATTACATCGTTATTTTTTACCGAGAAACAAGAAAATCTATTTTATAATCATTTATAATGCCCTTATTAAACCTTATACATCCACTAGCTAGATCAAACATCCTTGTTTTGCTTCATTACTCAAGACATAATAATAACTGAATTATTTATAATAATATATTACGTAAATGTTTGTTTTAAATATATAAAATATTTAATGAATTTATATCGTAATATTTTACTCTTATCCATACGTTATACAAGTCACCTTGTTTGAGTTCCTGACTCATGGGTGGTTTGAGGTCATGTGCAATTAAGCAAAGGAAGATTGTGTGTGCAGTGAAAACATTAAAAAAAACAAAAGGGCATATAATATATATAATATTATATCTCAGCAAACTCACATCTGGTGGGCCACTCTGCAACCAGTAATATGCCCTAACATAAATATTTGTAACACAAAGCTGAGTAACGTATAGGGCCTACCTTGATTGTAACTATAGACACCTCTAGATCTTCAATGATTCTATTGCAATACACACTACTCGCTGGATAAAAACACTCTGCACAAACACATGCCTACATCTGCTGATCGAATTTTTACTATAATATATAAATTAAGTGTTCTCAAAACACACCGTGTATGCATAAAAGCATGCTTTTTCCTGCACCAAAAGGGTGTGTGTTTATCCAGTGACCACTGTATGTATAATATACAACTCTTTTATTGAATTTGAAAACATTTTCTCTCGTTGGTCTGTATTATAATTCTATTAAAACAGTATCAATTTTTCAGTAATTCTAATCTGAAGAAATAATTAATTTAAAAACAACAAACCAAATAAAACAAAAACCCTCATCCCTAATGACATGTTGAATTATGCATGAAAACTTTGCCCCAATGTAAATGGAGTTTGATGATATTGTTCCTTTCTAATAAAAAAAAAAACACTTGAATGACGCTTTTTTTTCATGATCGTCTCAGCTGAGTGAAGTTTGATAAAAGTATGCTCCACAGGTGAGAAACAAAGGCCTCGAGACTAAATTCCACTTAATGGTAGACCCAGAAGCAGGCGTGGCAATGACAGACAGCCATCAGAAGCTGTCCATCAGGCGTGACAGTTAGCCACTTCGAGTAAAAGAACTTAGAGATATATATAGACTTATCAAGTTTCCCGATTTCAGTTATTCCTTCACCAAAGAGACCAAAGAGGGGAGCATTTCTAGACAGGCGCACCATTGAAATTTTGCTGGTGAGCAAAAATTCAATAATAAGTGAACATATATATATATGTCAAATCATCTTTGGATGAAATCTAATTTCCATCAAAATAACGAGCAACACAGCCATTGGGATGAGATGCTGGAGGAATCTTACTTGTGTTGGGGGGGATTGTTCAACCTATAATAGAGTTTGTGATAGATTTTACGAAAGGTAAAAATCTGTTGGTCACTTGTACTATAGTAAACAAAAATTAGACACTTTCGATTCAATGGTTGATTCCAATCCGATACATATATAGACAGGGTGGCCTATAAGTCCCTACACATCCATGTCTGTTATTAATATCATGTTAAAGTTTGTACACACATATTATGTACGTATTTATAAATAGATAGAGCTCTGTTACTGCCACATTTGGAACAATAACCCCTGCTATGCTTAGAAAATGTCCCACAGACCATGGCGCTAGATAATATAATATATTATGCAGTGGGAATAAGGACAATACACACACATTGGATATATATAAGATATTATGGTTGAGTAGGGATTTCTGGGCCACCCTGTATCATGTCCTACCTCGTGGTCATTGACTTTCTAACCAATCGTGATGAATTTTATTAAACTGTTCGCTATCTTCTTGGGTCTCTCACCATGTCAGATTGCTGTCTCAAACAGTGGCAGAGTACTGCTGTGACTGACAGCAAGCTGTCAAAAACATGCACTCTTTTTCCCCCAAACTCTTTATTTTAGTTTAAATGTCCCTTGAATTTGCCAGAATATGGAAATTCTTAATGTATTGTCATTTTATAAATTGAGACAAACCTACAATTAAGAAGTGTAAATATTAAAATAATGTGTGTCAAATTGTACATTAGAGTGGTATATATGTCAATCCGGCTACTTAAAGACCAGAAGTAGAGGCCAAATAGAGAAAGGAACCTATTTTTGTGTTAATAAATCATCTTATGACGTTAAAAGACAAAAGATGAATTAGATTCTATTCTAAAAATGAGTCTTTCTTGTAAGAATAAAAAAACAATTGTATATAAACTGTGCATTCTAATTGGTGATGTGATGGAATATCTTGAGTTTCCCTAAATTCATCAACAAACACGGCCACTGTAACATCAGTTTAGCGACATTTAACAGTAGTACAACCACCAACTAGAAGACCAAACCAAATAATATGATCACAACAGATTCTTGATAGAACTTGTATGCAACAAACAACATTTTTTTTTTTTATTGAAAAGAGAACTTATAGTGAAATAAAGAGAAATTTTATGTAACAGTTTGAGAGAATTTATAACAGTTCTAAGGGAGCATTTACAGAACTGGATGTTCTAGATCTAGTCTAGAGCTAGCTTACTGACGTCTCAAAGATATATTCTCAATGATGTCCCTAATAGGTGACAACTGATATTGCTCCAGTCTATCAGAGTATTCAGTCAAAACAAGCCTAGTCTGTCTCTATCTAGAAATGGCACTGATGACAACTCAACATGACGGATTGGACCAACTAACGACATGATCGTTTTCGTTCAAGGAAACCCACCATTCATTAATAATAAATATAATGTATCGGCGTTGTCACTGCCATCATTCATGGTTTGACAGAGGAAGATATATGAAAGCCTTTGTATATAAACAAAAGCATTAGTGTCTGTTTTCTTTTCTTCCATTCACTCAAACTTTTCCTTTCTGAGTTCCACTCGGCTTCACACGATCACAATATAAACGAACACTTGGACTGAGGACAGACACTGACACTGACATGCAATCACATGAACGAAAGCTTACCTGGATCGCACTCTGCCTGAGGGCTTGAGAAACTGATTCCCTTATCCTGGCCGCTTCACCTCTCTTGTGTAATCCTTCAGCGAATTTTCTTTCAGACATGGTTACAATCAAATTAAGGCCTGTAGCAGGTCAATATTTCACTTCATCAATGCATCTCCATTTTCATGAAAGCGGAAGTACTGAAAACAAATTCGCCATGTTTATTTCTCGGGTGAGATCGAGTATTTCAAAACTGATATCGATATTGAATCTAGGATTCGTACTTGTCGTGAAATAATGAAAGGTTTTCGTCGATTCTTACACAAAGTCTACATTAGTAGGGGGAATTAGAGACACAAACCCTCGAATTGTGCAAAATGGGAGTGAAAGCATGAAACTTGCACAGTTGATAGAGCATCTCATGGGCTACAATTTGTGATATAGAACCACTCTGTCGCATCTTTATTAGCTGAGTTTTAGGCTTTTAAAGTTTTTATATTTATTTTCTGGTCTGACAAATTTTCACTACCACCGTAAGATTTTTCCCGCGTAGAGTCGTAAATCACTGGAAGGAAATGTAACAAAAGGCCCGGTGAAGTATTAGATCTACACTGTTTACTTTTGTATCATTCACTTTCTACGATTTTCTTTCCTTGTACAAGAGGCCTGTATGTATTGTTTTACTCTATACCGACCTTCCTAAAATAGGTAAGTACACTTAGAATTTAGATCTAGTAGTCTAGAATCTTGATCTCTCCTTATTTTCACTTCCTTGTCTGTGTTCTCTCTCTCTCTCTCTCTCTCTCTCTCTCTCTCTCTCTCTCTCTCTCTCTCTCTCTCTCTCTCTCTCTCTCTCTCTCTCTCTCTCTCTCTCTCTCTCTCTCTCCTCTCTCCTCTCTCTCATCTCACTCTCTCTCTCATCTCTCTCTACTCTCTCTCTCTCTCTCTTCTATCTCTCTCTCACTCTTTCTATATATATATCTCATATATATATAATATATATATATATATATATATATAATATATCTACTATATACTATATATATATATGTATGTATATATATTTACACTCTCATATAATATATTATATATATTCTATAATATGTGTTATATATAATAATTTATACTTACACATATTTATATATATTAATGTATATATATATATATATATATACTTCGCACTTATAATATATGATAGATATGGATATGTATACTATGATATTATATATGAGTATATATTTATAATACTATGCATGTCTGTCTGTCCCTTTTTATCACACAGATATATATATAGCATGTCTGTCAGTCTGTTTATCACATCACTATTATATATACATATATATACTATATTATATATTATATATAATATATTATATATTATAATATATATATATATATATATATATATATATATATATATATATATATTTGAATGACTTCACTATTACACTTTAATTATATTGTTATATTGTCATAAAAGTAGGTACTCCAAACTGATTTTTTAATTCCATAATTTGTTGTTTTCATCACTTTGCATGCATAGATATTTTGATTTCAAGCATTTTGATATCAAAATTATCATTGTATTTACATTTTTAACAATTTTACACCCGTTTGAAAATTTCAAATTATGGGTATTCTTATAACGACTCAACATGCCAACTTTGGGGCGTGATATTTCCAAAAGTTACAATCACAAACTTCTCATATTTACTGATTACACTAACATATACACAGACAACAAGCTCAGGGGCTTCAAGTAATAAATAAAAGACATTTCATTATGTAAAATAGTACTCCCACACAATATTTGCAAAATTCGCCAGGAGAGATAAAAAATAGTATAAAAAATCATCACAATTTCACTATTCAATGTAAAAGAATAATTAAAATCTTGGCCTCGTTTCCACGTGCTCAGTAACTGGTGAAATCACCCTTACGTACAGCAATATCAAATGCTTTGGAATTGGAACACATTTTGTTTACATTTAATTCTTCAATTACTTTAGACTTCTGTCTACAAATTGACTTTGCCCTTTGTAAACGACAACATAAAGAATTTTTGCACTTATAATGTTCGAGCTTTATCATTTTCAGCTAATTGATTACATGAATACTTACAAATGCTTTTAGAATTTCTCTTTAGAGATTTTTCAAGTAAACATATTTTTCATTAACTTGCACTACTACACTGTCACTCTTTATTCTCTCATTCACATAGTTTACTCAGGCAAAGCCTATAAGTATAGTTACATTATAAGTTGTGTTTTTTTAATCCCAGTTGTGAGTCAGTTCACACCCTTTGATTATGCTGGTGACTGATATTAGTTATATAATATGTTATAATATACTCTCATTTAAAACTACATAAGAATCTTAAATAAAGACAAGAAGATGTTATGACGTAAAATTTTATTTTGTCCCTTTCCAGTTAATAACAATATTGATATGAACATAATTCCTGTTTCTTCACTCTTTATTCTCTGTATTAGTATTAGTATTAGATTGCTACATGTTTTACATGCTACAAATCTCCTGTAGTTCCTCTTTTTCCCATTTCTATTGCTTAACATTATTATTATAATACTATTATGTCAATAAGCTGTTATTAATAAACTCAACATTTTGATGATAACGGCTGTCGAGGAAATGGTTCCGGAAGTGACGTCAGACTTTTGTTGAGCCTCATGATAATGATGATGATGATGATGATGATGATATTGATAATGATATTGATGATGATGATGATGATGATGATGATGATCCTAGGACTGCTTGCGGTTTGTCGTCCATCATGAACAGGCCTAGAAAGCTGCTCTCCTTACCGTTCATGTTGATGAGCGGGGCACTGACAAGGACCAGGATCTTGTCACTTGGTTCCAGATGGAAGATGCCGCCTGTGGATAGACAAACCTGGCAAATGCTATTTCTTTTTAGGTTGGGTTTGTTGTGGTTATTATTATTATTGTTATTAATATTATTGTTATTATTATTATTATTATATTATTCTTATTATTTATTCTTATTATATTATTATTATTATTATTATACATTATTATTATTATTATTATTATTATTATTATTATTATTATTATTATTATTATTATTATTATTATTATTATTATTATTATTATTATTATTATTATTAATTGTTGTATATTACAACGGTTATGGTAAATTAGTACAAACAAGGAAGGCCAAGATTTACGTACAGAACAATTACTTTTTATTGCGTTGATGACATGGCATCACTATTGTACTCGATATATTACAACGGTGGCCACTATTGCTTACACAAGTGATAATACATCAAAGGAGGACAAATAACAACATGTAATCATAATATGGTATTGACAACCATACATGTTATACATTGGATACATTGGACAACACTGACTGATACATATATATATATATATATATTATATATATATATATATATATATATATATATATATATATATATATATATATTATTCTGTTGTACCGTATGATCCATAGATATGGACTGACATGGATGGGGTAATTAATGATGTAAATAGTTATGACAAGTAATATAAATACATATGCAAAGGAAGATAATCACACATACGTATATGTATCGTCATTATTCAATTAATTATTATTATTATTATTATTATTATTATTATTATTATTATTATTATTATTATTAGTCTTACTATTCTTATTTTTATTATATTATTGTTATCATTATTATTATTTTTATTATTATTATCATTATTATTCTCATCATTATTATCATTATTATTATCATCCTAATCAATTAATTGTTTAGAATTATTGTGTGTAATCACAACCAGATCCTGTTCAAAACCATGGTTGGACAAGTGAGACAATTAGTGTGTTGTGAGTTTGTAATCACTACACATAACACTGAATGTTTTGGCTGCGCTGGGATTTTCTACACGACGCTGTAGTCAAAGAAAAGGTTTTGCTTTCCCCACTCAACTCAGGTATCAAGGAGTGCCCAGCTAGTGGCGGAGCAGGATCTAGGCAGAATGTTATTGTACACCATACAAAGCGCCTTACAGTCTGTTGTACCGTATGATCCATATAGAGGTGGGAGATAGGGACTTTAGTATGTATAACTCTGGGGGGGGGGTAATTAATTTATGTCGTGTTCGAGAGCCCACACTTGTACGGATATATTATACGGACTATCATAAGTCCACACTTGATTTTTTAAATGTATATGTACAGTTCTACTCAACGTGTGGTACTCGAACAAACACTGACGGTACCCTTTGTCAGACAACCGGTAAAAGTAATGTTCCTTTCAAGGCCGTTATGACCTATAGAGCTGGAGCTTATCGCGATTTTAATAGTGTGAAGCGAACAGGTGATGATAATAGTCACCTCCTGGACAGGACGCTAGTCTGACGTAGAGTTATTACTCCCAAAGTAGTGATTGTACACATTTAGTAGAGTGGGGAAATTGCCAGAGAGAGAGAGAGAGAGAGGACCTAGCTTTGCTTGGATTCGAACTCATGATCCCCAGTTCGAGCAGCCTAACTCTCTCGGCCACCGTGAAGATTAAGAATTTGGTCGGGAAAAAAGTTGTTGTTACTTTAAGCTTATTTCTCACTGGGTCTGTGGCACATTGAAAAAATAAAATACGGCCGATACACCACATCAGGTAGTTTTGAGAAACACTGCTAAATTAGAAATGCGTTTTGAGAAAACTGCTGTAGAAGGCGTTTTGAGAAACACTGCTGTAGAAGGGGTTTTGAGAAACACTGCTATAGACGGCGTTTTGAGAAACACTGCTGTAGAAGGGTGTTTACTGAGAAGCACCGCTGTAGAAGGCGTTTTGAGAAATACTGCTGTAGAAGGCTTTGAGAAACACTGCTATAGAAGGCGTTTTGAGAAACACTGCTGTAGAAGGCGTTTTGAGAAACACTGCTATAGACGGCGTTTTGAGAAACACTGCTGTAGAAGGCGTTTTGAGAAACACCGCTGTAGACGGCGTTTTGAGAAACACTGCTGTAGAAGGCGTTTTGAGAAACACCGTTGTAGACGGCGTTAGATAAAGCTAGACAGACAGACTGGTTTACGTAAGCCCATTGCCCATTGCAGCATGGATAGTAGTACCGGTGCCTGTGAAGCTGTTGGTGCGACGCTTGATGCAATCCGTACAACAGCTTTGCTCTGTCCTGATGTGTTGATTTGGTACCACTGCGATCTACGATCACGTGATGGTACCAGGTCTGAGAGATGATAATATATTCAATTATGTCGTGTTGTACAGAGACGATCCTATGGAAACACTTCCCGCTAACTAAATCACATTGTGGTGGTGGTGTTTCTTACCGGGTGTGTATTTTATCCAGACGTGTTATCCCTTGTGTGTAGGCCAAATATGACAATAAGTGACAACTCCACTAATAAAGACAGAACAAACACGTGACGTTTCGTTAAGTATAACCCTTTTTCAGACAACAAACGAGAAATATCTAGAATCTAGATCTAACTACTACCTCAGGCATCACACAATGTGATGTCAGAAGAAAAACATAAAGGACAAAAAAGAAAGAAAGACGCCGATGATAAGAAACGTAGCAAGGGGGGGGTAAAGAATGAGCGAGAGTTGAAGGTTCAGATCTAGAATGAAAGGTTTTATGAAAATAAATAAGTAATAAAACCTGTGAGAAGGAGGAGAGAGAAGGGGGAGTAGAGAGAGAGAGAGAGAGAGAGAGAGAGAGAGAGAGGGAGAGAGAGAGAGAGAGAGAGAGAGAGAGAGAGAGAGTTCATTCCCGAGAGAGAGAGAAAGGCAGAAAGAAAGCGGGAGAGAGAGACGTTTGAGTTTATACGGGAAACAAGAACGAAAAATATGATAAATATAAGACTAGATCTATATCTCACTGGGTCTAGAAAGAAGAAATGATAGAGGATGAATGAAAGGAACGTATCAATCAAAAAATGTACACACAAGGTGCGAAATGTGTATAAATTACAAATGTATCGATGCAATAAGGGAAGAGAGTAAACGACTTATCTGAAATTTTTAAAAATGCCAGTTAGGACCAGCTGATGGTATCCAAGTTATCAAAGTCTTAAGTGACTTGTGTGTAGGTGTCCTTAAGAAATACTTTTATCAAGTGTGCAATTTATTTAATGTTTACTTTACCACGTGTGAATATTTTTTTATCTAGTGCGTATTTCACCTTGGATGTATAATTTTGATAGAAAGATAGCCGGTACACATTTACAATTTGAGAAGAGTCAACGTGAAATCCATACCCCATAATAACCCCACCCCACTGAATAATAACCCGGAGGCGATATTTTTTCCTACGCTTGGTAGTCGAATATGGGGTCATGTGTGACGTCATGGAACTACCGGGTTGCTAAACTAAAAAAATATATTGCACCTCGATGTCTAGGCATAATAAATGCGCCTATTTAGCCTTATCGTTTGAGCGTGGAACACCGGTGATTGAATACTGACTTAGATCTATATTCTAAACTAGATTCTAGATCTATGTTCTAAGCTAGATTTAAATCTAGATCTCTAGATGTGTTGTTGAACCATTGAACCTGATATACGACTAAAGCAGTTTCTAGATTGTAACGAGATCTAGATAGCTAGTGAAATCTATCACCCAGATCTAGATCTAGATCTAGGCTGTCATCGTCATCATGGACAACAATCTTACACCATCAACATCATCATCATGTCACTGTGCGTGTGATGGACGCTCGTGGACTGATTTTGTACAATTAATCTCTCAAGTTCTTGTACGTCACTCATGACCTCTCTGGACTAGCAAGCGTACGAACACAAATCTCACAGCCTCTCTCCTGGTGTCGGCCTCCTCAAACAAAAAGTCGTGGGTTCAAGCTTGACGGTTGCAAAATTGACTCGAATTTCTTTGAATTAAACCTCTCCCCCTACCCCTGGTCTAGGTAGGTGGATCAACACCTAGTCCATCGGAAACGGACGATGACAGGGAGGTCCCGTGTCTCCGATCACAACACTATGTGCACGTTAAAGATCCCTTTTGCTGTTTACAGAGCAGTCCGGGCAACATTAAAATCCTACCAAAAGACCCTGAGATCACTTCAGCCGTGGATGTAAAGCAAAGTTTCTTCAAGGGCCGTTACGGCCCATAGACCCGAGCTTATCCCGGTGTCAATAGCGTGACCAAAAGTCACCTCCTGGCCAGGACGCTAGTATGACGCAGGTTTTTACTCTAAAGCTAGTGTTTGTACCTATTCGAACCTGGGTAGAGTGGGGGAAATGCGTGTTAAGGGGGTAGGGGTGGGCGGGTTCTGGGAATACCATTTTTTTTTTTTTTAATGGGACAAATCTAGTCTATCATACTAGTGGATAGAGCAGTTCATTCCCGTCATAATGATATCATAAAAGAAGCTCAGTATTGATTCTTTGAATTTATACGATTTTTTTAGAAACAACACAACTATTATACAATAAAAACTAGAAATATTGTCGAAGGTATGGCAAGTTGGTACTCATATTAATCGCCATAATAAACGCTACCCAAAAAACCTGAGGATCTATTATGAATATTGCCTTATATCGACCGGAAGTTCCAGAACATTTTCCGCGCACCTTAATCAAAAGGCACCATCCCAAAATGAGTGCAAAGGTGCTGGTGCACTTGAAACAGTGTCAATAAGTAGTTGAGAGCCTCTCCAAAGTTTTAATAATAATAATAATAATAATAATAATAATAATATAATAATAATAATAATAATAATAATAATAATAATAATAATATTTATTATCCTTTTCAGGCAATACTGTTAGGTTCACATAAATCATTTTACACTTCACAATCCACATAACAAAGCGAACTAAGGGTGATAATAATGACGATGAAAAAACAACAACAACAACAATAACAACAACAAAAACGACAAAGATAGCAATGACAACAAAATTTAATCATAATTATAGTGGTGAAATAAGTCGCAGAAGTAGTACTAGCATTCGTAATATTTCTAATATGTGCCAACATTATCATAATTAGTGAAATGAAAAATTGAAGCTCATTTTTTCTCTCTCTTATTTCTCTCTTTCTCTTTTTTTTTTTTATTCTCTCTCTCTATCTTTTCTCTGAAATTTGGTCTATGACGAGTGGGGAAAACAAGAAGAATCACAGAAAATAATTACATCTCTCTCTCTTTCTCTCTTTTTTTAGATACAGTACAATATTTTGTATATTTTTGGTTCTCTCTCTCTCTCTCTCTCTCTCTCTCTCTCTCTCTCTCTCTCTCCCTCCCTCCCTCTCCTCTCTCTCTCTCTCTCTCTCTCTCTCTCTCTCTCTCTCTCTCTCTCTCTCTCTCTCTCTCTCTCTCTCTCTCTCTCTCTCTGTCCTCTCTCTCTCTCTTTTCTCTCTCTCTCTCTCTCTCTCTCTCTCTCTCTCTCTCTCTCTCCCCCCTCCCTCCCCTCCCTCCCTCTCTCTCTCTCTCTCTCTCTCTCTCTCTCTCTCTCTCTCTCTCTCTCTCTCTCTCTCTCTCTCTCTCTCTCTCTCTCTCTCTCTCTCTCTCTCTCTCTCTCTCTCTATATGCTATTTTGAAAAATTCATTAAATCAAAGTATCAATTATTTCTTACTTTTTTATTTTATTTCTGAACGTATCTTCATGAAAATGGATGACTGGGGGAAAACAAAGAAATAATCATTTTTTTAGATATTTGTTATAGTTTTGGAAAAATTGAATTTTTTGTGGTATATTTTTGGTTGTCCTCAAGTTTTTGAAACAAATTTGATGAAAGAAAAATCTTGAAAAATATTGAAAATAAGAAGCCTAATCGATAAAAATGAAGAAGTTGGTCAAATTTGGGGGCAAAATCCAAGATTGCCGCCAGTTCCATGGCAACCGGAAGCGTCAGAAAAAAAAATTGTGTTTTTTTAATCCCAGTTGTGAGTCAGTTCGCACCCTTCGATTATGCTGGTGACTGATATTAGTTATATAATATGTTATAATATAGTCTCACTTAAAACTAGATAAGAATTTTAAATAAAGACAAGAAGATGTTATGACGTAAAATTTTATTTTGTCCCTTTCCAGTTAATAACAATATTGATATGAACATAATTCCTGTTTCTTCGCTCTTTATTCTCTGTATTAGTATTAGTATTAAATTGCTACATGTTTTACATGCTACAAATCTCCTGTAGTTCCTCTTTTCCCCCTTTCTATTGCTTAACATTATTATTATAATACTATTATGTCAATAAGCTGTTATTAATAAACTCAACATTTTGATGATAACGTCTGTCGCAGGAAATGGTTCTGGTTTTGTTGAGCCCTCATGATAATGATGATATTGATAATGATATTGATAATGATATTGATGATGATGATGATCCTAGGACTGCTGCTGCGGTTTGTCGTCCGTCATGAACAGGCCTAGGAAGCTGCTCTCCTTACCGTTCATGTTGATGAGCGCGGCACTGACAAGGACCAGGATCTTGTCACTTGGTTGCAGATGGAAGATGCCGCCTGTGGATAGACAAACCAGGCAAATGCTTTTTCTTTTTAGGTTGGGTTTGTTGTGGTTATTATTATTATTGTTATCATTATTATTGTTATTAATATTATTGTTATTATTATTATTATTATATTATATATTATTCTTATATATTATTCTTATATATATACATTATTATTATTATTATTATTATTATTATTATTATTATTATTATTATTATTATTATTATTATTATTAATTATTATTATTATTATTTATTATTATTAATGTTGTGGTTATGGTAAATCACGAACAAGGAAGGCCAAGATTTACGTACAGAACAATTACTTCTTTATTGCGTTGATGACATGGCACGATTGTACTCGATATATTACAACGGTGGCCACTATTGCTTACACAAGTGATAATACATCGAAGGAGGACAAATAACAACATGTAATCATAATATTATGGTATTGGATATACATGTTATACATTGGATACATTGGACACTGATATATATTGGATATATATATATGGTGACATGGATGAGCAACATAGTTATGACAAGTAATATAAATACATATGCAAAGGGAGATAATCACACATACGTATATACGTCATTCGTCACAACACCTCCCCTTAGCCTGAAGGCACTAGAGTAACTGAAGGCATAAATAGCCTGTCCATATATATGATATGATGCACTGAAATGAAAAACACTGAAAACTAGGTACCAAGAAAGCAAAGTCTGTTTGAATGTCCAATCTAAATCCAGTGAATCACAGCATTAATGTTTCATATTCACCTGGCGGGAGCGTAGCTGGTCCACGTGTCTCCGCCATATAGGTCCATCCGACAACACTCTTACATCGAACAAACGTCGGCCCACAGAAGATATAATGGTCGCTGCCATCCATTTGTCTTTACACCCCCTTTTTAAAAGATAAGGCATAACAGGGGCTGTTTTCCTTTAAATTTTGAGACTAGAGTGTTACCAGTGTCAGTGCCCGTAGCGTTTGTCATTTTAGGGAGGATAACGTCTATCCTCGCTCTTATTTGACGACCGTCGAGTAGCTCACCAGGGCTAGAGCCACTAGGTAATGGGGTCCGCCTGTGCAAAGATGAATCGTCATCGATTTCGTGGACATCGGACCCTCTGTCAATAAGATTGTCCACGGATATGTGAAGATCGTTGATCGCTGTCCTGCCCAGGAGGTTAAGGTTGACGTTTGTCACCACAAACAATATCTCTGCCCTCTTAGTCTTTGATATTGTTGTTGATAGTTTAGCCACACCAACCACCGCTAGCTTTTTGTCGGAAGCACACCGGTATTGGCAGGTTGATGGCGATAGTGGCGGTCTCCCTAGACGGGTCTAAGTCCTCTGGGAGATGGAGTTGTCCCTAGACCCAGTGTCCACCTCAAAAACAACGGGTGTCTTCCTGAGATAGCATATCTGAGTCAGGGGTTGAGCTGTGTTCCACCTGGCTGTGCGTGTCTCCGATTTTACGTGCCTCACCGACACAGTCTGATGGCGCTTCTTTTGAGACAGGCGTTCTTAATGTGGCCTTTGATACCACAGAAATCACACACTGTTTCCTCTATGCGGCACGAGTCCTGTGAGTGAGGCCCATTGCATCTGTAACACGATCTCTGTTGATCCCTTGGTGGTGGCAAGGTCTTGGTTGGCCCAGGATTTGACGGTTCAGTATTGCAGAGAGGTCTAAAGGTTTTCGTCCTAGCTTAAAGACCTTTGCGTCAGCCGTTCCCGTCGTCTCCTTGGCAACTTTTGCAGCTTCCTCAGCTTCGGCAGCAATCTGGATCGCTCGGTTGAATGATAATTCATCGTCCTTCACCTTGAACAAGGCTTTGATAGTCGATTCATTGCTGATGGAGCAAACGAACCGAGTTCTCATCGCCTCATCCAAGGGGTTCTTTATTGAAGCAAAATCGCAGGTTGCCGCCTCCTGGCGGATTCTAGCGGCGAGCTCGTGAGCGTGGGCGCCTCTCCGTCTTCGTCCAGAACTTGTACCGTTCTCGGACCACAAATAGCTCTGGGTTGTAGTTGTCGGCCATATGTTGCACAATCTCCTCCATCGATAAGTCATTGACGTCGCGTGGCGGGTCAGACTGGCGTGCCAAGTTTGCCAGTAGCTTGTAGGTGGCACCAGACTGATTTGTCAAGAATATTTCCGACGTTCTGTCTGCCGGGATTGAGTTGGCCTTCACAAATGTTCGGAACCGTGCCCAATAGTCCGTCCAGAGTTCCGTACTGGAGTCAAACTCATTGAACTTGGTGTTGGTCACGGCTGGTTTCGGCCTCTCCATCACCAGAGCCATCAGGGTTTCTGTCTGAAGGCGTTGTTGTTTCAGTTGGTCACGCAACAGTTTGATCAACTCGTCGTTGGATCGGGCAGCCATCACAGCTGGTAGAGGTTAGTACGAATCTCGGCAGGGTAAGACGATCGGCTGGCGATGGTCAACGGCAGGGAAGACAGCAAGCAGCAGAACAGGTAAGCTGGCAAGGCAGGTAGGTCTAGCAGGTAGCAGTGAGGCCGGTTGACAAGTAGGGCAGGCTGCAACTACTGCAAGCAGGGCTGACAGCAAGCAGTTGACAAGGCAGGCGGTTGACAAGGCAGGCAGGCAGGGGCAGGCTTGGCAAGGCAGGGCTTGACAAGGCAGGCAGCGGGGCAGGCTTGGCAAGGCAGGCAGGTACAAGGCAGGCAGCGGGGCAGGCTTGGCAAGGCAGGCAGGCAGCTTGGCAGGCAGGCAGCAAGGCAAGGCAAGGCAGGCAGGCTTGGCGGGGCAGGCTTGAGCAAGGCAGGCTTGGCAGCAGGCAGGCAGGCTTGGCAAGGCAGGCAGACAGCGGGCAGGCTTGGCAGGCAGGCAGAGGCTTGACAAGGCAGGCAGGCAGCAGGCTTGGCAAGGCAGGCAGGCAGGCAGGCAGGCAGCGGGGCAGGCTTGGCAGGCAGCGGGGCAGGCTTGGCAAGGCAGGCAGCGGGCAGGCTTGGCAACGGGCAGGCTTGGCAAGGCAGGCAGCAGGGGCAGGCTTGGCAAGGCAGCAGGGCAGGCTTGACAAGGCAGGCAGCAGGGCAGGCTTGGCAGGCAGGCTTGCTTGGTAGCAAGGCAGCAGGCAGCTTGGCAGCAAGGTAGGTAGGCTTGGCAGCAAGGCAGGCGGGCTTGGGCAGCAAGGCAGGTAGGCTTGGCAGCAAGGTAGGTAGGCAGGTAGGCAGGCTTGGTAGCAAGGCAGGGCTTGGCAGGGCAGGCTTGGCAGCAAGGCAGGTAGGCAGGCTTGGTAGCAAGGCAGGTAGGCAGGCTTGGTAGCAAGGCAGGTAGGCAGGCTTGGCAGCAAGGCAGGTAGCAAGCAAGGCAGGTAGGAGGCAGGCTTGGTAGGGTAGGCAGCAAGGCAGGTAGGCAGGCTTGGCAGCAAGGCAGGTAGCAAGCAAGCAGGTAGGCAGGCTTGGCAGCAAGGCAGGCAGCGAGGCAGGCTTCTCCGTCTTTGGGTTGATTATTCTCGTCACCAATGTTGTAATATCCTTTCTATTTAAGTAATTCTACACTATAGTTTGTAGTATTATCAATATTATTTTCATAATGATAATCATCAAGAACATTATTTTGATTGAATTCTTCAGATAATATTGGAAAGTCATTCATCGCTATTCCTGCTAATCCTTTTGATAAAAATCTATATGAATCTAGAAATCTTAACTTCCCCTCCGGCATCCAAGATAAACAATGCCTCCTTTACCAAGTTTATAAATGAATTTCAAGATCACATCATCGATATTTCTGCAAAAACAAATAACCCATATATTATTTGAGATTATAACACCCATGTCAATGATAATTCAGATAAAAATACATCTAATTTCATACACAACATCGAGGCATGCAATCTGACCTAACATGTTATGTCAGCAACACATATAGCCGGAAACACACTTGACCTTGTTATGAGTCATTCAATGACACCCAACCTAGGAACTCTCAGGTATATGTAGTCCCAGCACCCAACCATACAGATAAAATACATACAGAGCCAGCATACAGGCGAGGTCACAGTACAGAAACTGCTTTTATCTGGACAAGTACAAGTACAAGGCTTTCTTCCGGCTGATTAGAATTAGAAAGGACTTGGGAATAGGAGGGAGGTTTTCAGGCGGAAGTGGAGGGACGATGTGAACAACCACTGGATTACGTAAGGGGTGGGGGGGGGAGCTGTTTGTGAGGAGGATTACTATTGAACTGTAGGAAGGCATCAGCCAAGAATACAAAACGATGGTCCCTCGTGTCCTTATAAAAGAGAAGAGAGGGTGATACTAGTTATAAACATAGGGTAGGGAGGAGTTTTCAAAAGCATGCGAAACATGTAGCTGAGGAGAGGTGTTAGGTCTGGGATATAGTGCGTTGCCGCAGCTAGGGCAATACACACTTGTGAAAGCAATAAACCTCGGGGCCTGTTTCTTTTATCATGGGAATGTGCTATCTATTCACATTGGACTTGGTCATGAGATTAGCCAAAGGCCGTTGGACATTTCCCCATGTATTAATAAGGCTAATACTATTAATATTATTGTTCCATCATTTTATTTAGATGTGAGGATGGAAATGATTCCTTTAGGAGTAAAATTAATCCTGTTCATTGAAACTCTACTAAATAATATTCGACCCAGCCAGCCACGTTATTATTGAACACTTGACCATGTAGCCAAGTGGACCCCCCCCCCCCCTCTGTATGTTACCTGATCGATCTCTCTCTCTCTCTCTCTCTCTCTCTCTCTCTCTCTCTCTCTCTCTCTCTCTCTCTCTCTCTCTCTCTCTCTCTCTCTCTCTCTCTCTCTCTCTTATCTCATTTGATCTCTATCTCTCTCCCGATCTCTTTCTCTTTCTCTTCTTTCTCTTTTCTCTCTTTCCCTTTGTATATTGATTGTTGTGAGGCAGTTGTATTTCGTTTTCTTCTTTCTTTTTGTCTTTTCCTTTGTATATTGTTGTTGTGATTGCTCTGTTGATGGGAATTGGGGTCGTTGCACAATTGGCTCTATTAGTTTCGTTCAGCATTGTTGAGTGTTTATTTGTTTCTAGATATGTCTCCTTGTAAATTGCTTATGAAGGTTGGGCACACTGAAGATTTCTCAGTCCTGACACGTTTTCTATATATTAGTATTAGGCCTTTCACATTCCTCTTCATTAGTTGTGGGCCAACTGCAGCATTATTCCCTGTCATGTTTAATAAAAATAGGCTGTAATAGATGTTAGAGTTAGCCTTGCGGAATTTAGTTCAGGACTGCTCCAAGAAAGGTTTGTAAATTTAGTTCCTTTTGCACAAACAGAATGAATCCATGGGCTTCATAACCTCACTTCTATTTTCTACCGAAGAAAAAAAATGTAACTCTTTCTCAAAACGCTAACTATAAATTTTCAATTACACAATGACAACCACCTGAATTATTTGACAAACATAAGCTGCACATGATCAACCTCAAACCATTTGGGTTTTTAACAAAAAATTTTGAATGTACGTAGTTGATTTGTCTACATTCGCATTTTCTGCACTCACTGATATTCAGTTTTGTCTCGTTTTATTTTTATTTGCTGATTTTAGTTAGGCCTGTTTTGAAATGTTTCATATAAAACAGTTTACTTATGTAAACAATGTTTTCTGACGAGTCGTGTATGCTCAATATTTATTTTATGCTTATTGTTATTCAAAGGTACAACACTCGGTGGAAGGAAGCACAGAAGCCTTACCGGCAATGCCATAGGCAAGCTATGTAAGTTTTATGCCAGAGCTATTCGTGGGCACGGCAACATTGAGGACATGAAGACAACAATTTTTGCCAGCTTGTACCATGGCTACTCCACGGACGACAACCCTCAGCATCGGTACTGCCCGCCTGGCATCGACTCCTGGTGCTTCTACAAGAAGGCCATCGCACAGGGCACATTTCCTGGTCAGCATAAGCTCCGTATCCATACGCCCCTGGATTACAACCGCCTGCATCAGCATGTTTGGCCCGTTTACCAACGTTTGACAAATGATGATCTTCTACGCTGTTGAATTATATACTTCATTCTCATGACTTTTCCTCCTCAGAATGTAATCATTTTGTGATTGTATTACCTTAATATATGGCAAATATACTCCTTATAAGATACTATCCATAACATGCATAAATATAGACATTGTGCAATGAAATTTTGAGTTTTTTGAGTTGCGGAAATACAAAATTGCGTTTTTCTCAAAACATGTTTTTTTGGTATACTTTTCGCTAAAAGTCAAAAACTTACGCTTAGATTTGAACCAAATTTGGTCTATAACTCTTTTATATGTGCGTCTAGTTTGTATAAGAGGCTATTTGGGAAATAATTGATGATAGTGATGTTATTGATGATTTATCAAATATCAAAAATCCGATCGAATACAACCAAGACAGTCCTCTTTGCTACCTGTATCTCAAACTTGGTTGACTTTCCTTGGTAGTATTTTGACTTTTAGTGATTTGAAAAACGTAAGCAAAATCTAATATGGCCACTTTTACCATGGCAACCAAAAATTCGAGCGACAAAAAAACTATTCCATCTCAATCACAGCATGATACCCTTTGTATGTGTGAAGTATGAACATTATATGTCCAATATTGAGTATTTTGCTTCTTGGCTGTAGTCCCCCCCCCCCCCCCCACCTAACTCTTCAGCCATTTTTTCTCTCTCTGGGTGAAGGAGATTAGGAAAATGGAAGGCAAAGTAGTCCATGCCAAAGTTTGGCAATTGACTTTTGACATATCGATAATATCAAGGTGGGAAACAAAAAAATAAAATTAAAGAATCCATCGCATACTACTACGGCTGCAACTGCTTCTTAACGCTCCTATAATAAGTATTGTGAATAGCACATGATATTGTACTGTCACGGTAGTAATATAGTATATTACTTCTGTCCCCCAACCAGCAAAGTAAAAAATAAATATTTTTTACATCCCCGCCAGTACACCCCTGAAAAAAACATTCATACTCCAACAACCAGCAAAAAAAAAAATTCAACGCCCCTACCAGTATCCACCTTCAAGAAAAAAATTCAACGCCCCTACCAGTATCCACCCTCAAGAAAAAAAAATTTCATAGCCGTACGAGAAGAGGAAAAAATGGGGGAAAGGAAGAGGTACGGCGAGAAAGTATTTGTGAGAAGTAAGAATATTTATAGAGTGAGGTGGAGTCTGGTAAACTAGTTTGTGTGTATGTCTTGGTGTGTGAATAACAGTTGTATACCTTTATCTTAATAAAGTGGATATCAATTTAGATTGGGAAGAAAAAATCAAAAGAAATAATTCACCAATGTTACCTAAATCCATTCGAGGATTAATAGTCGGAAAATCAGGTTGTGGAAAAACTAATCTATTATTAAACTTATTATTAAAACCATACACACTAGATTATGATAAGTTAATCGTTTATGGTAAATCTCTTTTCAACCAAAATATAAAATAAAGAAATGTGGATTCGATAATAACCTAAACAAAGAAACGATATTTAGTTTATTTAATAATAGAGATTCAATAATTGATAGAGATATTAATCCATATGAATTGATTAAAAAAATACCAAAATCAAACAATCCAATCAAGTGTGAATATTATGAAGATGGAAATGATAGCATTGATCCAAAAGATTTAAATCCAACAGATAAGAATCTTATGATATTCGATGATGTTCTACTAGAAAAGCAAAACAAATGTAATGATTATTATACGAGAGGAAGACATTCAAATGTTGACTGTTTTTACCTTTCTCAGAATTATTTTCGTCTACCTAGACAAAAAGTACGTGAGAATTCTAATTTTATTGTTTATTTAAACAAGATGACAAAAACATAAATCATATTTATCAAGATCATGCTTCTCATGATATGGATATAGTCGAATTTAAGAAACTCTGTAATTATTGTTGGGAGAAATCATATAACTTATTAACTATTGATACTACATCGAATATTGATAATGGAAAATATAGGTGTAATATCGATGACTTTTACTACCCAAATTCTATCGTTAAAAAATGGAAACATTACTGAAAGAAAATAATGAACTATTAAGACAATTGATAAAGAATACATCATCAAAAGAACATCAACGGATAATTGTAAGTAACAATAAGTCTAAATTTACAACCACTTTCAATCCAACTTTAAAATTAGATCCTGATAAACAATATGAAATGTCTCTAGTTGACTTAGAAACATATTATTCTTTTCCTAATATATCTAATTATAATAATATAATAGAATATGTTAACATGGAAACAGGTAAAACTAAAAAAATATAAATACCAACTGGTACATATGAGTTTCAAGGTCTTAATAAAGAAATACAAAGACAGTTAAAAACAAATGGAGAGGAAGATGCATTCGAGTTAATAGCAAACTTAAATACATTTAAATCTATCTTAGATATTAGGTCAGGATATAAAATTAAATTTTCAAAGATTAATTCATTAAAAACGATTCTAGGTTTTACGGAAAACGAATATAAAAGTGGAATAATTGAATCTGAAAACATTGTTAATATATTAGCTATAAATAGTATTTTCATTCATAGCAATGTTGTAAATGGTTCGATTATAAACGGATCTAAAGACTCTGTTATTTATTCATTCTTTCCAAAAGTATCACCAGGATATAAAATTATTCAAAAGCCAACAAATCCTATTTACTTACCTCTTTCAACAAATTCAATTAGAGATTTTTATATTAAAATAACTGATCAAAATGATAATCCATTAGATCTAAGAGGAGAAGAAATCACAATTAGATTTCATTTACATGAAAAATAATCATTAAAAATGAATGTGCATAAATTTGGAATGAGAGATAATGATGAAACCTCCATTAAAGTTATAGATAATGACTTAGGTAAAGAAATTGTTAAAAGATTAAAAATAACACAAACTCTAGAATTTTAAATGAATTAAAAACACACAATAATGAAATAAAAAAAAGACTGAATGAAATGACAACAGAAAGTGAACCAATTGTTTTTTTCAACAGGCTAGAAAATCCCGAACCAATAGATGGTATGGCTGCGTTAGTTGAATTCCATTCTTTTGAATTATTTAATATTGATCAAACTAATAATGTTATTGAATATCGATTTAAAGAAGGAGATTGGAAATTGTTTGAAATAGAAGAAAGGGTGTTATACCATAGAATCACTACAAAAAATATTAGATAAATTAGATGGTGTCAAAACAGAAAGGAGGGATGGAGCTCGAAAACCCTTCTTTATTGAATTAACAAACACTAACACTTTTTTAATAACACTTAAAGGAATAGAGATCAATTTTGCACATCCTAATACATTTGGTAAATTACTTAGATTTATTGGTGATTATGGATCTTTAAATCATCACAAAAAATATGAATCAGATCAACCAATTGATTTATCGTTTAATAATCCAATTAATATATATTTAAATTCCATTCTTGTTTATTTGCTCTATCATGAAGGTTGTAAGATAAACGAAAAACCAAGTAATCTAATTTATCATTCGATAAAAAATCTGAGAACAAGTTATTGACGGTTAAAGTTGAAATAAAAGATAGTAATGGTAATAAACTTAATATGGAAAAATTCTACTTAAAATTTGACTTCATAAAAAATGGCTAAAACAAATTACGAAGAATACAGTTTAAAATTATCTGATAATCAAAAAATAACGATAAAATCCTACACGCTGTTAAAAATAAAGAAGGAGTATGTTTATATCTGAACGTATAGGAGAAGAATATAAAAAATGGAAGAGAATATGAAACAGTTAAAACCATTGATTGAAGATAATGAAGAAACTAGAAAGAAATTAGATAAACAAAATCAACTAATAGATAAACAAAATCAACTAATAACAAATGCTGTATCTCCAATACCGAGACAATTCCCAATTGAACCTGGATATTTCGAAGGTGATATTGCTACAGAGAGTTTATATGATGATAAAAAAGATAGAGACACAGGTATTTTCAGTATAAAAAGGATAAATGGAAAATATGTAATCAATGATAAAGAAATTATTGTTAAGAATAACGATATTATAATCCCCCTAAAGATATAATAATTAAAGGAATTAAAGGAATATGGGAATTATTAACTAAGACAGATCCAAAAGAATATGATGATAATGATATGAATAATTATATTAGAATTCTAGAATTAACAGGTAGTATCAAAAAAGGAAAAACTGGGAAAAAGTATAAGAATATCATTAAACCATATCTTGGTGAAGGAATAATAATTCCTTGTAATCCAGATGATTTAATTGATAGAATGGATTTATTGATAGCCAGTAAAGAAGCAGGTAAAACTGGAGTTGATAAAGAACTAGAGATGATTTTAAAAACATTATACGATAAAAAGATTGTTAACAAAACACAATTACGAAAACTGTATGCTTATATTTCATAGTTTATTTTTTCTTTTAAAAAATGTACTACTATTTAAAACCTGATAAACAAAAAGTAAAAGGAAGTGGATTGCTAGATTCAGTTATCTCTGCTGTTACTTCCCAAGCAGTTAAAGAAGTTGCTCAAGATGCAGCTAAAACGTTAGCTAAAAAAGCTATTGTTGAAGGAAGTAACGCTGGTACAAAAAAGATTATTAAAAAATTAGTGGTAATGGTATTAGTAATAAATAAAAAAATACATTAAAGAATAGAATTGAGGAGGGAACAATTAAAAGTAGAAATAAAATAGATAAACATGCACCAATACCAATAGAAGAGTTCATCAAAAGAATCTAGTAAAAAATAGTTTTAATTTCGATCTCGTTCTATATTCTATGTTTTATCATTATTACAGTATCATGTGTTTTATTTCACATGTTTTTACAAGAAACATTATACAGTTTAGATAAAAGTGAAAGAATGTTATATGAAAAACTACTTTCATTAAATTGAACGTTTTATTTCTTTGTTACACTTATCACAATTTATTTTTTGATGTTTGTATTCACGATGACAATCTTTACACTTGTTTATACTAAAATAATAATTCGTTTCATCAACCATCTTATTACAATATCTACATTTTTGTGATCCTGGATTAGTAAAAACAACAATAAGATCTGTTAATATATTTCCTGTTTCTTCTTTTATTTTATGTAATTTCATATGTTATCATATCCTATAAAAGATTGGTTACATTTTTCACAATATTTTAACTTCTTATTATAAAATTCAAAACATATTTTTTTATTTTTCATTTCTTGTTTACCTGTTTTACATGATTGACAGATATTTTTATTTTCTTCTATATCCATTTTATCGGTTTCATCCCCAAACCGACAATTACTTTACAATTTGATTATAACCATCTCTAATTGTTTTTGCTAAAGGTATAATATTTTTTGTTTGGAAAGACTTATAATATTCACTTAAAATATATTTTAATTTGCTTAAATTTATTTTATATCCTTTTTGTATTAAATAATAGTTCAAGAAAAATAAAAACATTTCATCAGTAACATTAATATCAACTAGACTTTCTAGATAATGTTTTATCTCTAAATCTGTAAATTCTAATCTGTTAATAAAATTACTAAAATCTAAATCACTTTTAGTAGATATTATATTACTAACACAATCATAATTTTTTTTATAATTCTTATCATAAACAATATAAGTATCTTTATTTAAGTTATATTTAATAATTCCATAATCAATAGGTTTAAAATTAGATAGATTATAAGACAACATAAACTTTTCTTTTAAATCATGAAAGAATTTATTAGGATTATTAGTTGTTATAAAGATTTCTTTTACATTATTTCTTGATTTAGGATTTAAATCAGTTGCTAGATGTACTAAAAATATTAATTGAATATTAAAATGTCTACCTTTGAAATAATACCAGAAACAAAGTTATCTAACTTCATATTAGCTTGATCATCAAGGATTATTGTATGATCTTTTAATTGTTACTTCATTTATTATATGATTTTTATCCCATTCATCTTTATCTAAACATAATACTTTATAATTTGTTATATTATTCTTTCCTAAATATCTTTTTACAAAATATGTTTTTCCACTACCACTTGCTCCATAGATTAACATATGAGTATTTTTACTTTTGTCAATTATTTCACTCTCAACTTCTTTAGTTTCTAAATTCATTGCATAGCTTCTTCTACATTTTCAATAACTCGATGTTTCTTCATATGTTAAAATAATAATAAACAAAATAATTATAATCATTATAATTTTTATAATATAAGAGGAAAATAAATTTTTAAGTTCTTCAATGTCAGACATTTTTTAAAGAAGTAAAATCATTCTAGGCAACCTAGAAAATTAGTTTAAAAAATTTCAGGAATATTTTGCATTATTTCATCATATCCTAAATCACAAGTTATTAATTCTTTAATAGATGCACAAAGTTTTCCAAATTTTATATATCTTTAAATTGTAGACTGTTTCATTTTATATCTTTCTGAAACATAATCAATATAATCTTTACCAGTTACATTTTCTTCATTAATAATACATATTCCTTGTATTCCTTAAGATATTTACCAAAATAATAATAATATATTTTATTTGTTTTACCATCATGATTAAATTTCTTTACAATAAGATCACATTTATCAATCAAATTTAATTCTTCTTCTATATCAAAGTCTATTTTTTTATATTCAGTAAATAATCTTCTTTTAATTCTTCTATTGGAATTTTATTTTTATTTGGCTTTACTTCTTTTTCTCTTTCTTGATACATAAAATCTTCTGGATTTAATCCATACTCTTCAATATGATTATGAAATATTTTTAATTTATTCTTAGGAATACAATCGTTTAAGATATCATTAAAAATTTTTATTTATATCCATTTTTTAAATATAGATTTTTGCAATTCATTCTCATAAAAAGAACCCTCTATATCTTCACCTTTTAAATCTTTAATTTTATGCGTGATAGGGTTAGTTTGTAAAACTTTATCAATGATAAATAATTCACGTGTCCAATTTGTAGTGTAACCTTTTTCAAAATGTTTTTTATATCTTGTAATCCTTACTATATCTCCTACTTTAAACTTAGGTTTCTTTTCACATGTTTCATCCATAAAAACTCTTTTATAAATCTCTGATTCATTTTCTTTTTTACTACCTTCTATTGGAGTAATCTTGATCGTGTTGTGAACGGTGTTGTTGCACTCATTTACAATTTGATCTAATACATCATAATATTTGTTTGCATTATAAGCAGTGAAATATTTAGATATTCTTTCTTTTAATGTACGGTTCACTCGTTCTACTATGCAAGATTTAATTTCATTATTCGTTGAGTATATTTAAATACCCTCTCTACTTAGTAGATCTTTGAAAATTTTGTTATAAAACTTTTTCCATTATCCACCCATATTTTTTCTGGTTTTCTACCTGATTTGATAATTGTTATAAAAGCATTAGTTACTTCTAATCCACTTTTTGTTTTTAATGTTTTCACCCAAATATATTTACTAAAAAACATCTATAACAACTAATAGATATTTTATATGTTTGTTACTCATATCTATTAAATCTGTACCATCTATTTTGAATGCAACGACTTTCCTCTTCGTGAATTTCTTTATTATTGGTTTGGTGTAGTTCATTTGCTAAGTCACTTGATAATAATTTTCCTGCGTTAATTTCGATCCAATCTTTTATTGTACTCATTTTAAAGTCCCAGAGTTTGCTTTGCATGAGATTACGCAACCGATTTCGCAATCCAATCTTTAATTGAGTTTGTTTTTATTGTTTTTAAACTTTTTAACATATCTTCATCACAAATTTTATTTCTTGTTTTTGTATCTTTATATTTGTCGTAACATATATCATGTTTCATGGCTGTCTCATCAATTTTGTTTATAGGTTTGTATTTTTGCTTTAGGTGTGTTGTCTGGATTTAAACGTTTTTTTCAAATTAGTTCCGGGTCCAAGAAAAGAATATGAAGGATAATGCATTTCAAATGGTAAATTATTAATTGCATCGTTAATTATTCCTTTTCCTTTCTGCATGGAAATAAATTTAGATTTCTTAGTATTACAAATAACACATAATCCTTGTATCATTAATCTCTTATTTTCTGTTATTTTCTCTTTTATATTTTTTTAACAGTTTTCTTTTACATCTTTTTCTTAAACAATAGATGTTTTCCATTTTTAAGAGTAAATAAATGAATGATAAAATATCAGTAGAAAATATTATTTTACCTAATGTTCCTCTATCAAATTATGACTTAATTGACGCTGTTAAAAAATAAAAAATTAAAAACTTTAGAGGCGTTTTCTTGAGAGATGAGTTACCAAATAAACCAAGAAAGAATGAATGTGGAATTATTAACTAAGCCGATTCTGAAGATTCGAGTGGAACACATTAGGTGTGTTATTTTAAAGATAAGTATTTTGATTCATATGGATTACCTCCACCTGTTGAAATAATAAATTATTTGAAAGAACCGTTAGAATACAATATTTATCAAATACAAAAATCGGGTGTTATTTGTGGTCATCTATGTTTATACATTTTGAAAAAACTAAATGATGGAAATAAGTTTGATAATATTATACTAAATTTATTATCTTTGAAAATGGAAAGCGTAAACAAATTTGGGTATACGAATGATGATAGTCAAGTTGTTCATCCGTTTCATGAGAGTCAAATAAATCTAGATGATTTAGAAAATGTAGAAGGTTTTAATAGAGAATGTAAAAGAAATTCTATCTATGGATTACAACTGCAGACTGATGGTATTTATAGAAGAAAATTAGTTGAAATTCCAAAAGATCTAAATCTATTTGATAGAGAAAAAATTAAACCAAAAATTCCATACTATATATTATGTTTGTAAACAATAAATGGAAATTAATTAAAAAACCAGATTGGGATATAAATATTGAAGTTCAAAATAACAACGTTAGTTGTGATGGTAATTCAGTTGAAATACATAGAATTTATAATTCTGGTATAATAGTTGGAAACTTGGTACCAATAAAAAATACATATGAAGGAACTGCAATACTTGTAAAACACCATGGAGAATATTATATTGGAGCAAATAAAAAGCAAGATAATCGTACTGCTTTAGAATTTAAACCTAAATTTGAAAACGATCAAAATTTATTAACCAATCTCCCAAACAACTCTGTATTTCTTATTAAAAGTTTTTTATTAGGTAACACGAGTGATGAAAAAACTAAGATTGAGGGTTTAAATGTTAAAATTGAAAATTTAGACAAACCCACAGATTTTTTTATAATTATAAGGAAGGACAAAACTAAATTCCAAATAAAATCATGTCCAGATAATGTAAACATTAGATTAGCCCCAGATATAAATCTAGATAAGATAAAGATTTATAAAGATGCTTATATTATCAATAGAATAGCTTTTTCAAGAGAAGATATTTCTGATGATGAAATTCTTTACTTATAAAATGGATAAACTAAATCTGACAGGAATTTATTGTTGATGAGTCAATAAAAGAATATGAATATCATGAATATCAACCTGAGCAAATAGACTTGAATAGATACAATACAGAATATAGATTTAAAGTTAATCATCAAGATTTATATTTAGATATTTCAGAAAGTTATTTAGAGTTTAGTGGTCAACTAGTTCGTAAAAAGGGAGGCGTTGAATCTACTTTTAAGGAAATAGATAAAATAACTATGATAAACAATGGATTGATGTATTTATTTTCATCAATAAAATATAGTCTAAGTGGTAGTCCAATTGAAAATATTATTAATCCTGGTGAAACAACAACAATTATGGGGTATTTATCATATTCTGGAGATTTTGAAAAAACTGAAGGATTAAACCAGTTATGGTATCGTGATGGATCCACAGATTTCAAAACAAAAGATTCGTTTCATGTTCTTCAAAAACACATTATTCAAAACTCAACACCTAATGGATCTTTTAGTTTTGCTATTCCATTAAAACATATTTTTGGATTTTGTAAAAGTTATGATAAAGTATTATATGGTTTTATGCATGAATTAGTTTTAAATAGAAAATCAAATGATCAGCAAGCAATTATTAGAAAAGCACAAAAAGAAGGAACCGACTCATCTGGAGAATCTTCTATCGTTGGTGATGATTTAACCGAGGGTGGTATAATTAAACTCGATAAGTTTTCATGGTATATTCCTCATGTTAAACCTAACTTAACAACAGAAACTAAATCATGAAGTGCTGTAAAAAATAAAATAAACTATCAAATTAATTATAAACGATTTTCATCTGAAAAACAAACAGTACCACCAGGACATAATTGGAGTTGGAGATTATCAAGTTCTACATTACCAGATAAACCAAGATTTATTATCTTAGCATTTCAAGAAGTTAAAAACGATAAAATAGATGAATTCAATAATGCTAAATTTAATCATGCTAACCTAAGAAACATTTATGTTAATTTAGATTCAAGAAGATATCCAGCAATTGATTATGATTTAGACTTTGATAAGAATCGCTTTTGTAGAATGTTTAAAGAAGCTATTAGTCTTAATAAAAAATGTTTTGAAAATAACGATAGAACTGTTAATATGAGTCAATTCGATTTTAAAAATATCTATCCAATCTATGTTGTTGATGTTAGTAATCAAAGTGATGAAATTAAAGGAGGAGTTACTGATATTACAGTTAAAATGACATTTAATGAAACACCAGTAAATTTAGAAGCTAATGCTATTATCATAACAGATAAAATTGTAACATTTAGTTCAGATGGAAGTTAATTAACAGTTCTTCAATAGAAATAGAAATCATCCATTCCATATGGAAGTGTTGTTATTCCATCTTCACAAATATATCTTTTATCATCAAATGGAGATAATCCAACTTTGATCATTTCATTTAAATATATTTTATGTTTTTTATGAACTATATTAAACATCGTTTTATTAATTACTTTTTTATCTTTTAAACAAGTTTCATATGATTGAGAAGTTAATTGTTTTTTCGTTGTTTTATTAACTCCTTTTGCTAAACACTTAAATGTAATCTCAGATTCATTTTCTAAATATTCATAACCACACATTTTACTTCTTATTCCAATAAATTTAGACATTATATTACCTCCTAATTCATCTTTAAACTTTCCTATTACTTTTTTATTATCATTTGAATATAATGGATGTTCTTTAGGATAGTAAGAAGTATCTAAATGATATTTTATTTTTTCAAAATCTTCATATAAATCTTCTGTAAAAATATTTAATACCATACTATCAGTATCGCTGTATAAAATTTCATTATCAGGAAAATACTTTTCAATTACATCATAATAAAATTTATACATTACTAATTTTGAATAATCTAAAACACACATTCCTAAATAAATAAGTTTATTAAAGTACATGGATTTATAATTTAATAATACTGCTTTAAAAGCGTCATTGAAATCTATTACATCTTTAAAGTTATCTTTTGATGCTAGTCTTTTAAGATCTTCTGGTTTATTAATTAATTCTACCATACATCTCTATTCAAAATATTCTCCATTGTTTTACCATAGAATGAATTATTCATTAATTTCCAAAAATCTTTTTCAAAATCATTTGTTGCTTTTGTTCTCATTTGAGTATTAAAATCAATATAATCTTTTGTAAGATGTTAAATAAGACGATATAACAATGTGTAGACATGAATGAATCTGTACTTTATTCAACTGCCATCAAATCGGAAATAATAACAACACACCCGTTATGGGTAGTCTAAAAAACGAAACAAATCGTGAATCGCAACATAACACGCTTATATTATATCGCTACATGACTCCCCCCCCCCCCCCCCCAAGCACGTCACAGTGATGACAGATAATAAATGAATATAATATTAGCTAGGTTGTAAGTTAATGTGTTCCAGTACTATCTATATCTTGCGGGTTTTATAACCTCTCTGCCTGATCGAGTCTTAACTATTCTGGGTTCCACGTTAGGCTCAACTGGGCAATAACTATCACTATCACTATCACTATCCATATCAAATGTTTCATTTCTGTCATTGTTAATCTGTCCACCGTGTTCGGAGTTCTGAAATGGTATCGCCCTGTCAGGCGACCATGAAACAATTTCAGGACCAGCGAGATGAGAGTATGCAGGTTTCAGTCTGTCTATTGCAACTCGAATGGTTTTTCTTTCTTTGATGATGTCAAAGTGTTTATCAGATCGAGCCGCAACGGGAAAAGGCCCGTCGTAAGGTCTGACGAAAGGGCCTCTGTGCGCATCGCGACGGACATAGACCTGTTCAGCGTTGAGTAAATCTCGAGGTATATAGCTATGTGGCATGCCATGATGTGTAGGAGCTGGTGGGGATAATTTCCTTAAGTTATTCTGTAGATCTTGTAGAAAACTGTTATCAGGTACCATTTTATCAACGTATGTTGGTGAAAGAAAATCGCCGGGTACGCGTAGGTTGGTTCCGTATGTGAACAGAGCAGGTGCTGCGTCGAGGTCTTCTTTCCAGGTGGTTCGAATTCCGAGTAGTACAACCGGCAACTCATCTATCCAATGAGGGCCTGTGAGACGAGCTTTGAGGGCGCTCTTGAAGGTACGGTGAAATCTCTCTACCATTCCATTTGACTGGGGATGATAAGCGGTCGTAGTTTTAGGAGTCACGCCAAGTACTCTATTTAATTGGCGCCACAGTTCGCTGGTGAATTGACGGCCTTGATCCGAAGTAATAGAGTCTGGCACACCGAAACGAGCAATCCAGTTGCGTAACAATGCTTTTGCGCATGTGACAGCTTCGGCATTAGGAAGAGGAATGGCTTCCGGCCATCTGGTAAATCCAGTCGTCAATTTCAAGCTTTTCGACACAGCACAACGCGAGGATCCAAACGTGATGGAATTACGGATGCAACCAGGCTCTTTGACACTTAAGGAGATATCAATAGACGAAGTTCAAACACTTTGTGATGTTTCTACATGTTCTAGAGGGCAGATGTGGGGCCAGACGTGCCCTCTAGAATCGACTGACCTCGGCATTTCCCTGCGATGCTGATGGGGCCATAGCACAAGGTCGACCGTTGACCGTCCTATCGCATCGACGTGCTTTGGATCCAAATTTAGAATGGTAGCTGCAGAGGACAAATTGTGAATTAGTAGTAATAGTAGACCTATTGTTGAAATGTCTCTTGAAGGCATTCACGTCAACTGTCTCTTCTGACGTACTCGAGTAGGATGCTGCCGCAACTGCAGTTGGTTGAAGTAAATCAATTTCCAAAATGCGGTCAGCTGTTTTGGCCAAATCATCGACTCATCTCAGGGTTCTGAGCCAGAATACAGCGGGCTTCTGTGGGCAATAGACTGAGGAACAGGGCCCGGAACAGAGTTAGTGGGGTTGAATTCAAAGATCTCATGTATTGGAGTATCTCTGTGGTTTATCCCCTAATCCATTACAACAATGTAGTGTCTTTCTGCAGCTGAGTTGGCTCGTATGCTTCCAATAAGGCAGCCTTGAGTGCACCATACATATCTTGTACCGGTGGATGCTCAATGCTTGATTGAACTCGCCTTGATGTGGCAGAATCCAACAGTTGGACTACATGGTAAAACCTGGTCTTATCGTTTTGTTATGGGTGGTGAGTGCGTCGCAAAAGACGCCTCAAAGCGCAAAAACCATGCGGTTGCGTTGGTATTCCAAAATGGCGGAGACTTAAAGGCTGCGGCTGTTATGGTTGTAGCCGGGACAGCATTTTGTTTGATTGCCTCTTAGCTCCCATTGTCTTATCCATTGTCTATGATTCTATTGTTATGAAATCAATCTATAGATCTAAAACTTAGATAAATATTGCAGTGATGTCGATAGATCACGTCGGGGTCACCAATGTAAGATGTTAAATAAGACGATATAACTAACAATGTGTAGACATGAAGAATCTGTACTTTATTCAACTGCCATCAAACCGGAAATAATAACAACAACACACCCGTTTATGGGTAGTCTAAAAAGACGAAACAAAGCGTGAATCGCTCACAACAATATAAACGTAACACGCTTATATTATATCGCTACACTTTTAACCAAGCTTTATGATTAAACGATATTATACTATGAATTCTTGTTACTTTTATCCCGAGAGAGATATAATATTTTAAAATATCATGATGTACAATATATTCTTTTTTATTATTAAGATTTAATATTAACTTTTCAACGCCCCCTAACTTATCATTATGTTGTTTTAAGAACTCTTTTGAATAATCTGATATTTCATTTTCATTACGTTTCCTTGATAAAGGCATAGGTGGAAATTTTCTTAATTTAAATTTTGTTAGTGAAACATATTCCAAGTCAACTTTGAAAACCATTCCAATATCTTCATTACATTGATCTAAATAATATTGAATATCTTCATTACATTGATCTAAATAATATTGAATATCTTGATTTTTTTCTATATCAGGAACCCATTGAAAGTCTTTACAAGGAAGTTTTTCAGACATACCACATCCATATAAATTGTTTGCACCTGTTCTGTAGACCATAAATAATTAGATTCACCTTGATGTTTAGGATCAGTGTATTTATTAATTGCTTTAACAAAACGTTTTCCTAATACTCCAGAAAATCCTCCTCTTATACCTTTTTCAAACATTAACTTCATGTCTTCATCATGTAATAAATCTAATTCAATTCCAGTATATTTTAATCCTGCATTCCATGATAAACCTGGTGCTGAATAACAATATGCTGGATCTATTTCATAATGTTTTAAACAAAGATTTCTAAAGTTTTCAAATACATCTGCTAATATTAGAACATCTAGTTTCTGATATAACATTAAATAGTCCTCAAATGTTTTACAATATCTATTGAATATCTTTTCTCCATGTTTATACTCAAGATCTGAAATATCTTTTTGATATAATACAGAAAAGAAATCTTTTTTAGAAGGTAAATATTTTTTATTTAATTTTTTTAATGAATCAAAGTAATCATATGGAAATATTCCTTTGAAACTTCTTTTCCATTTAGCTTCAGTTTTATTATAATCATGATATTTTAAATCTTCAAATAATTGATCAGAGAAATGTTTTATATATAATGAATCAATATATTTATGATCCACATCATAATCCACTTCTCTTAAATCATCTAATAATTTACTTCTTTTTCTTCTAAGTATTCTCATCTCTTTATTAAAAGGATTCTTTTCTTTATTATAAAGTTTTTCAGTATATTTTAAAGCTCTTGTTTAATTATTTTACAAGCTTCATATGGTAATGTTTTGGATAAATTATCTATACTACTAAGTAAAAATCTACAACTATCTTTAAATACTAATTTAAAATATCTGTCTCCAAATGTTATTGAAACAAAAATTTCAGAATCTTTTGCTAAGACACTAACTGTCGTATATTCTGTTTCATGTTTTAATAATTCCTCTGTTAGAAAATGGAAATCATATCCAATTCCATTATGAAAAAATATTGGAAATTGTTTTCCATCTCTTGCTTCTTTTGCATTACAAGAGCAACATGCAATTCCTCTAAATTCCCCAGATAAATGATTACGTTCGATTACTTTTTCTTCTTTTTCTAATTGCTTTTTAAATAAATAACAATTATCAGAAGAATTATATAATATTTCTTTTTCTTCATCTGAAATTTTAAATTTTTTCTCAGCATGATAATAACCCCATTTAATTTTATCATTATAGTATAAACAAGTTTCTATAAAATCTTCTTTAGCAGTTTCACTAGGTTCATAATTAATATTTTTATTTGGTATGATATCAGGATACTGTGAAACTAATTGTAAATTATATGAAACTACTTCTTGTTGTTGTAAATTTATTGTGTTTTCTTTAAAAGATAACTTAATTAGTTCTCTTTTATCTTATTACGTAATTTATCACTAATTTGTTTCTTATTGATAGGTTTTTTATCATAATATTTTCTTATTTCATAATCAGATACTTCTATATTTTTTCCTTCTTCAATCCATTTATCAAAAATATCATCTATTAATTTATTAAAATACTTTTCAATATATTTTTCTTTAATTTCATCTAAATATGTTTTATTTTTATTTTTTATCAGTAATCATATTATTTATATAATCATGGTAAATTCTTGTAGATTCCTTTTTAGATATATCTTCATCTTTCATGATTTTATTGATTATCATATTTCTTATCTTGGAATTAACATTATGTGATTTACTTTTTACTCTTAATTTATTTATTTGTTTTTGAAGATCGCTATCCATATAATTTAATTTTATATTTATTGATTCAAAGTCTGCATATCCAACAAATGGTAATCTTAATTTATAATGATGATTTCCAAATTTACATTTACTTCCTTCAGGTGGCATATTAATTTTCATAGGTTTATTTGAAATACAATTAGCAATATGTTTTTCCAAAGCAGAAGTAGTTGTATATGAAGCAGTAATACAATTTCTACAATGATATCTTTTATTTCCATTACAACTAAGATAAGCATCTAAATCTCTAATTAGACAATAATGTTTCTCCTCATCTTGAGTAACATATAATAAATCTATAGTATACTCTCTATCTTTAAATTTACTTATATACATTGGATAAATGTCACGTAATGTCCTCTCTTGCAATGTTGTATCTAAATTGGTTACTTTAGCATTTTTAATTTCTCCTTCAACTCCCAAAACATTAATACTTATAGATTCATTTTGTTTTTCAAATCTTTTAATTGAATCTATACTAAGTGGATATTCAATATTTTTCATGCTAAGATATTCTGAAAGTGGTTTATAGATTGACACTCTATCAGGATTCTTACTCATCCTTAAAATAGCTTTTGCATATAAAGGATCTGAATCTTCAACTATTTCCTTAATCTTTTTACCTGGATTTTCTAATTTTAATGTTTTTAATTGTTTATCTAATATACCTGCAATTACACTATAAGCAAAACACAAGTTATCATTATTTTGAATATTAAGAAGACTATTAAATTTTACACCGAGATCAAAATAAGAAGATCCATTTAAACTCTTTACTCTAACGATTTTTACTTCTGTATTTTCTATTTCATTAAATATTAATCCAGATTCCTTTCCTTGATGTTCTTCTACCCAAACTTTACACTTTTCTTTAATAGAATCATATGCTTCCTCAAATTCATATTGAGAACGAAGTTTTATAAAACCATTATTATAAAATCTCTCTATTTTTTCTTCTAAAACTCTTGGTTTAGAATATATTGTTTTTATTAATAGATTAAATTTTACATTAGGAAAACTTAATACTAACTGCTTAACATCGTTTTTAATAGTATTAAAATATCCATCAATATTAATTCCACTTTCTAATAATCTCATTAATATAACTTTTATTAACTTTAGATTTTTCACTGGCCATTTTATTAGAAAAGGTTTTCGATTAGGTGTCCCCGTATAATATTTCAGTTTCGGTATTCCTTAAAATAATTAGGATTTCTTATCATAAATTCTTGAAATGCTTGTTTATATTTTTCTTTATTATTTTGATAATGTATTTTTTTCATTGGGCGTTCACAATCTTTACATTGACCTCTATGCTCGTCAGGACATGTTTTCTCTTTCCTAAACGAATTATATAATTTAAATTCACAACATGCATTGCATATTTTTCCTTCCATTTTTAAGAGTAATAAAATAAATAACCTTAATCTTCACTTTCCTCAGAATCATTTTTACGTCTTCTCGTGTTGGAGTATTTTTTTACTTTGTTGGTTGCGCTGGAGTATGAACATTTTTGTACGTCTTCTCGTACTGGTGGTGTGTGTTTGAGTATTTTTACTTTGCTGGTTGTGCTGGAGAATGAATTTTTTTTTCTCGTAGGGGTGTACTGGTGGTTGTGTAAAAAAAAATTTTCTTTGCTGGGTGTTGGAGTATGAACATTTTTTTTTTTTTCTCGTAGGGGTGTACTGGCGGGGTTGTCAAAATTATTTTTTTACTTTGCTGGTTGGGGGACTAATATACTATATTACTCACGGTTGGGGGCTACTACAACATACTACTGAAGTATCGTTAAAAAGTATAAACACTACTATTTAATTCGATTTGATTTGATACAACCCACATAAACAATGTGTGGCGTCGTGGCCGAGGGGTTAGGCTGCTGGACTGGAAATCATGAGGTCCTAAGTTCCTCCTAGCAAAGCCAGGTCACATTGTGTTCTTTGGGAAAGACACTAACACACATTTTCACCACTCTATCTAGGTGCAAATGGGTACAAGGGAGTAAAACCTGTGTCAGACTAGCGTCCTGGCTAGGAGGTGACTATTGTCACCTGTTCCGCTTAACGATATAGAAACTGGGATAAGCTCCGGCTCTATTGGCCACGATGGCCGATTGGTTAGGCTACCAGACTGAGGATCAGGAGGTCCCGGGTTGAATCCTAACAAAGTTAGTTTCAATGTTATGTTCCTTGGGAAAGAAACTTCACATTCTTTACCCCCACTCAACCCAAGTACAAAACTTCGCATTCTTTAACCCCAATCAACCCAAGTGCAAAACTTTGCATTCTTTTACCCCCCACTCAACCCAAGTGCAAAACTTCGCATTCTTTACCCCCACTCAACCCAAGTGCAAAACTTCGCATTCTTTAACCCCAATCAACCCAAGTGCAAAACTTCGCATTCTTTAACCCCCACTCAACCCAAGTGCAAAACTTCGCATTCTTTACCCCCACTCAACCTAAGTGCAAAACTTCGCATTCTTTACCCCCACTCAACCCAAGTGCAAAACTTCGCATTCTTTACCCCCACTCAACCCAGGTGCAAATGGGTACAAGTACAAGCATTAGCTTGAGAGTAAAAAATCTGCATCAGACTAGCGTCCTAACTTGTTCCACTTCACGCTATTGAAACTGGGATAAGCTCCGGCTCTATGGGCCGTAATGGCCTTGAAGTTGAAGTAACATACATTCACAGATAAAGTGATCTTGGGATTTGCAATCTACAAATGCAATCATACTGCACGCTAAGGCACATTTTACTCTTTTCTTTGATAAACTTTGGGAAAAGGAGACAGGAGACTTGGCAGGCTAAAAACAAATTGGAGAAGAACAGTAGAGAATAAGATTAAGGAGGGCGAAACCTGGAATTCCCTAAAGGCGCTTGTCATGGAAATAGAGAGACGGAGATCCTTCATTGCTGCCCTACATGCCAACTGGCGTAATGGGCAGTAAGTTAAGTATAACTGTGTTGAACTCAAATTGTTCATGAAGAATGTTTCACACCCGCCCCCCCCCACTCTTCCGCTCTCAATTGGGATGAGCTTCACCCCCCATATACAGAGATCTCAGGGTGAATGGAGAAGAAACAGCAAGATGATGGACATGTAAAAAAGTGAACAGAAAGATGTAAGACCTACCAGTAGTGCCCGCTAATTGCCCACGCTTCCTCTGGCAGAAAAATAATACTTTGACAGAAAACTACAGCAAAAGTAAAGACAACAAAATCACCCCCCCCCCCCCCCCCCCCCACACACACACCAAAGACCCCAAACCAACCCAAAGGCCAAACAACAATGCCCTTCCTCATCCCCCAAAAAAGTGAAAGACACCTGATGAAACAAGCCCCCCCTTCTCCTAAAAAGGAAAAGGAAAACAAGCCAACAACACCTCTCAAGAAAACAACAAAAAGCACACAAAAAAAGAACAAAAGAACAAAAAACAAAAAGAACAAAAGAACAAAAAACAAAAAAAAGAAGAAAAGAACAAAAAACAAAAAAGAAGAAAAGAACAAAAAACAAAAAAAAGAAGAAGAAAAGAACAAAAAAAGAAGAAAAAAAAAAAAAAGAAAAGAACAAAAAACAAAAAACAAAAAGAAGAAAAAGAACAAAAAACAAAAAAAAAGAAAAAAACAAAAAACAAAAAAAGAAAAATGAACAAAAAACAAAAAGAAGAAAAGAACAAAAAAAACAAAAAAAAAGAAGAAAAAACAAACAAAAAAAGAAAAGAACAAAAAAAAAAGAAGAAAAGAACAAAAAACAAAAAAAAAGAAGAAAAGAACAAAAAACAAAAAAAGAAGAAAAGAACAAAAAACAAAAAAAGAAGAAAAGAACAAAAAACAAAAGGAAACAAAAGACTAAAACCCCCTCACAACAACAACAACAACACAAACAGTCAATCCCAAATTATTAACCAAGGCAGTGGTAGGTTTATAGGCAATCGTTTATGACTTTTATGATCAATCGTTTTATGTTAACATGTTTAGTGTTAGCATTCTCTGGATGGAAGGAACAGGCTGGAATGAAAATCATCATCATAATCAACAAAAACAACAACAACAACAACATCAACACCATGATTACTCCACACTAATTTCAATGACACACACAGAACATGAATAAAAATCATCTTCATCATCATAATCAAAAACAACAACAACACCATGAACACCCCACACTGTGTTCAACAGGGAAAAGGATCGACACACACAGAACATGATCTCACCAAAGGCAATAAATGATGGGCAAGTTTTGAACAGAGGAAATATCCATTCAAAAACAACACATTGTAATAAGTTCTATATATATATAGAGTGTAAGAGGATGGATATATCCACTCAGTAAAACAACACATTGTAATAAGTTCTATATATATATAGGGTGTAATATCAAAAAACAACACATTGAATACGGATGGATATATCCATTCAAAAACAACACATTGTAATAAGTTCTATATATATATATAGGTGTAAGAGGATGGATATATCCATTCAAAAACAACACATTGTAATGATATATATATATAGTTAAGAGGATGGATATATCCATTCAAAAACAACACATTGTAATACGTTCTATATATATATATAGGGTGTAAGAGGATGGATATATCCATTCAAAAAACAACACATTGAGGGGTGTAAGACGATGGATATATCCATTCAAAAACAACATTGATGGAGAGGATGGATATATCCATTCATTGAATGTAAAACAAAGAGGATGGATATATCCATTCTTGTAATACGTATATATATATAGTGTGTAAGACGATGGATATATCCATTCAAAAACAACACATTGTAATACGTTCTATATATATATATAGGGTGTAAGAGGATGGATATATCCATTCAAAAAACAACACATTGTAATACGTATATATATATATAGGGTGTAAGACTATGGATATATCCATTCAAAACAACACATTGTAATACGTTCTATATATATATATAGGGTGTAAGACGATATTCAAAAACAACATTGATGGAGGCAATGATGTAAAACAAAGACATCTATAATGTATATATGTGTGTGTATGTATATATATATATATCATGAAGATGATTGATAATAATCAAAACCAAAACTTAACTAACAGAAGAATTACTACCAAAGGATTATAGACTCATAGAGTAGGAAGGGCTGAGAAAAACCTTCATTATCAACACCCATTAAGTACTATGTTGGCGCACCCATTAAGTACTATGTTGGCATAAGTGAAGCTGAAGTCATTTTCTCATGAAAACTAACTAACAATTTGAAGGGTGGGAAGGGGGGAGAGTGTTTATTTTGGAACAATTTGAGTCAGGGTGGGAAAATGAATGGGGTCAAGTGGTGTGTGGGAAGAAATGGGATCAAGTGTGTGTGTGTGTGTGTGTGAGAAGAAATGTGTTTATTTTGTGTGAAGAAGAAATGGGGTCAAAGCAAAGTGTGGGAATGAATAAGAAATGTCAAGTCCGCAAAGTGTGTGAGAAAATGAATGGGGTCAAGTGTGTGTGTGGGAAGAAATGGGGTCAAAGTGTGTGTGTGTGTGTGTGTGAGAAAAAATGGGGTCAAAGTGTGTGTGTGTGTGTGAGAGAAGAAATGGGGTCAAAGTGTGTGTGTGAGTGTGTGGAAGGAATGGGGTGTGTGTGTGTGGAAGAAGAAATGGGGTCAAATGTGTGTGTGTTTGTGTGAAGAAATGGGGTCAAAGTGTTGTGTGTGGAATGTGTGGGAAGGAATGGAGAAGAAATGGGGTCAAAGTGTGTGTGTGGAAAGGAATGGGGTCAATTGTGGATGAAGGAAGAAGGAATTGTGTGTGTGGGGAATGGGTCAAGAAGGAATTGGGCCAAGCAATGTGTGTGTGTGTGTGTGGGAAGGGTGTGTGTGTGTGGGAAAGAGAAGGGCAGAAGGAGGTGGATTTTGAGGCCTAGTAAGGCTAAAACTTCAAATGTAAATCTGCAATTGATGACTACAAATATGTGTAAAAGTGTAATATGGCAACAAGCTTTGACTTAGACTTAAATGCATAATTAATTCATTTCAAACAATGAGGGCAACATTCTCATTTCAGACCAGACTACTGCTTTACCAAAACAATAACATACAAGATGATATTCAGAATTGACAAGAACATGTTCCATAAATCATAATCACATCCATCACCACTCTACCCCTACTCCCACTTTCTACACTTCCCCCTCCCCCCCACCACCCAAAAAAAACCCACAAAACAAAACAAATACCCCAACAAAAACAACAAAACCCCAAAAAACAAGGCAAGTTGCTGCTTTGGAAAGAATAAACATACACATACATATGTGGTGATCTCAGATTAAAATTAAGAGGCAAAAGCAAGATGACAGGTAAGTGAAAGAGTGAAAGGAAAGAAGTAGGACCTACCAGTAGCTTCAGCCAGCAACTGCCAACCATTTAAACATAACAATACATTCTAATACAACTCATTGTATGATATGATGACCTCATCAATCATTGTGCCCAAACATGCAAGACAGGGCAACATAATCCAACGCCTTATGATATTTTGCCTCAGTAAAACTGAAAACTGTGTTGTTATATGTGTAATGTGTTCCCCTATTACTAGTTTCTTACAATTTGGCTTTGAGGCAGTGTACAAGCTGGCATTACTAACTAACCCGGCAATTACGAGCTTATTTTTTTTTGTTCATTAAGTTGACTAATTATACGTTTTCAACAACAAAAGACGGGTGTATTGCTTCTAAACAATACATACATGATGTTGTCTAATTTCTATGTCAATGCGAACTGGAAATGATAGACACGCTTTAAAAAACATGGAATGGCGTTAATTTATCTGTACTAGCCAAAGCCTAAAGAGTGTAGATCTTGACATAAGTCACATCCATCCAACACACACAGCGGTAGTAGCGGCCACAGACATCTCTCCTTTGTGATGCAGGCAACGACTAAACTGATAGCTATAGTCTATGCCATGCAAGCCTACTAGATCCAGTAGAATATGGATGGTATGTATCAGTAAGGCACCTGTGTCAGGCATCAACTTATGAGAGACGGGACCCAAATCCAACGCGATTATCACTTGGGTGTGTCAAAAAGCAATACGTTGTGGGTGGATCTCCCCCCCCCCCACAACCCGTGTTTAGAATTATAACAAAAAACACCTTTTGGCTTTCTTCCACTATGACAAACTTTCCCTTCCATGCCAATACAATTTCATATTTTCTATTTTGACTTTAATGGCATAAGGCTACAAGTTAAATAACATGCACACAAGAACATTTAAGTCTTCTTGACAAGATTTCTACTACGGCATCATTATCACCCCATCCTATAAAAGTGATGTTCAATATGAGAACAATATCTGACCTGGATAACAATGACCTTAGTGCCAACACTCCCACACTAGTGCCGACTCACATACTTTACATCATTCAGTTCATTCGCATTTCCCATCAGGCACCTTCATGAATACGTCTCATCACCATCCCGGAGAAGAGGCCTTACTTCCTTTTGGCCTCACACTCACATCCAGGCAATGTCAGTATAGGCCTCTTGCCAGGTACTTATTTATCTACATATCACACAGCTGTGGAAATCAAAACTACTCGTAGATAATACGTTTTCTTCTTCTTCTTCTTCTTTTTTATTATTATTCTAAAAGATCAAATGTGCTAAAAGATCAAATGTGCTAAAAGATCAAATGTGCTAAAAGATCAAATGTGCTGGAGAAGAAAACCCCCCACCTCCCATCCAAACATCCATGCAATATGCATGTGTAAGCTAACAAAGCCACATCCTTGTCCTCATAAGCTTAGAACATTTACCCACTCCACCATGTTGATTCACACCGACAAAAAAAGACGCAAGTAAAAACATTGAACTGTGACACTGACAGACCTTTGGGACTTAGTTAAATGAGACTTTGTATATATCACAATGGCAATCAAAAACGTTAGTTCTATTTTCCACCGGGCGTTGAAATAACTTCTTGGCACTTCTTACGAAGTGTTGGTTGAGCTTAAGTTTCACCTTACCTACACACACACACACACACACACACACACCTACACACGCACACTACAGTGTGAACTATTCCGCCTGCTTATTTCTCTCAAAGAGGCAGAAAAATGAATACTCACATCTCAAAAGAGAGGCGCTTTTTGTACCCAATTGATTAATCTTTATTGATTGTTTTACTATGTCAAAACTGTGTTCCTCCTTCACACACATACACACACAGAGTCTTTCTCTCTTGCTCTCTATCCATCTCTCTCTCTCTCTGTCTCCACCCCCCTGTCTCCACACCCACCTCTCTCTCTCTCTCTGTGTCTGTGTGTGATTCTCACTCTGTCTTTGTCTGTGTGTCCCCTCTCTGTCGTGCACGCTCTCTGTCTCTCTCTCTCCCTCTCTCTCTGTGTGTACAGAAATAAAGCCTTTCAATATACCCGTTGTCAGCGGTTGCGGTTGTGGTCTAGAACACCATAACAACATCCAACAATGTTATTTTCTTTTTACATTGAGAAATGCCGGTCTATCACCTTTGTGCCTTGTTTTTTTTTACATCAAAGGGGATAAACCAGTTTTCGGTGACAGCCCAACAAACTCCTGGACCTCCACACACAGCCATGTCAACATGACGACTACGTGACGACTGCATTGCTTCTATTCAAATTTTCATCGTCCTTGACCTTGCCTTCGGAGTCCGACAGCAACGAGGACCGTTCTGTCGGATCCCCGTCTGCGTTGTCGGAACTGTCGTCCTCCTTTCGCCCCTCGGCAGCGTCTTCCTCTTCTGGAGACTTTCGTAAAGAGTCGGACAGCAGGGCCCTACTTTCATCATGAGGCACAGAAGAGTTGATGTCACTTTGCCCTCCTTCCTCTCTCACTCCTCTCTCCTCTTGACGGTCGGCACCTGCATTCACGTTGTCGTCAAGATTTTTCTCCCCTTTCCCTTCCCCCGGTTGCGCGTCTTCTTCACTGATGACTCGCAGGCTATCTTCTATATCTGATATATCGTACGTTTCTAAGTCTATCCCAGGCTCTGTCCCATTCTCGTCAAAACTCAATGAGATGTCGTTCAAAGTGTTGTCAGAGGTACCTCCTTCCTCTACTCCTTTGCCATGCACAGTGCCGTTTGCATTTACTTGAGGGTTTTCACTGGAAAAGAAGCAAAATAGAGCCAAATAAGAGTTGTGACTGAGAAAATAAATACATAAAAAGCTTGTTCAGGTCCGTATTTCTACTGTTGGGGAGCCAGAAAAAAGAAAACAAAATAAAAGACCAAAACTCAAGCCTTTCAAAAACACCTAAAAATCCCTCAGACGCACTCGTTGCAGTGGGTGAAATAAATCTGTGTGGCATTCCAATATCCCTTCCTTTATTTTTTTATTATCTTACTGGATTCCACCCAGTCCATCGCATGTGGTGACTTTAGGGTGATTGATGAGAAAAGAGCACGGTGAAAGACATCAGAATGAGAAGATAGGAAAGAAGTAGGACCTACCCAGGAACGCCTGTCAATCCCCTACAATATTCAAATCAAAAGAAATGTTGAAAAATGAGAAGGTAAAGAGACAGGCAAAAACAACTTTACTGTCAAGATACCCTCGTCAAAAGGTTAGTTTGATTCATTGCAAATTACCCCATCCATCATATGTGGTGATCTCAGGTTTAATTTAGAGGAAACAGCGGGATGAAAGACAAGTGCAAGAGTGAAAGGAAAGTAGTAGGACCTACCAAAAACGCCCACTCTTCATCAAAAGGAATAACATGTGACGAATCACATCAAGCAAAAGCTTCAAGGCATTCGTTGTACACACATGGCTACTTGCCTTTTCAAATTGAAAAACAAAACCCAACCAGACTCTGACAGTGTGAACTAGTTCTAACTTGTACACCCCCCCCCCCTCTCCCCCGTAATATTCCAGAAAACATTGATAATTTAACTCAAATTAACCTCTTTAAGGCAAAGAACGAAAAGTTCCGCTGATGGCAGGGATTTTCTAGCAAAATGAAAGGAATGTGAAAGAGTTAATGGAGAGAAGAAGAGCCTACCAGTAGCACCTTTCATGACAGTTTCAGAGTCCAAGAGAGAAATAAAAACATTGATGAGAGAAACAATTAAAATAGCTATCATAGAGTCCATATGGATGACAGCTATAAGCTATAACGTTTTTAAAAAAAGAAGAAAATTCCCACACAAAAAAAAAAAAAATGAACAAAACCACCCTCCTTCCTCCCCTTTCCCCTGTCCGCACACACACTCACACACACAGAGAACACATCTTCAAAACTTCATAAGCTGGGAAAACAAACAAAGAAACAAACAAACAAGGACACCCAAACAAAACTTATTCCAAAGAGAGAGACTACAGAGGTCGCGTCACTGACCTTTTGGCACTGGCTGCCTCGGCTATTTCCAGGAGATGTTCAAATTCTGCTTTGCCCGTCTGCTGAGCCATAGCGTAGAAGTGGCTGGTCTCGTCTTTCAGTAACTTGACAGGCTTGTCAAACTCCACGATTGACCCTTCACTCAGCACCTGAAATACAGACAGGTAAGTGTGCAGGAATATAATAAAGTCAATGATCCGGACAGGTAAGCACAATTTTTACAACACATGGAATGACAAGAGCCCGATAAAAAGCAAGATCTATAATCTTTTTTTCTCCTCATTTTACTCATACCGTCGTAATTCTTTTCCTATTCCATAACAACAGTAATAATAGTAAATAACAATAACCTGTGTTTCTATGTTTCCCACTATCACTGCTTTGTGTTCCATTGCAGTTCATAGCCCATCCTTCATATGCAGTTATCTCGGGGGGAGTGAAACGTAAAGTTGCCTCAAAGCCATTACGGCCCATAGAACCTAAGCGTATCCCATTTTTTATAGCATCAAGCAAAAGAGGTGTGTCTGGGAAAGAAGTGGGTCTATTTTTCCCACTACACCCTGCTGCAAATGGGTAAAAGCACTAGCTTGGGAGTAGAAACCTGCATCAGACTAGCGTTCTGTCCACGAGGCCATTACTATGACCTGTTCCGCTTCGTGCTCTGGAAACCGGAATAAGCTCCGGCTGTAAGGGCCGTAATGGTTGCCTTGAAGGAACTTCACTTACTTACTGTAAAGCTGTCACAATGGAAAGCTGTCATAATGGAAAGCTGTCACATTTGAAAGCTGTCACAATGGAAAGGAAAGCTGTCACAATGGAAAGCTGTCACGTCACACAACGATCACTCTATGCTCAACTCTTGAGCATGATGAGTACTTTCGTAACAATTTATGCAAATGAAAAAATAAAAAATTGAATATCTTTTATCAGAACAAAAGCGATGAATGCGATTCTATGACTGTTAACACGTTGCTATATTTAATAAGCCAACATCGTGAAGTGTTCAGAGCTCTTACCATGACGCGGTCCGAGTCCATGATGGTGTGCAGCCTGTGGGCGATGGTAAGGACGGTGCATTGGCGGAACTTGGAACGGATGGTGGCTTGGATGCATTCATCCGTTCTGAAACAAAACAGGCAATCTTAATACTAGGCTCACAAAGACATTGACTCGACTATTTAATCCTTTCATACGTCATTTCTTTCAGCACATTCATGAAAGGCCGTAATGTACAGTGGGAGCCGCATCCACTTCGTTTCGTGATTTTCTCTGAAGAAACAGTCGGCTCGATCTTGACAAATCATCTCTATGTCATAAAACACAAGAGGAGCTACGAGGACTAAAGTGAAATGATAAACGACAAGAAGAGACAATTGACAAAGGATCACATCGTCTTTGAAAATGTCCAAACGCTTAAGTCCAGGATATATGGGACATGAGATTTGTCCTTAAAATGATGAAATGCATGTTACTTTTGTGTCCTTATAAATATTTTGGAGGCCTTGAACCAATAGAAAAGCTCACCTAACGCACATGATCTAAACAGAATTTCCATTTTTCTTTCACAAGGCATAGCATAGGGTTCGATTATTTATGACATCTTTTGTTTCTCCTGAAAAATGACGTCAGGCGACTTTCGTGTTTAGACAGTTTCATTGACGTTATCCGAAATGTCACAAGTTTGTTTAGTTTCAATTGGTGGAATCGTCACTTTTCCTCATTTATATGTCATCAAAGGGTCTCGGACAAAACTGTAGAAGGGCACCAATACTTTTTGTCCCCGACGGGTCAAAGATATTTGATCAAAAGGTAAATTTTTAAGCACCCCAAAGGGAATGAGTGTTTTGTCTAACTCAACTTTAACGCTCTTCAAGAAGACATTGTTATCCATTGAAAAAAATCTTATGTGGACGAAATAGGAAAACCTGTGCCTGAAAATGTAGAGATGCGTTTTCTAAATGACTCCAAGATAGGAAATGAGAATTCAAATTTCCAGAAGAACTCATCCACAAGACATTTCAAGACAAAACCATGGCTGCCAACCTTTTCCAACCGGAAAACAGACTGACAGCACAAACTTATTCTAACTAGAAAGACGGCCTGTCAAATTCCAGAAAATATGGATAATCAAACTTGAGTTATCTCCCTTAAAGTTAAACAACAACACAATTGCCGGCCGATCGGGCGAAATGCGACGGTATGTTTGTGAACTCCGAATGCCATATCCAGACTTTCACCTCAACTTCTCAGAGTCTCTGCCGTTAACTTGGGGTTTCTTAAAAAGAAAACAAAAGCAGTTAACCCTCAAATTGTCAAATACGTAATTTTCAAGGTAAAACACATACTTACTGACTCAGAGCCAAAAAAAACCTAACAACATACTACTACATACATTTTGACGTACTGATTGGCAACTGTGCAAAGTAACAATCACAACAACATACTACTATATACATTTTGACGTACTGATTGGCAGCTGTGCAAAGTTACAATCACAACAACATACTACTACATACATTTTGACGTACTGATTGGCAGCTGTGCAAAGTTACAATCACAACAACATACTACTAAATACATTTTGAAGTTACAATCACAACAACAAATGTGCAAAGTAACAATCACAACAACATACTAACATACATTTTGACGTACTGATTGGCAACTGTGCAAAGTAACAATCACAACAACATACTACTAAATACATTTTGACGATGATTGGCAACTGTGCAAAGTAACAATCACAACAACATACTACTACATACATTTTGACGTACTGATTGGCAACTGTGCAAAGTAACAATCACAACAACATACAACATACTTTTGACATACATTTTGAAATACATTTTGTACTGATTGGCAGCTATGCAAAGTAACAATCACAACAACATACTACTAAATACATTTTGACGTACTGATTGGCAACTGTGCAAAGTAACAATCACAACAACATACTACATACATTTTGACATACTGATTGGCAACTGTGCAAAGTAACAATCACAACAACATCCTACATACATTTTGACGTACTGATTGGCAACTGTGCAAAGTAACAATCACAACAACATCCTACATACATTTTGACGTACTGATTGGCAACTGTGCAAAGTAACAATCACAACAACATACTACATACATTTTGACGTACTGATTGGCAACTGTGCAAAGTAACAATCACAACAACATACTACTATACATTTTGACGTACTGATTGGCAACTGTGCAAAGTAACAATCACAACAACATACTACTACATACATTTTGACGTACTGATTGGCAGCTGTGCAAAGTAACAATCACAACAACATACTACTAAATACATTTTGACGCACTGATTGGCAACTGTGCAAAGTAACAATCACAACAACATACTACTACATACATTTTGACATACTGATTGGCAACTGTGCAAAGTAACAATCACAACAACATACTACATACATTTTGACGCACTGATTGGCAGCTGTGCAAAGTAACAATCACAACAACATACAACTACATACATTTTGACGTACTGATTGGCAGCTGTGCAAAGTAACAATCACAACAACATCCTACATACATTTTGACGTACTGATTGGCAACTGTGCAAAGTAACAATCACAACAACATCCTACATACTTTTGACGTACTGATTGGCAACTGTGCAAAGTAACAATCACAACAACATACTACTACATACATTTTGACGTACACTGATTGGCAACTGTGCAAAGTAACAATCACAACATACATACTACATATACATTTTGACGTACTGATTGGCAACTGTGCAAAGTAACAATCACAACAACATACTACTACATACATTTTGACGTACTGATTGGCTGTGCAAAGTAACAATCACAACAACATACTATACATACATTTTGACGTACTGATTGGCAGCTGTGCAAAGTTACAATCACAACAACATACTACTACATACATTTTGACGTACTGATTGGCAGCTGTGCACAATCCCAATCACAACAACATACTACTAATACATTTTGAAGAATTGGCAACTGTGCATAAGAACAATTTTGGCAACAACTACTATATACATTTTGACCACGATTGGCAGTGGCAAAGTAACAATCACAACAACATACAACTACATACATTTTGACGTAACACCGCTCTAGCACAGGCAAATGAGTACTGGCATACATTTTGACGCTGATTGATTGATTACAATCACAGATAACATACTACTACATACATTTTTTTGCAGCTCATTCACTGCATCCCAATCACAACAACCTGGGTGGGAATAAGAGTGGTAAGAAATTTGGCTAAAATAGGATCCAGTTGAACCTGGGGGTGAGATAAAGTGGTGAAGAAACAAAACTAAAATAAATACTGTTGAACGCTGAGATTGGATCCGCCTCAGATAAGTCCCGATGAAGAAACTTTGGCACTCAAATAAATACAGTTGAACCTGGGTGGCGAGATGAAGTGGTGAAGAAACAAAACTAAAATAAATACAGTTGAACCTGGGGGTGAGATAAAGTGGTGAAGAAACAAAACTAAAATAAATACTGTTGAACCTGGGGTGAGATGAAGTGGTGAAGAAACAAAACTAAAATAAATACAGTTGAACCTGGGTGGTGAGATGAAGTTGGGAAAAAAAGACTTGATTACATACACTGAGCCGATAATTGGAAGACGGTTTAAACTGCAACAGCCATTTAATTGGAACAATTTCTCTGGAACAGAATTTTTTCTATGAAAATGATACTATTTAATTGGAATGCTCTTTGCTTTAATGGAATGGAAAAAATGGTCATTATCTCAAATTGGAGTGGAAAAAATGGTCATTGTCTCAAATTGGAATGGAAAAAATGGTCATTGTCTCAAATTGGAATGGAAAGAATGGTCATTGTCTCAAATTGGAATGGAAAGAATGGTCATTGTCTTAAATTGGAATGGAAAGAATGATCATTGTCTCAAATTGGAATGAAAAGAATGGTCATTGTCTCAAATTGGAATGGAAAAAATGATCATTGTCTCAAATTGGAATGGAAAAAATGGTCATTGTCTCAAATTGGAATGGAAAGAATGGTCATTGTCTCAAATTGAAACAAGAAATTCTAATGTAAATGTCACTGCAGCGTAAAATCCTAACACTTATCAGCTGCTAAATTTTGGGAGCATGCAATCATTATGTAGTATACTTTGCTCACAATTGATATTATTTGGATGGCACGTGTAGCTATATTGCATAGATGTATGAAGGAGACAAATACAGCTAGGTTTATCACATCGGATAATGGACAAACGATTGTATGACTGGCCAGTTGTACAGCACTTTTACCAATCATCAAAATCATGGACATGTACGCTATAAGGTTGTTCCATATATGGTGGCAACCTAATCGCACGCTGCTTGATTGGAACGATTTTTGTGGAATGGTGCAGTTGAAATTACGCAGCTTCAATTGCATACTATAAAGATATATGCATCATGCTCATGTCCTCAATACTTTTTTTGTTCATACTTTAAATCATAAGCTCACATGCTCAGTTTTGCTTTATTTTTACAGACCTCACCCTGTGTAGAGGGGCTATTGATCTCCATTTTAATACAGTATTGACCGCCTTAATGCCTGCCGCCATAATGCCCGTTTCGCCAAATGCCCGCTATCTCAGTGAAACCAATTTTTTCTATATAAATTGCACCTCTAAATGGCAACTTAAGTATCATCTTTTCCAAATTATCATAAAGTACGTCTGCAATTGATTAAAATTTCTTCTTTTTTTTATTATTATCATACATTCATGTAATCCTATCGCTAACATGGCTTATGCCCGTCAACAATGTGCCATGCATTGTAACCACCCTTCATTACCTATCCATTGTAAATGCACCGGCAATTAGGCTGTCACTACTGTAACACATATCATCAGTTGTATAACAGAAACACTTAAGTCAGACTAATACCAACTCAAGCCATCTCTAGGTGATTTCCTTCTAGTTAACCTAAAAATATCTAAGAAATCAACCAACCAGACAGCCAAACTTAAAACCAAATCATTCGTATTCAAGATCTTTGAGAATGGAAGTTTTAGAAAGTTCTTCTTGTTCTTCACAAAATGTCTAAATGTGACTTATTAGGCAGTTATGTTATCTGATGATCATTGAAAGTGCACCTTGATTTGTGGTATTGATCCTTCACTTTCTGTACCAACTTTCATATTTTAGCACAATGTGAGTTACCCAGATTGGTTTAAATGGAGTGTGAGCGGGGAACAAAGAATAAATATGGTTCAAAAGTAAAAATTGGTCAACATGAAGGACAAAATGAAAGAAAATAAAAGTGAAACTGTCGGACGATTACCTCTTCCAACGCTTTCCATAAACGTTCGTCATCATGCTCACTGAACGGGTCCAGGTTTTTCCGCAGTGGACCAGAAAACAGAAAGGGATCCTGGTGACAGAACAACATCGGTGTCATGTTATATTATGTAAACACCCAACTAAAGCACTCTCATACATTGTTCATTCACGCTTTTGTTTGGTTTAAACACAAGACACTGGGAGATGATTATTAAAGTTAACTCGCATAAGGCCTTAAATGATAATGGTATTAGTTGACAAAGTTTTACAATATTTCAACAAAGACAATGAAGCTAACTTGTATGTCATTCCTTGAACTAGAAATCTCACCAAAATCTAATTTCGTCTAAATCTGAACACATTTCTGTCTGATAATAGTTAAGGGCCTTGAGGGAAATTGATGCCATATGTGGTGATCTCATGATGAACTCAGAGGAAACAGCAAGATGAAAGACATGTGAGAGAGTAAAATGAAAAAGTCCTGTGGTATAATGGTACTACTGAACTGACCAATTAGTTGGTATAATGGTACTACTGAACTGACCAATTACATGTGGTATAATTACATGGGTACTACTGAACTGACCAATTATCTGAAGTGGTATAATGGTACTACTGAACTGACCAATTATCTGTGGTATAATGGTACTACTTATCTGAAATGGTACTGACCAATTACCTGTGGTATAATGGTACTACTGAACTGACCAATTACCTGTGGTATAATGGTACTACTACTGAACTGACCAATTATCATGTGGTATAATGGTACTACTGAAGTGACCAATTATCTGTGGTATAATGGTACTACTGAAGTGACCAATTATCTGTGGTATAATGGTACTACTGAACTGACCAATTATCTGTGGTATAATGGTACTACTGAACTGACCAATTATCTGTGGTACAATGGTACTACTGAACTGACCAATTACCTGTGGTATAATGGTACTACTGAACTGACCAATTATCTGTGGTATAATGGTACTACTGAACTGACCAATTACCTGTGGTATAATGGTACTACTGACCAACTGACCAATTACCAATTATTTGTGGTATAATGGTACTACTGAACTGACCAATTACCTTTTTTGCCCATGAATAATAATGGTACTACTGAACTGATCAATTACCTTTGGGTTTGATAATGGTACTACTGAACTGACCAATTACCTGTGGTATAATGGTACTAGTGAACTGACCAATTATCTGTGGTATAATGGCACTACTGAAGGAGTGACCAATTACCTGTGGTACAATGGTACTACTGAACAAGATCAATTACATGTGGTACAATGGTACTACTGAACTGATCAATTACATGTGGTACAATGGTACTACTGAACTGACCAATTACCTGTGGTATAATGGTACTACTGAACTGACCAATTATCTGTGGTATAATGGTACTACTGAACTGACCAATTATCTGTGGTATAATGGCACTACTGAACTGATCAATTACCTGTGGTATAATGGTACTACTGGAGACTGACCAATTACCTGAGGTATAATGGTACTACTGAATGACCAATTATCTGTGGTATAATGGTACTACTGAAGTGACCAATTACCTGTGGTATAATGGACTACTGAAGTGACCAATTATCTGTGGTATAATGGTACCAATCTGAAAACAAAGATAAAGTAGTCAAGTTGATAGTGAAAACAAAGATGAGTCAATTATAGTGAAAACAATAATGGTAGTCAAGTTGATAGTGAAAACAAAGATAAAGTAGTCATAATAGTGAAAAACAAAGATAAAGTAGTCAAGTTGATAGGTGAAAACAAAGAAAAGTAGTCAAGTTGATAGTGAAAACAAAGATAAAGTAGTCAAGTTGATAGTCAAAACAAAGATAAAGTAGTCAAGTTGATAGTACTAAACAAAGATAAAGTAGTCAAGTTGATAGTGAAAACAAAGATAAAGTAGTCAAGTTGATAGTGAAAACAAAGATAAAGTAGTCAAGTTGATAGTCTGAAAACAAAGATAAAGTAGTCAAGTTGATAGTCAAAACAAAGATAAAGTAGTCAAATAGTCAAAACAAAGATAAAGTAGTCAAGTTGATAGTCAAAACAAAGATAAAGTAGTCAAGTTGATAGTCAAAACAAAGATAAAGTAGTCAAGTTGATAGTCAAAACAAAGATAAAGTAGTCAAGTTGATAGTCAAAACAAAGATAAAGTAGTCAAGTTGATAGTGAAAACAAAGATAAAGTAAAGTAGTCAAAACAAAGATTGATAGTCAAAACAAAGATAAAGTAGTCAAGCTGATAGTCAAAACAAAGATAAAGTAGTTAAGCTGATAGTCAAAACAAAGATAAAGTAGTCAAGATAAAGTGATAGTCAAAACAAAGATAAAGTAGTCAAGTTGATAGTGAAAACAAAGATAAAGTAGTCAAGCTGATTCAAAAACAAAGTGTAGAATTCATTCAAAACAAAGATTTTAAATATTAAAGTGTCAAGTTGATAGTCAAAACAAAGAAAAGTCAAAAGTGTGAATTCATTCACTTTTTAACAAACAACAACAACAACAACAAAAGCAAATGTCATGTTCAAGTTTCCTGCATTCATGCTTTGTGAATTCAAGACACCAGTGTAAAAAAAAGGCTTACAGTAATAGCAACCAAAAAAAGGAAAAAAACAACACCGGCCACACCAGTAAAAAAGGCTTACAGTAACAGTAACCAAAAAGGAAAAAAAAACAACGGGCCACACTAGTAAAAAAGGCTTACAGTAACAACAACCAAAAAGGAAAAAACAACATAGGCCACACCAGTAAAAAGGCTTACAGTAACAGCAACCAAAAAGGAAAAAAACAACACCCGGCCACACCAGTAAAAAAAAGGCTTACAGTAACAGCAACCAAAAAGGAAAAAAACAACAACATGGGACACACCAGTAAAAAAGGCTTACAGTAACAGCAACCAAAAAGGAAAAAAACAACATAGGCCACACCAGTAAAAGGCTTACAGTAACAACAAAAAAGAAAAAAAAAAAAACATGCGCCAGACCAACCTTCTCCTGAGCCTTGATGACAAAGTTCAAACCCTTCAACACCCACGGCCCAGCGGCAGAGTATTGCAGACTGACATTTTTGCCCTCAATGCGGCCCTCTGTGGGCCAGGACGGGGAGGTTTGCGGTCTGGCTTAGAATTAAGCTCTGCCTCTTCCGGCAGTCTGGAGTAATCAACACTCGCTCCACGGAAATCATCTGAAAGAAATATTGTACACACAGGCACACAGAAATACGTATCACCATCTCTCTGATGAAGACCAAATGTGATATGCCACAAACCAGTTTACAAGAGAATTAAAACTAAAGCATTATCTTAAATGTGTAGCTAGCAACGAAAAGACTTTTAAACAACGGATTTTAATACGTTTTTGCGAACCTTGATATTTTTATCACATGTATAGTAAGTGATGGTCTATCTACACAAAAATGAAAATGATAAGTTGGGTAGGTATATATTTTTTATCAGAACGTATAAATATATATAACATGATGATTGACAAAGCCAACAGGCTGTAAGTTGCAAACTATCTAGTAAAGTTTGTTCAGACTATTGTCTGTGTAGAATTCTACAGCCCTAGGTCTATGGGCCTTAACTCTGTTTGGATGAATCACCCATGTATTGGTAACAGAAGCCACCCCTTGCGGACGTATGACTGACACATCGGTAACTAATGGTCACCGCAAATTTTGTTTTGTTTCTACCGACTTCGTCATTTAGATTCACTTATGCAGCCATAACAAAACTTCAAAATCAAATAAATGTTCAAACGAATTCTTCCGATTTACTATTCACAAAGTGCTTGTTTAGAATTTCATGCACGTTTATTTGCTTCTAACTTTCGATCAGCTGATCAGGTAAACAATGTTATATTAGATCAAAGTCATCCACTTACCCCTTGACCATAAGCAGTCATCTCAGGTTGGATCAAGAGGAAACCAGCAAGATGAAAGACGTGTGATAGCGAAAGTGTGAA
>JAXRKP010000097.1:150000-222500 GCA_037039925.1 Doris montereyensis | reverse complement strand
GAGATTTACACCGCATTTAATTTTGGTATGACGAAAGTGGCAGAGGTGGAAATGGGAACAAAGAAAAGGGTAAACAGAGCAGGAAACCAGATAAAGTCTTGTAACAATCGTCTCTGTCATTTAACTGATGTTGGGTGACTTGGTAGTCCAGAGGCAAGGTGTCGGCGTCTCAACCAAAAAGTAATGAGTTCGTTCCCCATCAAAAAACTTTCTCAAGTTCTTTTTTTTTTTTTATAGCAAAATCTACCCCTCTGGGCCATGTAGGTGACGAACGATAAAAAGCAGGTCCCGTGTGCAGATCACAACACTCTGTGCACATGAAAGATCCCTTGGCTGTTCACAGGGCAGTCCGGGCAAAATTAAAGATTCTACAAAAGTCCACGAGATCACCTTAGTTGTGGATGTGGGTAAATCAAATCAAACCAAGAGGTGGATAAAAGTACAAAATTTTTACCCAAATAAAAAGTGAGTTGACGTTACAACCCATTTACTCACCTGTACAAAATCAAAAAGGTGACGGGCAGAATGTCGTCCATGTGACCGATGTCCTTGGAAAACCGGTTCAAAATGCGACCTGCGGACAAACATTTTTTTCTTAGTCGACAAATCTTATTAAAAAAGCAAAATCACCAAAAACACAAGGACAACAGTAAAAATAAAAAAAAGAAAGCAAATACAACTTTTCAGTAATAAAACAAAAGGGCAGTGGATAGGTAGAATAGCTAAATCAGTACACAGTGCTAAAGCCCAAGGTAAAAGACCAAAAGGCAGACCTCAGAGAAAGTGGGAAGAAGATATAAAAGAGGCATTGAAGCATAGAAATTCAACTTTTTTGAAGGAAACAGAAAATGCCAGGACAGGGCATCCTGGAGAAAGATCATCTCGGGCATCTGAACACATACACCGAAAGGTAGAATGGGAACTGATAAAGAAAAAGAAAGAATTTCCATCATTTGAATTGAAGAAATAACTGCAGAGAAGGATCATGTTTACCACCTGAATTGAGGAAGTTTCTAGATATAAAGATTTAATTTTTTTTTTATATTGAGTCAGTTTTAGAGAAATGGATCATTTCTATCATCTGAATTGAGGAAGTATTTGGAGATAGCAGTAAACACATTGACACCGTAAGTGGTCGGATGATGCTTAGAATCAGAAATCACAGAGGTGAACCCAAAAGGCTGATTGAGCTGATGAAGGTAGAACTTATGGCTCTTTCTACAGCCTGAAGAGAGAAAAAAGGTGATAGGACATCACCTACGGACAGAATGCTGCTCCTCTCCAGGTTTTACACGATGCCAGTGCCAGTGCCCAGTTGCACCTGCACCCGGTCAAGCAAAGACATGCGTGGTAAGCGTCCTTCCAAAAGAACGCGGCATGGGACTTACAAAAAACAATAAAAACATAAAAAGCAAAAAAAGGAGGAGAAAAAAGCATTGACAATATCGCACAGCAAGAGTTGACCTACCGACTGGGTTGGTGTCGAAAAAGGAGATGGGGAACGCAGGATGCGCTGGAACATTCGGTTGTGCAGAGTCTGCGGCGTCGATGCAGATTCTAAAAAAGAGCAAAGCTCTGGCCAGGCCAAAGAGAAAGACGGAGCCGATGATGGCGCTGAAGATGATGATGTTGAACTCGTTGTCCACGTGTGGAATGGTGATGTTGGTGGTGCTGCTGACATTGTGCTCTTGAAGGAACGCGTTGTACTCGGTCTTAGCCGCATACCTGTTTTCTTCTTCATTGGACCTGTATTGGACATACAGACAAGCATATGTAACATGTACACATCTGTCTATGTGTGTGCGCATGTGTGTGAAAACACATTTGGGTGAATGCATATTTGTTTGTTTGTTTGTATGTGTGTGTGTATGTATGTGTATGTATGTGTGAAAGTATGTATGTATGCATGTATGTATGTATGTATGTAAGTATGTATGTATGTATGTATGTATGTATGTATGTATGTATGTATGTGTATGTGTGTATGTATGTATGTATGCATGTATGTATGTATGTAAGTATGTATGTATGGTATGTATGTATGTATGTATGTATGTATGTATGTATGTATGTATGTATGTATGTATGTATGTATGTATGTATGTATGTATGTATGTATGCATGTATGTATGTATGTATGTATGTATGAATGTATATGTATGTATGTATGTATGTATGTATGTATATATGTATGTACATATATATGAATGCATGTATGTACATACTGTAAGTAGTATATACCCATATATATGAATGCATGTATGTACATACTGTAAGTAGGTATATACCCATATATATGAATGCATGTATGTACATACTGTATGTATGTCTTTCTTCCTTTATCAGTTCCCATTCTACCTTTCAGTGTATGGGTTCAGATCCCCAAAATGATCTTTCTCCAGGATGCCCTGTCCTGGCATTTTCTGTTTCTTCCAAAAAAAAGTTAAATTTCTATGTCTCAATAACCTCTTTTTATATCTTCTCCCCACTTTCTCCGAGGTTTGCCTTTTGGTCTTTTACCTTGGGCTTTAGCACTGTATATTGATTTAGCTATTCTATTGTCATTCATTCTGTGTACATGCCCAAACCATATCAATTGATTTGTTTCTATCTTAGTTTTTATGCTATCTGCTTTGTTTGATCTCTTATTGTTGTGTTTCTGATTTTGTCTCGTTTAGTTTTCCCCTACTACTCTTCTTAGATATTTCATTTTCGGCTGCCTGCACTCTATTGTATTCTCTACTGTCTAAGGTCCAGGTTTCACTGCCATAGAGGAGAGTAGGACAATAAACTGTAAATAGTGTGTAAGCGAGAAACTTCTTCTTCTTCTTCCTCTAGCCTGGTGTAAATAGTGTGTAAGCCAGAAACTTCTTCTTCTTCTTCTTCTTCTTCTAGCCCGGTGTAAGAAAACTCTTCTTCTTCTTCTTCTCTGTCCCCCATAAAATGCACTAGGCCTTCATTACTGAGGGCTTTCACTGAATCAAAAGCTGTCACTTTGATCGGTGATTTGATCCTCTGGATGTCTCGACAATCCAGACAAATTGCTTGCAACGAAGGTGTTTGGACTATTCAGACGTGGCTGTATGTACACATAATATTATGTATATGCATAACAAGAAGAGCAACTCACCACTTGGACAGCCACCAGTCACTTCCCACATACATGGTCTGCGCCAGGATGTTCAGCATGATCAGCAACAGGAACTTGAGGAGTCCACTGCCAGCCTTGAAGAAATCAACGTAGATGCGCATGCCAACCGTCCCAAGGCCCCTGTCCTCTTGTTCTGGCATAGAGACTGGTTCGGGCTGGGAAAAAGTCACAAGGATAAAGCATGAAGAACACACACACACACACACACAATATATAGTAGTAAAAGAACTCACATTCTTTATGATGTAACTTAACTGTCTGTGTATTAAATTATCTATTATTTTGTGTGTATAATCATGATGAAAAGAAGCGTTACACTTGTTTTTAAAAATAGTTGTTTTAAGACGCTTGTTATTTTTTTTTATAAAGGAAATATACAGTAATAAAAAAGCCTAATTTTCAATTCTGCAAAATTTGATACAGGGAGGGGGGGGGAGGGTCAATTCTTGTTTATTGCACTACTGAGATGAACAGTTCATTCTTTTAAAATTGATACCATAAAAAAGGCTCAGTATCAGTTCTTTCAATTGATATCATCCTTTTAGAAACAATAGTGTCCTAAGTTCAACACATGGATTGTATCATAAAATCAAGAAGTATAACAAGTTGGCACTCATTTGAATCACCACAAAGTACTCTGTCCGAAATATGTCATTTAGACGACTTATTTTCAATATTAGCTCAGATCATCCAAACATTACGGGAAACATTCCGCGCACCTGTTAAGAAAAATACCATCCCGACATGGAGCAGTTGAAAATAGAGAAGACATGGTATAGAGACATGGAGCAGTTGAAATAGAGTCGACATGAGGTATATGACAACCTCTCAAGATTGTATAATGTTTCAAAGTATTATATTATAATATATTTGATACGTTTATATGGGAAACAAATTCAAATAACGGAGAAAATTGTTAAAAATGCGATTTTCTCAAAATGTTACTTTTTAACAGTGATAAGCGATCTGCTTTTTTATTTATTGTCTGATTGCCCCAAATTTTGGTATATAACATATATAACGCAATACAAAATTTCTTCTAGTAGAGATTTTCGATATCTCTTCAAATGTTTGCAAAAGGAATTTTTTTGTGATTAAATTTGCCAAGCATTGGAAATGTTGCTATATGCATTTTCAAAAATTCATAAAAATCAAAAACATTTAATGTATAAAACAGAGCTACTGGGTGCAGCTAAATATTGAATTGAATAATGTGTATGCAAAGTTATAGCCAAGTTTGTTCAAAACTGAAAAAGCCTATTTGAAATAAAGTTGTAGGTCTTTTCACAATGAAAATCCAAGATGGCAACCATATAACAAAGAAAATGTTTAATTTAGACATGCCGAGTATGATGGTATTGGCTAAAATTGTCTATATCAAAGAATAAATTAAAACAAGTTCAGGACTATGCTTATTCAATGATTGTATACGAAAACTTGAAAACAATTTCTTAGGTGTCCACATCTAGATCTAGATTTAAAAGAATGCCCTGGATGAGTTAAAAAGACAGGGCGAAAAATTTGGGTCGGCTGGAAACAGGTTGGAGCGTAACAGATGTTGCAAGGGATTTTAATTGTGCCAGATCAACTCTTTACTGGTATTGTTTAAAAGAAGGATGAATATGAAAGCATTGCTGATAGACCGAGTTGGAGTATTGGTCTGGTTAAAGAGTCAAAATTTTCCAAATTGAACATAGAATAATGTACACTAGCTTAAAACATAATAGGTTTATATATCCGTCCGTCCTGTCCAGGCGTCCTTTGATCATGACTGCCGTCAAGCTCCCTCCCTCCCTCTCCCTCTCTCTCTCTCTCTCTCTCTCCCAGTCTCTGTCTCTCTCTGTCTCTGTCTGTCTGTCTGTCTGTCTCCCCTCCCCTCCCTCCCTCTCTCTCTCTCTCCTCCCTCCCCCTTCTCTCTGTCTCTGTCTCTCTGTCTGTCTCTTCTGTCTGTCACCATAAAAGGGATAGAAATTGAGCGAGCACAGAGCTACAAGTATTTAGGAATAATAATTGATAACACATTGAATTGGACCGAGAACAGACATCATGAAAAAAGCAAACACACGGCTTTATTGCATGAGAAAACTGAGATCTTTTCATGTCGATACAAACCTATTACAAATGTTCTATCCGTCAGTTATATATTTGGTGTTGATCTTTGGGCTTCCCAGTTGGGATGGGAACATAACTAAATTTGATAGGGCGAGACTTGGCAGGGTTATCAGAAAGGCGGGTGGGCTGTTTGGGAACACACAGGACTCATTTGACACAGTTTATGAATGACATATAACCAAAAACACAGTGAACGACGTATAACCAAAAAACACAGTTTATGAACAACGTATAACCAAAAAACTTTATGACTGTTTATGAACTACGTATAGGACCTCAAAAATACTGACTGACATCACTGATGACGAAACTCATCCACTTCGTGCAGACATTGACTGTCTAAAAATAATTAAAAGTGGTAGGTTCAGAGTCCCAGGGGCCAACACAAACAGATACCTGAATTCATTCATTCCGTCAGCAGTCAGGATTTTTAACAAAACAAATGGACGTGGGGGTTGGACATGGATGAATGAGCTTTGACTGAGGGCGTGTATATGGGGGTTTGTTGGGATGTAGTACGTGTGTGTGTGTGTGTGGGGGAGGGGGGTTCCTACGCATTTCTGTGATGTACTTATCAACACAAATGGAAGTGGGGGTTGGGCATGGATGAATGAGCTTTGATCGAAAGGCGTGCATGTGCGTAGGGGTTTGTTTGGTAGTGTTTGGTGATGGGTAGGGGATCGAATATGGTTGTATATCCTACGCATCTCTGTGATGTATTTATCAAAACGAATGGATTTTGGGGGAGGGGGGGGTTAGCATGGCTGAAGGAGCTTTGACCAAGGGTGTGTGTGAGGGAGTCGGTTGTGTGTGTGTGTGTGGGGGGGGATGTGGGAGGACTTGAGTTATGTTGTATATCTTATGCATTTCTGTGATGTATTTTTCATACTCATACTCTTATTATATTACTGCATTAATGTTTAGCAATTTTAATAATGAATAGATCTATGTATTAGGATTTTTAAACTTACTTATGAGGAACACAATGTAATTTCCTTCTTTGGAAGAATAAAGTATTATGATTATTATCACCTGTTCCACATGCTATTGAATGGCTCTATGGACTGTAACCAATGGGCCACTGTGACAAGATCCACTTCACGCCATTGAATGGCTTTATGGACTGTAACCAATGGGCCACTGTGACAAGATCCACTTCATTGAATGGCTCTATTGAATGGCTCTATGGAATGGCTGGACTGTAACCAATGGGCCACTGTGACAAGATCCACTTCATGCTATTGAATGGCTCTATGGACTGTAACCAATGGGCCACTGTGACAAGATCCACTTCACACCATTGAATGGCTCTATGGACTGTAACCAATGGGCCACTGTGACAAGATCCACTTCATGCCATTGAATGGCTCTATGGACTGTAACCAATGGGCCACTGTGACAAGATCCACTTCATGCCATTGAATGGCTCTATGGACTGTAACCAATCCACTGTGACAAGATCCACTTCACACCATTGAATGGCTCTATGGACTGTAACCAATGGGCCACTGTGACAAGATCCACTTCATGCCATTGAATGGCTCTATGGACTGTAACCAATGGGCCACTGTGACAAGATCCACTTCACACCATTGAATGGCTCTATGGACTGTAACCAATGGGCCACTGTGACAAGATCCACTTCATGCCATTGAATGGCTTTATGGACTGTAACCAATGGGCCACTGTGACAAAATCCACTTCACGCCATTGAATGGCTCTATGGACTGTAACCAATGGGCCACTGTGACAAGATCCACTTCACACCATTGAATGGCTCTATGGACTGTAACCAATGGGCCACTGTGACAAGATCCACTTCATGCTATTGAATGGCTCTATGGACTGTAACCAATGGGCCACTGTGACAAGATCCACTTCACACCATTGAATGGCTCTATGGACTGTAACCAATGGGCCACTGTGACAAGATCCACTTCATGCTATTGAATGGCTCTATGGACTGTAACCAATGGGCCACTGTGACAAGATCCACTTCATGCTATTGAATGGCTCTATGGACTGTAACCAATGGGCCACTGTGACAAGATCCACTTCACACCATTGAATGGCTCTATGGACTGTAACCAATGGGCCACTGTGACAAGATCCACTTCACACCATTGAATGGCTCTATGGACTGTAACCAATGGGCCACTGTGACAAGATCCACTTCATGCCATTGAATGGCTCTATGGACTGTAACCAATGGGCCACTGTGACAAGATCCACTTCACACCATTGAATGGCTCTATGGACTGTAACCAATAGGCCACTGTGACAAGGGCCACTGTGACAAGATCCACTTCATGCCATTGAATGGCTCTATGGACTGTAACCAATGGGCCACTGTGACAAGATCCACTTCACACCATTGAATGGCTCTATGGACTGTAACCAATGGGCCACTGTGACAAGATCCACTTCACACCATTGAATGGCTCTATGGACTGTAACCAATGGGCCACTGTGACAAGATCCACTTCACGCCATTGAATGGCTCTATGGACTGTAACCAATGGGCCACTGTGACAAGATCCACTTCACACCATTGAATGGCTCTATGGACTGTAACCAATGGGCCACTGTGACAAGATCCACTTCACACCATTGAATGGCTCTGGACTGTAACCAATGGGCCACTGTGACAAGATCCACTTCACACCATTGAATGGCTCTATGGACTGTAACCAATGGGCCACTGTGACAAGAACGGTGTGGAGTCAGTGAGCTTATTTGCTTACCACGTAATCTTCTACAGCACTGTGCAAAGACAGGCGAGATCCAAAAAGGGACATGTCTGTCAGCTGTTCGCATGACTGGGTGTGCATGGTTGTCGGGACAGGGACGACAGCTCTGCCTCTTCCTCAGATTTTTTCAGGAGCTCAGAAATCGACGCCAGACTGAGACAACTCGTCAAATGAGCCTTGACTTGTAACTTGTCCCTGAAATGACCAAACAAGAAAATAATAGAAGGTATTATATATTGCCCTTTTCCCTCCATTCCCAATGGTGAGTAAGGGTGTAGGGTCAGGCTTGGCATAACATAATGTGTTTATGGCAAGTTTGCATAACATAATGTGTTTAAGTGGCAGGCTTGGCAGCATAATGTTTTACTACATGAGCATAATGTGCAAAGTGGTTTGACATAACATAATGTGTTTATTTGGCAAGCATAATGTGTTTAAAGTGGCAAGTTTGACATAACAAATGGCAAGTTTGACATAACATAATGTGTTTAAAGTAAGTGGCAGGCTTGGCATAACATAATGTGTTTAAGTGGCAAGTTTGACATAACATAATGTGTTTAAGTGGCAGGTTTGTCATAACATAATGTGTTTAAGTGGCAGGCTTGACATAGCATAATGTGTTTAATGTGGCAGGCTTGACATAACATAATGTGTTTAAGTGGCAGGTGTTGTCATAACATAATGTGTTTAAGTGGCAGGCTTGGCAAGATTGAGCAACATAATGTGTTTAAGTGGCAGGCTTGTAATGTGTTTAAAGTGGCAAGTAATAATGTGTTTAAGTGGCAGGCTTGTCATAACATAATGTGTTTAAGTGGCAGGCTTGACATTAATGTATTTACATGTGAGGCTTGACATAACATAATGTGTTTAAGTGGCAGGCTTGTCATAACATAATGTGTTTAAGTGGCAGGCTTGACATAACATAATGTGTTTAAGTGGCAGGCTTGACATAAACATAATGTGTTTAAGTGGCAGGCTTGTCATAACATAATGTGTTTAAGGGCAGGCTTGACATAACATAATGTGTTTAAGTGGCAGGCTTGACATAACATAATGTGTTTAAGTGGCAGGCTTGACATTAGCTTTCTTTCTTTCTTTATCAGCTCCAATTCTACCTTCCGGTGTGTAGGTTTTATATGTCTGAAATAATCTTTCTCCAGGCTGTCCTGTCCTGACATTTTCTGTTTCCTTCCGTGAGAGTTAAATTTCTTTGCGTTAATGCCTCTTTTATATCTTCTTCCCACTTTCTCCGAGGTCTTCCTTTTGGTCTTTTACCTTGAGTTTTAGCACTGTGTACTGATTTAGCTATTCTATTGTCATTTATTCTGTTTACATGCCCAAACCATCTCAGTTGATTCATTTCTATCTTAGTTTTTATGCTATCTGCTTTGGTTTGATCTCTTATTGTTGTGTTTCTGATTTTGTCTTTTTTAGTTTTCCTACTACTCTTTTTAGACATTTCATTTTGGCTGCCTGCACTCTACTGTATTCCCTACTGTCTAAGGTCCAGGTTTCACTGCCATAGAGGAGAGTAGGACAATAAACTGTGTTGTATACTGCCATTTTGGTTTTTGTTGCCAATTCTTGTTTTCCTACAAATGCCTTTCCTAGATGGTTATATATTGCACTTGCCTTTTGGATTCTCTGGCTGATTTCTTCTCTTAGTTTTCGCTCTGAGTTAATCATTACTCCTAAGTAATTGTAGCTTTGAACTTGTTCTAAAATTTCCCTACCTAACTTAAGATTTTGTGTGTTAGCTTCCCTAGTTTCTAGCATTGTTTTAGTTTTCTTTGCATTTACTCTCATTCCTCTTTTATCTAATTCATTATTCATTATGTTGATATTTGACTGAGGTCCCTTTCTGATTTTCCAAACAGAACTAAATCATCAGCAAATGAAAGCATTGATACATTTACTGGTTTGAGCTTCCACATACCTACATTTATTTTCTTTTTTGGAGGATGCCTTTTGCAACTGAATCCATAAATGTAATAAACAAAAGAGGACTTAGGACACAACCCTGTTTTACTCCTAAATCTACATCAAATTCTGCAGATATGTTTCCAGCTACTGTCACTGCACATGTTGGTTTATTGTAAAAAAATTTAATGGCTTCTATTAAATTTTGCTCTACGTTAACTCTCTTTTTAGGAATGCCATAGTTCGTCCCTTCTCAGTGTCAAATGCCTTTTCTAAGTCAATAAAACACAGGTGCAAGTCAATGTTTCTCTCAAGGAATTTTTCTATTATTTGTGTAATTGTAAATATGTGATCTTGTACACTTCTTCCTGGTCTAAATCCACTCTGGTGTTCTTCAATCAGATCCTCTACTCTTTTCCTAAGTCTCTTTCAGAATCTTGGCATACACTTTTCCTGGTACACTAAGTAGTGATATCCCTCTATAGTTTGAGCATAGTTAATCCTTTCCTGTGTATTGGTACTACCGTTCCCTTATTCCAGTCGTCTGGCACCTGTTTGGACTTCTATGCTTGTTGACATATTGCATATAGTAGTTTGTCTGCCTCTCTCCCTTGGTTTTTAATCATTTCTGGATAAATTTGATCTGCTCCTGGGGATTTTCCTAATTTCAATTTTCTTATAGCTGTTTGAAGTTCTTCCATTGAGATATCTACATCTTCAGCTGTCTCATCTCGATTACTTGTTACTCTTAATAATTGATCTGTACTCCTTGTTTCATATGTTTTGGAGGGATTATGTAATTGTTGAAAATAGTTTCTCCATGTTTCCATGATTTTGCTATCTCCTTTCATTATTTCTCCTTTGGCATTCTAAATTTGTCATATTAGGCATGCTTTGGTCTTTCCCATGCTCTTTATTGCTCTGCAGAACAGCTTTTGATTTCCTTGATAGCTTTCTCGAAGTCTTTGTCCAAACTCTTCCCACTGTTCCTGTTTTGCTTTCCTGACTTCATCTTTGGTGATAGTTCTTTTACTCACGTAATCTATCCTATCCTCTGGTCTCTTTGTTTGCAAGTATTTCTTCCAGGCACCCTTCTTTTCTTTGATATTAGTCTTGACATTCTCACTCCAAAATGCTGTTCTTTTCCCATCTCCTTTAATTTTTTCCTATCACAGGCCTCTTCAGTACAACTGATGAGTGTTTCTTTATATACTTGCCCCTTTTCTTCTACTATGCTTTCCTTGAGATCCATCTGCCTTTCACTGATAGATCTTTTTATCCTGAAATGGTATAACTGTTTTACTATTGGTTTATTTAGTTCTTCTATTTTGAGTTTAGTAGCTTTCTTCTCTTTTCTTTTCTGTTTGTTTTCTTCAGTTAATAATCTCATTTTGGCTATCACTAGGTGATGATTACCAAAAAGTTCAGCTCCCCTGCTTACTCTAGCATCCATTGTACTGTAAGAAAGGGAGCTGCTAACTATTATGTAGTCTATCATTGACTTTTCACACCTGTCTTCATTTACTCTTGTATATTTGTGGATATCTTTATGAGGAAAAAAAAATGTGTTAGATATTTTTATGTTATTCTTTAGGCAAAAATCTATTAGTCTCTTTCCATTTGGAGAAGTTGTTGTCTCTCCTTCTTTACCAATTATTCCTCCTGATGTTTCTACATTGTTGCCTACTCTAGCGTTTAAATCTCCTAAAACCATTAATTCCTGTTTGGGTTTGAGATTCTCTGCAGCTATTTGTAAATCGTTTTCGAAGATATCTTTTCTTCTTTGGTGGCATCTTCGTTTGGTCTATAAGCTATTAATCATTTAATTTCTCTTCTTTTGGTTTAATATTTACCTCTAATAGCCATGGGCTTACAAATTTCCAACTTTCTAGTAGCATTTCTTGTCTTTTATGCATTAGGAGGCCTACTCCTGCTCTAGCTCTATCTTTGACATCTACTCCTGAGAAGATTAAAGCATGATTTGGTCCTACATTTTCTATTCCTTGTCCTTTTTTCTTTGTTTCTGTAATAGCCAAAATATCTACTTTGAATTTTTACATTTCTTCCGCTAATTCCAACTCCTTTCCATTAATTGCCCTAACATTCCATGTTCCAAAAATCACAGTCCGTGCTGTTTTCCAGAGTCGTCTTCGAAAGTTCAAGCCGGGTACATCATTGTATATATTACTTTGAATCAGGTTGTTTTCGATAACCAGGGATTAGCCCACTGTACCCTAGGCAGGTGGTGGGACTGCCACCTTGAGGTCCCCTACCAGGCCTTGTTATTTTCTGTCAGGGTTAACTCCCCTTAGCCTTTAGTCATTCAAGACCAGCCTGCAAGGCAGCAGGTTGTTATTTTCTGTCAGGGTTAACTCCTTTAGCCTTTGGTCAACCAAGACTGGCCTGCAAAGCAGCAGGTTGTTTTCAGTCAGGGTTAACTCCCTTTAGCATTTGGTTGTCCAAGACCTGCCTGCAAGGCAGCAGGAGACTCTCGTGGAGGGCGGGATCATCTACTCCCCCCGTACAGGTGCTTACCTGTCCACTGCCCGGCAAAACAAAACACAAAAAGGAAAAAATTACCTCTTTTGAGAATGAGAATATTGTCTGCTACTGGCAAAAACTGCACTTGGTGAGTGACTAGAATTCGTGGCTTTTTGCTCAAATGTTTAACTATGCATCTGGTATGAAGAAAAGAAAGTGACATTTTTTAAATTCTTGCAGCCGTAAAACAAACAAAAAGAAGAAAAGGTGAAGAAAAAACACAAACGCTCTAACGGCAATGTTGAAATCTGAAAACGGAACAACGCAAAGGGATCTCTTTACAGGCATCTGATAGGACAGCCAGCTGAAGCTTACTCACATCATGGTGATTTGTTTGATTGTAATTTACCCTGTCCACCATATGCAGTGATCTCAGGAAGAATTGAGAGTGAGCAGCAAGATGAAAGATAAGTTGAAAAGTGAAAGGAAAGAAGAAAACCTACCAGCAGTACCCATCAACCAGCCACCATTAATAATAGGGTAATAGGCTTGATACACATGATTAGAGATGAATTGATAGATACATAGATAGACAGACGAATAGACGCAGATATGGATAGATGAGTAGATAGTTACATAAAGACAAGAGATAGTTACATAGATGGATATCTTTATTATGAAATGCTATTCTGTGTTGTACGCATGTTTACATTTTATTCGTGAGAGTGCATTTGAACAAGATTTATAATATCTTAAATTCTCGGCTATTGCAAGAACAATTACCCTTTCGAATATCCCCATCAATGACAAGAACAAATCTGCAAAAATCAGACAAGTCAGTAAAAACAAATAAAAGGGGTGGGGGGGGGGAGATTATGATTCTGATTGTGAACAAACTTTTCAAATATATGTCGTCCCCACGGCAGCATCAACCGCACTCAGCGGGTCATCCAGGAGGTAGACGTCAGCGTCCATGTACAGTGAACGTGCCAGTGATATCCGTGCCTTTTGACCGCCACTCAGACTGACGCCTCTGTCCCCTATCAAGGTTGCATCCCCTTGAGGCATTATTTCGAAATCCTGCCGCAAATGAGATTGATGGCAAAAAAACGTAATAAAAAAGTTTCTCCTCTCCCACAATGTTATCAAAATTAATCTCTTTCCATTACAGAGGGTTTTCTGTTCCAGTTACAATCGCCTACAGCATTGTGACAATATAACAACCAAATACAGTAATTAGCTTCTCAGGTTATAATCTGAATACATGTAGTTAAAAAAGAAAAAAAAAACCCAAAACACATTTAGCCCACATATATGTACTTTTCAAGGTAAATACAGACTTACGGACTTGAATCCGAGATAGAGTACTAAATACGTTTTTGTACTTATTGGTTGATAGGAAGCCACCGAATGTCATGTGACTAGAAAAAATATGACTCCCCTAATTACCCTACACACAAGAGTTTAGTTAACGTTACTTTGTTTTAACAAATTGGCATTAGCGGTCTAGTGGCAAGGTGCCGGACTTGGGATCATGAGGTTCCAGGTTTCGAATCATAGCCATGCTAGATCCGTCCAATGTTATTTTCCTTAGGAAAGACAGTCAACGCGCATTCTCTCCACTCGACCCGAGTGCAAATGGGTATCAACAACAGCGTGGGAGTAAAAAACAAAAACCTGCGACAGACTAGCGGCCCGTTTACGTGATAACCATGACCAGTTTCCACTTCACACTATAGAAACCGGAATAAGCTTCGGCTCTATGGACTGTAAGGGCCTTGAAGGAACATTACTTACACTTGACTTATTTTCAAAATGACACCTATTTCAGTAGTCCAATATCAACGTAAAACATAATGGGACTTTTTAAAGAGTTGCTGTAAAGACATGCACACATATTACACTTCCTCAAAACTAAAATGAAAAAAGAAAAAAGAGAGAAGACTTTGAGTAGCCACACAGAAGCTTACCTTTTTCAGAGCGGAGACCTTGATGATGCGATCATACCTGGCTTTCTCCATGGGTGCCCCAAACAAAATATTCTGTCGCACGCTGCCAGAGAAAATCCAGGGCTGTTGGGACACGTAGGCGATGCGGCCAATGGATTTCAAGGAACCTTTGAGTGATATGTTTCCAGCTACTGTCACTGCACATGTTGGTTTATTGTAAAAACCTTTAATGGCTTCAATTACATTTTGCTCTACATTGTGTTCTTTTAAGGAATGCCATAGTTTGTGCCTCCTCACAGTGTCAAATGCCTTTTCTAAGTCAATAAAACATTGGTGCAGGTCAATGTTTCTCTCAAGAAATATTACTATTACTTGTATCCTAGTAACGTTATGGTCTTGTACACTTCTTCCTGGTCTAAACCCACTCTGGTGTTCTTCAATCTCATCATCTACTCTTTTCCTTAGTCTCATTTCCAGTATCCTGGTATACACTTTTCCTGGTACCCTAAGAAGTGATATCCCTCTATAGTTTGAACATTCCATAGTTGATCCTTTCTATGTATTGGTACTACAGTTTCCTTCTTCCAGTCGTCTGGCATCTGGATTACTTGCTACTCTTACTAATTGATCTTTACTCTTTGTTTCATTTGTTCTGGAGGGATCATGTAATTCTTGAAAATACTTTCTCCACGTTTCCATGATTTCGCTATCTCCTTTAATTATTTCTCCTTTGGCATTCTAAATTTGTCGTATTAGGCATGCTTTGGTCTTTCTCATGCTCTTCATTGCTCCCCCAGAATAGTTTTTGATTTCCTTGATAGCTTTCTTGAAACCTTTGTCCAAACTCTTCACACTGTTTCTGTTTTGCTTTCCTTACCGCCTCATTGTTGATAGTTCTTTTACTCTCATAATCTATCCTATCCTCTGGCCTCTTTGTTTGCAAGTATTTCTTCCTGACACTATTCTTTTCTTTCATCTTAGTCTTGACATTCTCATTCCACCATTCTTTTCCCATCTCCTTTAATTTGTTTCCTACCACAGACCTCTTCAACTTCAATACAACTGAGCAGTGTTTCTTTATACATTTGCCACTTTTCTTCTATTGTTCTATCATTCAGATCCATCTGCCTTTCACTGATAAATATTTCCATCCTGGATTGGTATATCTGTTTTACTATTGGTTTATTTAGTTCTTCTATTTTGAGTTGAGTAGCTTTCTTCTTTTCTTTTCTGTTTGTTTTCTTCAGTTAATAATCTCATTTTGGCTACCACTAGGTGATGACCACTAAATATTTCAGCTCCTTTGTTTACTCTTGCATCCATTGTACTGTAAAAAAGGGAGCTGCTAATTATTATGTAGTCTATCATTGACTTTTCACACCTGTCTTCATTTACTCTGGTATATTTGTCTATATCTTTTAGAGGAAAAAAGGTGTTATCTATTTTCATGTTATTCTTTAGGCAAAAATCTATTAGTCTCTCTTTATTTGGAGAAGTTATTGTCTCTCCTTCTTTACCTATTACTTCTCCTGCTGTTTCTACATTGTTTCCTACTCTAGCGTTTAAATATCCTAAAACCATTAGTTCCTGTTTGGGTTTGAGATTCTCTGAAGCTATTTGTAAATTATTTTCGATATCTTTTTCTTCTTTAGTTGGTCCATAAGCTATGCATGATTTAATTTATCTTCCTTTTGGTTTAATATTTACCTCTAATAGCCGTAATCTTATAAATTTCCAAATTCCTGGTAGCTTTTCTTGCCTTTTATACATTAGGAGCCTACTACTGATCTAGCTCTATCTTTGACATCTATTCCTGAGAAGATTTAAGTACGATTTGGTCCTACATTTTCTACTCCTTGTCCATTTTCCTTTGTTTTTGTATTGACCAAAATGCCTAATTTGAATGTTTTCATTTCTTCAGCTAATTTTAACTCTTTTCCATTTATTGTCCTAATATTCCTTGTTCCAAAAATCAAAGTCCGTGTTCTTTTCCAGAGCCGTTGCGGAAAGTTCAATCCGGGTATATCATCACATTTAATACTTTGAATCAGTTTGGAACACACCAATGCAACCGCTCAATAATGCATTCCATTTGCCCATGCCTAGGAAATCCCAGTAGTAGTTCCAGGCCCATGCCCATACTACCATCGGTCGTTCAGTTGTACAAAAGCGAATGTTACACGTTTTGGATCCGGTGTAGATGGCTTGTACGATCTGCATGTCGCACTGGACAGCCAATGTACATGCCTTTTGTTTTTATTACATATGCACATGCCTACAGTAGTGATCGGCTACAATTATTTTAGTATTTTTTATTGGGGAGAGGAGGTTGAATCCCTGAAGAGTTTTAGAGTCTTTAAAATTTGCTTTAATTTGAGGAGTAAAGAGAATGATTTTCAAGAACGGTGGTACCTGACAAGAAAATTGGGGGGGGGGGGTGTCTGGTTATTTAAGATTACGTCTGTCAGAAGAGGCGCCGGCGGCGTAGTCCGAAGGGGCGGCTGGCTTCCTGCAGAGGGGGGAGTTCAGGTCTTATAGTTATTCATAAAGAAAGCCTTGAATTACAACATAAAATCACTTTGAACATTTTGAAATCACACTCAATCACAATGTCAACTGTTTCGAATCGTGGTTGTCTATAGACCTGACCAAAGAAATAAGAAAATTTACATAAATGATTTTATAGATGAATTTGAGGACTTCTGCTTAGAAAAAACCCTGCAGTCAGGAAAATAGTTTTACTGAGATTTTAACCTTCACATTGATGTCCATGACAACGACGATGAAAAAATTTTAATTTGCTTGACATTTTCAATTTAGTTCAACACGTTGATGAAAATACACACATAGCTGGGCATATCCTTGATTTAGTAATTACACACAAAAATGATGACATTTCTCTGACCACACAGTGTATCTGTCACTTTGGCATTACCCAAAGGTATGCCAACAAAGAAGACCATTAAATAAAGAAATACGAAAAAATATCAACTTGAATGACCTAAAATCGTCAATTTTAGAAGCTTTATCAAACCCATTGAAAGTGTTGACGACAAAGTGAAAGCTTTCAATTGAAATTAGTAAAATCATTGATTTGTATTTGTTAGGATAACTAATATTTATAATGAATCTTTTGATTATGTCTATGTGCATTATATATCTCGTAGTTCTTGTAATAATGCTCTATTCATTGAATATTTTACTTATTCATTGTATCTATCTTTTTAGCTCTAATGTATTATTTACAATGTATCTTTTAGGTTTCGTGGTCATGTAATACCTTTGTATGTTTTAAGATTGTTGTATCATTGGAATCTTTTGAGTGGACTCTTAAACCCTTCTATTTTAGGATAATCATATGATACATTTTGACTTCTTTAAATATCATGTTCTATGACCATTATATTTTATTTATGTTGTATTTATGCTATTGTGGAGGGTGCTTTTGAGCTTTTTTGAAAAAGCGCTATAGAAGTATATATTTATTATTTATTATAATTGGGGCAGATTTCTTCACGATCCTGAGCGACTCCAGTAGCGAAATGGGGTCGCTAGGTGGTGAAATGGGTCGCTAGGTAGCGAAATGGGTCGCTAGGTAGTAAAATGGGTCGCTAGGGCGAAATGAGTCGCTAGCGAAATGGGTCGCTAGGGTAGCGAAATGAGTCGCTAGGTAGCGAAATGGGTCGCTAGGTAGCGAAATGGGTCGCTAGGTAACGAAATGGGTCGCTAGGTAACGAAATGGGTCGCTAGGTATGAAATGGGTCGCTAGGTAGCGAAATGGGTCGCTAGGGTAGCGAAATGGGCTAGGCATGAAATGGTCGCTAGGTAGCGAAATGGGTCGCTAGGTAGCGAAATGGGTCGCTAGGTCCCTCGGACGAGACAAAGTAAAGCCGATGTGGAGGAATTGGAAAATGGCGAAAGAAACCACACAATTTGATCTGGTCTCTTTCTAACCACACAATTTGATCTGTTCTCATTCTAACCACCACACAATTTGATCTGCTCTCATTCTAACCACCACACAATTTGATCTGCTCTCATTCTAACCACCACACAATTTGATCTGCTCTCATTCTAACCACCACACAATTTGATCTGGTCTCTTCTAACCACCACAATTTGATCTGTCTCTTTCTAACCACCAAACAATTTGATCTGGTCTCTTTCTAACCACCATACAATTTGGATCTGGTCTCTTTCCTAACCACACACAATTTGATCTGCTCTCATTCTAACCACCACACAATTTGATCTGGTCTCATTCTAACCACCACACAATCTGATCTGGTCTCATTCTAACCACCACACAATTTGATCTGGTCTCTTTCTAACCACCACGCAATTTGATCTGGTCTCATTTTAACCACCACACAATTTGATCTGGTCTCTTTCTAACCACCACACAATTTGATCTGGTCTCATTCTAACCACCACACAATTTGATCTGCCTTTCATTCTAACCACCACACAATTTGATCTGGTCTCATTCTAACCACCACACAATTTGATCTGGTCTCATTCCTAACCACCACACAATTTGATCTGGTCTCATTTTAACCACATCCGGGGTTGGTGATCTTGAATAGGGTTTTTTTTCTGTAGCATTTTAAATGTTTCACTGATTGCCTTGTAAACAGCTAGCGATATTTAAGGTGCACCGACTGTTGTGATCTGCACACGGATCTCTATTTTATCGTCCGTCTCTAATGGAACTAGGTGTCGATCCATTTACCTGATTCAGGGGGGAGGGGCATGGGTTGGGTGGATCGACACGACCTGTGCCATCGGAGATAAACAATCAAACTGCAACGTAATGCTGTCACTGTCAGCTTAGAACAATCTGGACTTTACTGCAGACTGTCTCACGATCAAAACTGCAACGTAATGCTGTCACTGTCAGCTTAGAACAATCTGACTTTACTGCAGACTGTCTCACGATCAAACTGCAACGTAATGCTGTCACTGTCAGCTTAGAACAATCTGACTTTACTGCAGACTGTCTCACGATCAAAAGTGAAGTCTGAAACTTTAAACTATATTTTTGTATGCAAGGCTTTCCGTGAACCTGTTAAGTCTACAACTTTGATAACTGCTCAATATTGTAACACAGTGATGAAATAGAATTGTAACAGTAGTAGTAACACAGTGATGAAATAGAGTTGTAACAGTAGTAGTAACACAGTGATGACATAGAGTTGTAACAGTAGTAGTAACACAGAGATGACATAGTTGTAACAGTAGTAGTAACACAGTGATGAAATAGAATTGTAACAGGTAGTGGAACACAGTGATGACATAGAATTGTAACACAATAGTAGTAAATAAGGATGAAATAGAATTGTAACAGTAGTAGTAACACAGTGATGAAATAGAATGGTAAAAAATAGTAGTAACACAGTGATGACATAGAATTGTAACACAATAGTAGTAACACAGTGATGAAATAGAATTGTAACACAATAGTAGTAACACAGTGATGAAATAGAATTGTAACACAGTAGTAGTAACACAGTGATGAAATAGAATTGTAACAGTATAGTAGTAACACAGTGATGAAATAGAATTGTAACACAATAGTAGTAACACAGTGATGAAATAGAATTGTAACACAATAGTAGTAACACAGTGATGACATAGAATTGTAACACATTAGTAGTAACACAGTGATGACATAGAATTGTAACACAATAGTAGTAACACAGTGATGAAATAGAATTGTAACAGTAGTAGTAACACAGTGATGACATAGAATTGTAACAGTAGTAGTAACACAGAGATGATATAGAATTGTAACAGTAGTAGTAACACAGTGATGACATAGAATTGTAACAGTAGTAGTAACACAGTGATGACATAGAATTGTAACAGTACTAGTAACACACAGTGATGACATAGAATTGTAACAGTAGTAGTAACACAGTGATGACATAGAATTGTAACACAATAGTAGTAACACAGTGATGACATAGAATTGTAACACAATAGTAGTAACACAGTGATGAAATAGAATTGTAACAGTAGTAGTAACACAGTGATGACATAGAATTGTAAGTAGTAGTAACACAGTGATGAAATAGAGTTGTAACAGTAGTAGTAACACAGTGATGACATAGAATTGTAACAGTAGTAGTAAATAATAGTGATGAAATAGAATTGTAACAGTAGTAGTAACACAGTGATGAAATAGAATTGTAACAGTAGTAGTAACGCAGTGATGAAATAGAATTGTAACAGTAGTAGTAACACAGTGATGACATAGAATTGTAACAGTAGTAGTAACACAGTGATGAAATAGAATTGTAACAGTAGTAGTAACACAGAGATGACATAGAATTGTAACAGTAGTAGTAACACAGAGATGACATAGAATTGTAACAGTAGTAGTAACAGAGATGACATAGAATTGTAACAGTAGTAGTAACACAGAGATGACATAGAATTGTAACAGTAGTAGTAACACAGAGATGACATAGAATTGTAACAGTAGTAGTAACACAGTGATGAAATAGAATTGTAACACAATAGTAGTAACACAGTGATGAAATAGAAATGCAAAATGTCAAGTGACATCAAGCGACGTCATTCCTAGACTGAAGTTTCACGGCACGTTATAGCTGCTGAGACGACGCAGAGTTAAACGTCGGGTTTCAAATGTACAAGAAACATGCCGAGTGTTTGTTTGTTTGTTTGTTTGTTTTAAATTCACCCCGTCCACCATTGCAGTTATATAAAGGTGAATTAAAAAAAGGAAACAGGCAGATAAAATAAAAGTGAAAAAAAAAGAAGGAAAGGGAAGAAATATAGGAGCTAACCAGGAGCGCCACAAACCGCCCGCACATGCTGAGTGCTGTAACAAGATTAAATGAATTGTCAGATGGATTTGTGTGTTCGGTGGATATGAGTTTGTGTGTGTGTGTGTGTGTGTGCGCGCCCATTTCATGATATAAGCTCTTTCATTAGATTTTGACATACGAAATTCATTGCATACATTCTCACCTCTCATTTAAAGTTACATTTTGACATGCGAAATTCATTGCATACATTCTCACTCCTCATTTAAAGCTACATTTTGACATGCGAAATTCATTGCATACATTCTCACCTCTCATTTAAAGTTACATTTTGACATACGCGTATTAATTCTCATTCATTTAATTACATTTTGACATGCGAAATTATTGCATACATTCTCACCTCTCATTTAAAGCTACATTTTGATCTAACAGAAGTTGCGTGATAGTGATAGACTGATAGCAAGGGAAACAACTTTTGACGTGGAGAACTTCCGTGCATAATTCACTCCTCAATTATAATGGTCATGACCATTTCATTTGCCACTATCGTGGGAAACGAAAAGAAAGTGTGAGGGAGAGAAAATACAAGAGAGAGAGAGAGAGAGAGAGAGAGAGAGAGAGAGAGAGAGAGAGAGAGAGAGAGAGAGAGAGAGAGAGAGAGAGAGAGAGAGAGAGAGAGAGAGAGAGACACACACACACACACACACACACACACACATACAGACCGAGAGATACAGACAGAGAGACACATACAGACAGACAGATCCATATGGCGATACGGTAACTAGTACAAAGGAGAGAAAACAACCAAGAGACAAGAGGGTTTAACAGCATGAACAGACAGGGACCGTAAACCTTCCACCCAATCAACCCAATACCAAAACTGTGCCTGAATATCTCAGTCACCACGGAAACCGTCACTTTTTTCAACAACGGGGAAGATTTGAAAAGGGAATAAACGGTACCAAAACCTTCAGTTCTAAAACCCCGGATGCTGTGAACATGGGTTCCATTTCCATTTCGATAGTGTATGTGTCAGTGTGTTGAACATTTACTAATACTAAGACATGCAAACAGTACACTCCCCACTACATACTACATGCCTGGTTGGACTCATAGGCATGCGCGACTGATAGAGAGCACAAAAACGATGCATTCAACTTTTGACTACTGATCAAATTTCTTCGGATCCATTTCCATGCTTTGTGATTCATGCGTTGCGACGAATAAGGAAAATGACATTAATGGATATCGAAGGCAGGCATGGACGAATAAGGAGATGACATTAATGGATATCGAAGGCAGGCATGGACGAATAAGGAGATGACATTAATGGATATAGAAGGCAGACATGGACGAATAAGGAGATGACATTAATTGAATAAGGAAGGCAGACATGACGTATATAAGGAGATGACATTAATGAATATAGAAGGCAGACATGGACGTATAAGGAGATGACGTTAATGAATATAGAAGGCAGACATGGACGTATAAGGAGATGAAATGAATATAGAAGGCAGACATGGACGTATAAGGAGATGACGTTAATGAATATAGAAGGCAGACATGGACATATAAGGAGATGACGTATAATATAGAAGGCATGGACGTTAATGACGTTAATGAATAGAAGGCAGACATGGACGTATAAGGAGATGACGACATTAATGAATAATAGAAGGCAGACATGGACGAGCAAGGAGATGACGTAATGGAAGGCAGATGGACGTTAATGAAATGAATATAGAAGGCAGACATGGACGATAAGGAGATGACGTTAATGAATATAGAAGGCAGACATGGACGAGCATAGATGACGTTAATGAATATAGAAGGCAGACATGGACGTTAGATGACATTAATGAATATAGAAGGCAGACATGGACGATAAGGAGATGACGTTAATGAATATAGAAGGCAGACATGGACGATAAGGAGATGACGTTAATGAATATAGAAGGCAGACATCGACGACGTATAAGGAGATGACGATAAGGAGATGACGTAATGAATATAGAAGGCAGACATGGACGTTATAAGGAGATGACGTTAATGAATATAGAAGGCGTATAAGGAGATCGACAGAGTAGCGAGTTTATAAGGAGATGACGTTATGAATATAGACAGACATACGATAAGGAGATGACGTTAATGAATATAGAAGGCAGACATGGACGTATGAAGAATATAGAAGGCATGACGTTACGTTATGATATAAGGCAGACATCGAGAAAGGAGATGACGTTAATGAATATAGAAGGCAGACATGGACGATAAGGAGATGACGTTAATGAATATAGAAGGCAGACATGGACGTATAAGGAGATGACGTTAATGAATATAGAAGGCAGACATGGACGTAAGGAGATGACGTTAATGAATATAGAAGAGACATCGACGTTAAGGAGATGACGTTAATGAATATAGAAGGCAGACATCGACGTATAAGGAGATGACGTTAATGAATATAGAAGGCAGACATGGACGAAGACGAGAGAAGGACTAGAAATAAACAGAAGGAAAAAACAGCTTTGGACACACGAAAGAATCACACCTGCAACCTCCGTGTCAACTCCCTTACCTGGCAATAAAAAGACAGCGCACATGAACGGTGTTATAATATAATATTTGCAGTGTGTACTCTTTTGATGCCAAGGTCATCACCTGATGCCGACGCGGAGGTCGCGGGTTCGATTTTGTTTGGTGACCAAAGTTTTCTTTTACTCCCTTGTATTTGTGTCCTCTTTGTCCTTATTTTTGTTTTCGACATGCCCCTACCCCACTCTTTTGTATTTTCGACATGCCCCTTTACCCCACTTTTTGTATTTTCGACATGCCCCTTACCCCACTTTTTGTATTTTCGACATGCCCCTTACCCCACTTTTTGTATTTTCGACATGCCCCTTACCCCACTCCTCGTATTTTCGACATGCCCCTTACCCCACTCTTTGTATTTTCGACATGCCCCTTGGCCCATTGTTTGTGTTTTCGACATGCCGCTTGTCCCATTATTTGTGTTTTCGACATGCCCTTTGCCCCCTGTTTCTGTTTTCAACATGACCTTTGCCCCACTGTTTGCGTTTTTAACATGGCCTTTGCCCCGCTGTGTGTGTTTTCAACATGGCCTTTGCCCTCCTGTTTCTGTTTTCAACATGGCCTTTGCCCCACTGTGTGTGTTTTCAACATGGCCTTTGCCCTCCTGTTTCTGTTTTCAACATGGCCTTTGCCCCACTGTATGTGTTTTCAACATGGCCTTTGCCCTCACTGTTTCTGTTTTCAACATGGCCTTTGCCCCACTGTATGTGTTTTCAACATGGCCTTTGCCTCACTGTTTGTGTTTTCGACATGCCTCTTGCCCCACTGGTTGTGATTTTGACATGCCCTTTGCCCACTGTTTGTGTTTTGACGATATCCCTTTGTTTCACTGTTTGTGTTTTCCCATCCCATTGCCCTCACTGGTTGTGCTTTCAACATGCCGCTTTGTCCCACTATTTGTCTTTTGGAAGATCCCCTTACTCCACTGTTTGTGTTTTCGACATGTACCTTGTCCCACTGTTTGTCTTTTGGAAGATCCCATTGCCTCACTGTTTGTGTTTTGGAACATGCCGCTTGTCCCACTATTTGTCTTTTGGAAGATCCCCTTACTCCACTGTTTGTGTTTTGGACATGATCCTTGTCCCACTATTTGTCTTTTGGAAGATCCCCTTACTCCAATGTTTGTGTTTTGGAAGATGTACCTTGTCCCACTATTTGTCTTTTGTCCCACTATTTGTCTTTTGGAAGATCCCCTTACTCCACTGTTTGTGTTTTGGAAGATCCCCTTACTCCAATGTTTGTGTTTTGGAAGATCCCCTTACTCCAATGTTTGTGTTTTGGAAGATCCCCTTACTGTTTGTGTTTTCTGACCACTATTTGTCTTTGGAAGATCCCCTTACTCCAATGTTTGTGTTTTGGAAGATCCCTTGTCCCACTGTTTGTATTTTGGAAGATCCCCTTTCTCCACTGTTTGTGTTTTCGACATGTACCTTGTCCCACTATTTGTCTTTTGGAAGATCCCCTTACTCCACTGTTTGTGTTTTCGACATGTACCTTGTCCCACTGTTTGTGTTTTCGACATGTCCCTTGTCCCACTGTTTGTGTTTTCGACATGTCCCTTGCCCCACTGTTTGTGTTTTCGACATGTCACTTGTCCCACTGTCCACATTTTCGACATGCCCTTTGTCCCACTGTCCGCATTTTCGACATGCCCTTTGCCCCACTGTCCATGTTTTTGACATGCCCTTTGCCCCACTGTCCATGTTTTTGACATGCCCTTTGCCCCACTGTCCGTGTTTTTGACATGCCCTTTGCCCCACTGTCCATGTTTTTGACATGCCCTTTGCCCCACTGTCCATGTTTTTGACATGTCACTTGTCCCACTGTCCCGTGTTTTTGACATGCCCTTTGCCCCACTGTCCGTGTTTTTGACATGCCCTTTGCCCCACTGTCCGTGTTTTTGACATGCCCTTTGCCCCACTGTCCATGTTTTTGACATGCCCTTTGCCCCACTGTCCGTGTTTTTGACATGTCACTTGTCCCACTGTCCGTGTTTTTGACATGCCCTTTGCCCCACTGTTTGTGTTTTCGACTAGTCCTTGCCCCACTGGTCTGCCTTCACAATGGACGCGTTCGAGTAGAACATGGCGCGACGAAGGTATATGCGGGGTGGCCTTGACGGTGTCTTGGTGACAAACACAAAGCGTTCATCTAGTTACGGAAGTCGTCACCTCTCAGACGGCACTTCTTAAGTTTAACGTTACAGTTATAGTTATATTATCATAGCTGTCAACCCTTTCAAACCGAGAAGAAAAAACAGACTCTGATCACGTGGACTAATTCTAACCTAAACGACGCCCCGTAACATTCCAGAAAACCCCATGGCAAGTTATCTTCAATTAACTCCCTTCGAGGTAAATAACAACGGTGGTATTTTGTTGTTGTTGGTAACTCAAAATACGTTTATTTTTATGTAGTGGTTGGTAGCTATGTATTTTATTCGAATCAGCTGAATCAGCACTCTAAGAAGACTGTGAGTCCACCTCCACCCCCACCCCAACTCTCCCCTCCTCCCCTCCCCAAATGCAGCCCCAACTCCACTAGCATCAAAGCTACGGAGAACACCACCGACCTGGAGTCGCTTGGCCGTCACACGGATTTCCGCCAACAACTTGAAGGCCTTCATGGTGCGAAAGGTGAGCGTGCGCTGGAATCCATGGAAGAACAGGTAGCACATGAAGACCAGGTGGGGGCGTGCCGCCGTGGAGGTCAGCACCAGGGAGGTCAAGATGGGCAGCAGGAAGAGGTGGTGAGTCACATCAAGGGTGGACGACAGGCCGCCGTCAGCGCTGCTGTGTTTGGACGGCGTGCATTTCCACACTGGTGGCGGTAGTAGTGGTAGTGGTAGTGGTAGTGGTAGTGGTAGTGGTAGTACATGTAGTAACATGGCAACAGGTCACAAGACAAGCGGGGGGGGGTAAACACAGTAACAGTCCAGTAGGGCCATCTTAAGGTATGCGCACATCGGGCAGTTTCCCCGAGCACCCCCCCCCCCCCCCCCCACCCACCCAAGCATGAAAGTCCCATAGAATGTTTATATATCGTTAAAATCAAAGAATTTGCACTACCTAATTAATCTATGCCGTGTAGCATGGGATCTTTGTAAATATCAAAACACTATTTTGGTTTGACAATCTAATGTATATAATACATAGTTAAAAAAGCCAGTAGTTGTGTAGTTTGGGACCGCAACGCATTGCAATGCCCAAGGGCGGGGAAGGGGTGGGGTGGGAGGGCGGGGCAATGGCGTTGTTGAGAGGGACTGCCTTAGGTTGGAGAGAAGGTGTTGGCACGAGTGTAGACGACGGTGTGTCGAATGGTAAAAAGAGAAAGAGAGGGTTTAGGGCTCGAATGGAAACCGTAGGTAGAACTTCAATAGGGCGTTGATATCGGGCTGCATAACTGCCAAACCTTTCAAATGGAGAGAGAAAAAAACAACACAAGACTGACCACGTAAACTAATTGTTGTTACCTGAAAGACGGCGCGTGATATTCCTACAAAACACGGGAGATGATTTAACTTGAATTAGCTTTAACTTTGAGGTAAATCAACCAACCATTACCGCTAGCCTTTCGATGAAGGGCGACGGTACATGGTGCATTTGTTGGTGAACTCACGAGTGGCATGTCCGGCTGTTACCTCAATTTCACCCAGTCTCTGCCGTCGTTAACTTTGGGTTTTCTTTATCAACTAAACAAAACAGCTAACCCTCGAACGCAATATGTACAAATGTACGTGCTTATGAAGGTAACAAGTACAGACTTATGGACTCCAAGGCCAAACAACTACACGTGTATACTAAATACGGTGGTGTTGTTTTTTTCTCTCTTTACTGTAATGGTTGGCAGCTACGGTGGTGGGGGTGGAGGTATGTGGGGGGGGGTGGAGGTAGGGCGGGAGTGGTGATGGAAGGTACAGGTGATGTGATGGAAGGTGCGAGGGAGGCACTGTAATGGTTGGCAGCTACGGGTTGGGAAGGTACAAGTCAATGGTCAGTCGGCAGTGCTGATATCTGTTACAGGTGATGAGTGGCAGGTGATGTGATGGAAGGTCATGATGGATTGGAAGGTACGATGGCTATTGGGATGGAAGGTGCACGTCATGGCTATTGGGCACGTCATGGCTATTGGGCACGTCATGGCTTACTCATGGCTATGGCAGCCTTACTTTCAGTTGGAAGTATAGAATTAATTATGTACACAACATGTGAGTGTGCATAATAATAATAATAATAATAATAATAATAATAATAATAATAATAATAGTCACGATAACGGCAATAATAGTAATAATAAAAATAATAATGTTATTTCTGGTAAGAATAGGTATAAGCGTACAGTACTCATGAGTTCTGTTGAAAAATGCAATAAGGAAGGAGTGGAGGAGGGAAGAGGAGTGGGGAGGGAAGTGTAATCTTTGACTTCATTGTGTTGGTATGGTAGGCATACTATGGATTCATCTAAACTTAACGGAAGCCACGACAACGACATGGTAGCTCCGAACAGGAGTGCTGCTAATGGTGCCAAGTTCAAACGCCGTCCCACTGTTGGTAAATCTGTTGCATTGAAATTCACTCACGTCCACCGTAATAATCATGATGTGATCTCGTGGTGGTGTCTTTGCTGCCTTGCAGGCAGGTCTTGCCTGACCAAAGGCTAAGGGAGTTAACCCTAAAAGAAAACAACCTGCTGCCTTACAGGTCGGTCTTGACTGACCAAAGGCTTAGGGGTTAACCCTGACAGTAAATAACCTGCTGCCTTGCAGGCTGGTCTTGAATAACTAAAGGCTAAGGGAGTTAACCCTGACAGAAAATAACAAGGCCTGGTAGGGGCCTCAAGGTGGCAGCCTCACCATCTACCTAGGTACAGTGGGCTAAAACCCTGCTTATCCAAAAACAAACAGATTCAGAGATAAAATAAATATAATATAACAGGCTTGATCTTTGGAAGACGAACTTGGAAACAAACACGGACCGTAATTTTAGAACGTGGAACGTTCGGGCAATAAATAGAAAAGAGTTAGAAGTAGTTGAAGAAATGGAAAAATTCAAAGTATACATTTAGGCCATTACAGAAACAAAGAAAAAAGGACAATAATTTAGGGCCAATGTTCATAGAGCTGAAGGCATTCAAATCATTTCATGCCAATGCTCCGACGAAAGTGGTAATAAATACCATATAATATAAAGTGAGAAGATTGTGATTTGTGATGTTCTGACCAGCTTTAGCCCAGCCTCTGTCACTGTCGTCCATGGATCTTCTTAGACAGAGAGTTTGCCCGAGACGCATAAAGTTAGTCATGCAAAGCCAATCTATTAAAGTCAAAGCAGTTACAGTTGTTAAACTACAGTATGAAATCTTTTTTTTTTAAAGCCAACAAAATTATGTAAGTTTTTCAGTTTATTAAAATTACATTATTATGTAATTCAAAGTCTCCATTGTTTGCAATAAATAGCATTTTTATATACACAATACACAGCTGAATGTAATCCAACCAAACTCATCACGAATGCTTGACTTTTGGCCCCTTTAAGGTGATGCACATTGATAACTTTGTTCCATAAAAGTTAAAAGACTCTCTCACTCTCAAGAATAATAGTAACAGGGTCTATGTGTGCATGTAACCTTAATATATATATAAAATATATGTACTCCATGTATTGGAACAACATAGTGCACAAAGTTGTGTTGTCAAACAAAAAACAGAGAAGAAAAAGAAAATTAAAAAATACAAAAACACAAAAGATACAAAACAATACAAAAACCTCCATGTAAAGCAAAAGTGTAATGCAAGTCTATAAACCATATGCACCAATTACTTTTAAAAATATGTAATAGTAACGTATATATGAAGGAATATATAAAGTTCTTTTGACCCCCCCCCCTACCCCTTAAGCATAATAAATAAGGCAAAATTTCATTACAGTTACATGCAAAAAGACAGTCTCTAAGGCAGCCAGACCTCATAGGCAGAGACCACAGTTCTACTAGACCTGTTGGCAATTTATGCTTATTCAAAACACCCCTATTATGGTACACTGGTAAAATTGGATCAGGAAAAATCTTCCCATCAGAGGGGTATTTAATTCAGCAAGTAAGAGGAATGAATGAATGGAATTGAATACCTTTTATGACTGATCTTTCATTTTATAAAATACAAATAATCAAGTATGATGCAAAATTCAAATTGTTCCAACTTTGAAGGATTAAGAATTGATATGAAGAAATGATGATAACATCATTGACTTCAAAATGAGGAAGGCTCTATAACTTTTCACTTTCACTTTTATTCTGACCGTAAGCTGACAATACCCGTACTAATGGTAACACATGTAGGTCTACTTATCTTACAAATGACATTTAGATATTGAATGAGATAACTTAGGAATCTAATAATAAAATAAGCTCTAAAACTCATTTCCACTTTATCACTGAGACAAATTTGAATACATAAACGATAAATGAGAAGTGGTAATGGTAGATAAATCCTGTGTTATGTTCATGAGTATTTTGAAATTGTTTTTGTCTGATATGACCCCTGACGGTGTGGCCATGTAGTCTGACAGCGTTTTCTGAACTTGACTGATTTTCAGAAAGGTGTCTTTCTGAAGTGGAAGTGCTAAACGTTTACACGCTTCTGAGAAAGCCGCAAGCCAATTGTAGTATTCCTGACTGTTAAGATCTGGATGAGAAATAAAGCCTGAATCCAACACAGGTGGAATGGAAGACAAACTTAGATCTCTCTCTTCGTCTACGTTTTGGATTGATTCCACAGGTTTCATATCCGATACGGACAACGATTCATCCGCATTCAAACTGAGGGCTGGTTCTCTGTGCTGTTCAAGATGAAAGTCAACGTTTTGATCTGCGTTAGATGTTTTCTGTGTATCATCAGTATCACAAACATTATCGTTCTTTACAATGGCAACTACAGAATTCTCACTCTGGGAAGCTCCTCCTTTGGAAGTCAATACTTCATCATTTCCCACACACTTATTTGACATGACACTGACTGATCCAACCGCCATAGGATCTTCTTCGACTTTCAGAGCATTCTGAATATCTGACTCGTTAATGACAGTAAAAGAATCACTGTCTTGAATAAACGTGACAGTGCGATCCTTCATTTTCAGTTCAGAAAGATCTAGTTTGACCGCACTATTTATTTCTTGAAAGGGGAATTGAGATCCTTCCACATGCAGCTCATAGACTTGGTTTTTGTCGTCAGAGTTGATGAGGCGGTAAGTGTAATTGGGTGGCTGCAAGTTGACAAACTCCTCTCCAGCCTTTGGGAGTTCCATGATCATCGTTTCACCAAAGGTTTTGTCCGTCTCTGAAACACTTTCTTGGATGACTATTCCCTCTGGTACAATACAGCCAACCTGTAAGACAAAGACAAAAAAATATTAATCAGTACTACTCTAGTTTCATTAACTTGTCAATTTTCATAAGGCACAATTAGAAAGAACTGTTGTCTTGCTCATCCACTCACTGCCAGGCACTATGGGTTCAGACGACTGTCAGATGCCTTTTTGTAATCTATGAAATTGACAAGAAGAAGAGGGGAGTTCCACTCATGGAATTGCTCAGTTATTATTCGGGAAGTGACAATATTTGTTTGTGTATAATCGATTTGCTCCCAGGGCCGGCTTGCTGGTCTCTTGAATGTACATCGAATGTATCTTAGATTCGGTCAAGTGGTGCGTCGCTAAACACCTTGCTGGATTTGCATGCAGATAAGAGTGTTTTTCGTATGTAGATATTGTAATTTCCAAGATCTCTTTCTTTGGTAGTTTAGCTATGTCCCTTTCCTTCCACTCTTTGGGGTATTGTTCCTCCTCCCAAATCTTGGTACAAAAAACAAAACAAAACAACAAAACCTGCATAGTGCATCTGCTCTTGTGATAGCATCCACCTTCTTTGCATAAAAGAGTAGACATGTTTAGTATAAAATGTATAAATATGTAATTTTTATGTTATTTAAGTTATTATATATATCTTTTGAATTACATCCAATTTCCAATGTCAATATATGTATATCTCATGTTTTCGATTTCCCAAGCACTATGTCAAACGAAATATTGCCTTGAATGGACAACAAAGATTTATTATTATTATTAGTAACATTTATTAGTAGTAGTATTATCATAATATTACTACAAGTTTTTCTTGTTTTTCATTACATGAAGAAAAATGTCCATATAATTATTTTTTTAAAATATTTGGGGGGGGGGGCAAAATATTTTATAATCGGCGATCATTTATCTACAAGTTCATGGCAGAAAAATGTCAATAATTATTTTTTTACAAAATTTTGAGGCGAGGGTGTAAAAACAATCAAAATTTTGATGTAAATTACCCTAACACTGACTGAGAAAATGGCAGTAAAAACCCGTATATTGGCGGTTAATCGCCAAATATGGCAACACACGACTTGACCTCATTTTGCTGACATCGATCTACACGTCTCCTATTGCTGTGTGATGTAAGAGGCGTTGCATGTCAGTGTGTACGTAAACATGCGCACAAGCATTGGATAAAGAGGAAAAAAAAAAAATGGGTCATTTTGACATCTGTTTTCACAACAGTGCACATCTAAACCTAGATTTATAATCCTATTTACATAAGCAACAATGCAAGTGACTGTCAAAAGAGTAAGGGAGCTGCTACAACAAGGGAAACCTGTCTGAAGCGGTTGTTTTGTGTTATTTTCTATTGATTTTTTTTTACTTGCAATTTTTTCGAAATGTAGTTTTTCCACACTAAAATTCTATCTCCTCCCACGTTTACCGAACGATTTATATTATATTTGGCACACAGGTTCCTCTTGTTAATGTTAATAGAGACGTCTGGTTTTTTTAATATCTTGTAAACTTTTTGAAAAAAAAAAAAATTTGTAAGAAAAACGCCGTTTTTGTACGTACATTCACGATATATTATAGTATTTTCAAAAATTCATATAAAATAAAAACTATCCAAAATATCGAAAAAACCCGACGTCACTCTTTAGATATTGGATGGAAAAGACGATCTGCAAGGTTTTGAGTGATTTTTTTCATATCTAAGGAGGAGATAGATTTTGAAAATTAAGTCAAAATTCAAGATGGCAGCCATTTCTATGGCAACCAAGGACGCTACAAACTTTTCAATGATAAACTCAAAAGCCCCCCCCCCCCAATAGTAATACTGCACACGCGATTAGATCTCTGTCTTCAATTTTAAATCAATCGCCTGTTTTGTCAAGTCGTCCCAGAGATAGATCTACTGCTACTAATAATATTAATGCCGATGGCGGTATGCAATGTTTGGGTAAGAGCATAAGAGCAAGATCCCTGGCACCTTCACCTTCTTTCTACCCTACCCCCCCCCCCCCGAACACACACACACACACCAATACACACCTTACTACCTGCAAGTTGTACTACATCAACATCGCATGACATGTTACGTACTGTATTACACAGCGTGTTGAACAAAGGAGGAGGCATACTATTCTCACCCATCTCTCTGGTTCTCTCTCAATCGATGTAGACCTACGTGGCATATTATTAAAGTTATTGGTGGCCGCCACCCTCCCCCCCCCCCCCATTCACTCTGACCGGTACATTCGCAACTGGGTATGATTGACATGGAGAAAGAGACAGACAGCAGGCCATATAGCTGACCACATGCAACACCTGAACGGATTTTAAATTGTGCTAATTGAATCTTGTGATGCAGGGTGAAGTCATAATGTGGAGGAATGTTTACTAATTATTAATACAGATTACATTTGTATTATACATCGATCATGTTCTAATTTAGAGTTGACAGCCGTGGATGCCATTGAAACATCAACTTATGCAATCGTGTTTTCATTTAATCCACCAATTACGGGCCGTGAAAAAATTTGACTTGAAAGGCATGTTACTTAACTCGATGTAGACTTAAACAATTTCTTTTTTTATGAACTAAACAATGTGTTGGGGATGGGCTGTCAAAAACATCGAATTAAATATTAAATCGACTTATGCAAAGTCGATTTGTGCAGCATCCACAGTATATTATCTATCTCTTTAACTTTGTTTCAATAAATAAATCAATTCATCAAAACATCAATAAGAAAACTTTTGAAGTAGACACAAACTAAGGGTAGGAGAGTTTTAATCACCTTTTTGTCACAGCCTCACATCTAAATTAGTTTTTATACATTTTACAATCAAAATATTTTTAACCTGTGGATGACAAGATTGTAGACTTTATGATTGGTTACTTTTAAATGGCTACTGAATAACGCTCACACAAAAAATCAGACATGGGCTCAGTTTGGATGTTTATCATAAATTTCTCGGAGATTAAAAAAAGAAGATAAAAAACATATATATATATATATATATTACCTGATTGGCACCTGAGCTTTCAAGAACTAGCTGCATCGTCTGTGGCTGAACTGTGTATGAAAGAATCGCCACCCTCTTGACTGACGCTCTGAGGATCTGCTGCTACTTGATCCGTCACGATGGTTGAATTTATGGCGTGTCGACCATCATCTGGTTTACTGGTATCATTGTCCACCACGCTTTCTGGAATTTTAGGATGAAATGGGGTACAAAGTGGCGAAAGGATGGTTAAAAAAGACAAATAAATCACTCAGAGATTTGAATAAAAAGATTCTTCAAGGCCTTTGACGCCCATAGAGCTGGAGCTTATCATGTTTTCTATAATACGAAGGAGCCACAGTGGAGTGAATTCAAAGGCGAAATATGACAATAAATGACAACTCCACTAATAAAGACAAAACAAACATGTGACGTTTCGGGTATAACCCTTCGTCAGACAACAAACGAGAAATATCTAGAATCTAGATCTAAGTACTACGTCAGACATCACACAATGTGATGTCAGAAGAAAAACATAAAGTAAGGAGAAAGAAAGAAAGAAAAAGACAGCGATGATAAGAACCGTAGCAGACGGGGTGTGAAGCATGAGCGAGAATGGAAGGTTCAGATCTAGAATGAAATAAAAATATGAAAATAAGTAAGTAATAAAAAAAGGTGAGAAGGAGATAGAGAGAAGGATAAAGAAAATGATATATATATATATATATATATATATATATATATATATATATATATATATATATATATATATATATATATATATATATATATATAGAGAGAGAGAGAGAGAGAGAGAGAGAGAGAGAGAGAGAGAGAGAGAGAGAGAGAGAGAGAGAGAGAGAGAGAGAAGAGAAAGAAAAAAGGCAGGGAAGAAAGAAGAAGAGGAGAGAGAGACGTGTGAGTATGGGAAACAAGAATAAAAAAAATAGGATAAATATAAGACTAGATCTATATCTCACTGGGTCTAGAAAGAAGAAATGATAGAGAATGAATGAAAGGAAGTATCAATCAAGGCAAAAATTTACACTGAAGGTGCGAAATGTATACAAATTACAAATTTATCGATGCAATAAGGGAAGAGAGTAAACAACTTAGTCACTGGATACAAAAAACAAAATATTTAAAAAAACCAACAACTTAGTGTAAAGCATTTAAGGTAAAAGGAAACTTTAGTAAAAGATGGTCCTAGAATATTAAGAATAGGTATAACAGCTTCACATTATCTCCATAGGGTTATGTGGTATGTAATACACTGTCTTTAACTTATTTACGATATAAAGTATGTGCAGGCAAAGTTCACGACACACATGCGCAATCTTACCCAAATATGTAATAAATTTATAAGAATGTATATATACGCTTTTACATATGTATGTATACTTTGTCCTTAGTGAAAAAAAGTAAGTAATTCAGAGAGAGCAGAGATAAAACATATGTTTAAATTTGATGTGAGCCCATTTGAACTCAAAAGAACTGTATTTGTTTTATCAAGAAATTAGAATTTAAATCTTCATTCACAGGGGAAACAAATAAGTCAGGAGCATATTCAAAGATCATAAGACAGACTGTGTCTGTGTAAATGTCTTTAAAGATTTAAATGAGAGCTTAAATAATTTAACTTTAGAACGCTAGTCTGACACAGGTTTTTACTCACAAGCTGAGGAGGACTCGGTAGTCCAGAGGAAAGGTGTCAGCCTCTCAACCAAGAGGCAGTGGGTTCGAAATTCAAGCCCCGCCAACGATTGAAAAATTTTCTCATATTTTTTCGAGCAAAATCTACCCCCCTGGTCCAGGTAGGTGGATCGACACTTAGTCCCATTGGAGACGGACGATAAAAGGAGGTCCCATGTACAGATCACAAACGCTCTGTGCACGTTAAAGACCGCTGGCTGTTTACAGGGCAGTCCGGGAAAAATTAAAAATCATACAGAAAACCCGAGTTCACCTTAGTTGTGGATGTGGGTAAATCAAATCAAATCAAAAACTCACAAGCTAATGCTTGTACCCATTTGCACCTAATTTGAGCGGGGAAAATGCGTGTTAAGTGGCTTTCCCATCAGACCTAGCTTTGCTGAGATTTAAACCTGGGACCTCGTGATCCCAAGTGTGGAAGCTTGACCTTTGGCCACCAATGTCACAGATGACTAAGGCCATGAAACGATATTAAAGCCCCATAGGAAGAAAGATAAGACAAAACACAAAGAAATAGACAAATTTACAAAGGAATAGACAAAAAAACTTGCAGTGTCAATAAAATTGAACCTGCAAACCTCTGCATCAGCACCCATCACCTTGCCATATAAAAGATAAGATGGATTTATAGGACATATCCCCGCACAAGTCCAGACTCACCAACTGTACATCCTTTATCACCCTGCAGGCTATTTCATTTATCCTTCTCAACTCTTTGGGGGAGCATAAAGTACACAAGCCAGTTTGGCTTTCTCTATCAACACTTTGACAAGATCTTTCTCTACCTATAGCTGGGTACTCATGCACATCTGAGCCAAATGAGGAAAGTAGAGTGAAGTGCCTTTTCTAAGAGTACAATGTTGTGAAAAAAAGCTCGCCTGTGCCAGCCATGGGGCTTGAACTAATGTTGTTATGATTACAAGCTTACAACATTACGGTGTAACAACGCCTCTATCAACAAAGCTTACTACACTCATTAAATTGGTAGCTAAAGATTTCTGTCGTTTTCAAATGAAAAGAGCGTATAATCACTACTATCTCTCACCCCAGTTTCGCTGCAATCACAATAAACGTGTTTTCTCCTCCCAATGTCTCATTTGTATGAAACATCAATATAATAATCAACTACCCAGATGTTCACACTAGTAGCAGAATTATAGATTATGCAATATCAACAAGACGTCCTTTTATGTCTGTGTATGTCACTCTCTCTATGTCTCTCTGTCTGTCTGTCTATCTCTCTCTCTGTCTGTCTGTCTCTCTCTCTCTCTGTTTACAGTATATATATATATCATATAATACTGATATGACACATTATATTTATTGTGAAGAACCTTGTCATAAAAAAATAGATACTATTGATACTCTTGTGAATTACAGCTTTACTTTCTGTCCCTGCAGATCTTGAAATTGCATTTCCAAATATTAAATCTTGATTTTTGTTGGATTTGAGGTTGATGGAGCACAATAAATTATTATCCGCTGACACTTGATTTTTGGCAATGCTTCCAAGTCGCTGCATCACATTAACTTACTAATTTCTTCATCCGTCACTGTACCGATTCAGCTGACAGCTTGTTCTGAAATACTAATCACTGATTAGACATAGATCATCAAGATGATCTGCCCCCTCACTCATAGAAAGATGACTCTCAACTCTCAGCTGCTGTCAATCAAGCGTATCAGCCAATAGATTTTGATACACACACAACGATGACCAGCCGGTGACCATTAAACGCCCTTTCAAATGAAAACGAGAGGGCCGTGGCAGGCCACCGTTTTCATGAAGCCGATTTTATGCCCAGCTGGTGATTATACTCCTTTCAAATGAAAACAAGTGGCATCGTTTTGATTATATCGCCCTTTTAAAATAATAGAAATGCCTCTTATTTTGAGTAAAATTCAGTTTTAAACTTTGATCACACTAGCGAGTTTGTGTAAGTCTAAACTATACGAAAAATTCAATTATACACCCTTTCATATGAAAACGACAGATTGGACAAAAGCAAAGGTGGTATGGAAAGCAACGGCAAACTACCACATTATTCCGTATGCCAAGAAAATTTGGACTCTTATCCTGATTACCCTCGCTCAACATTGCGTATGAGACGTCTAATTGCTAGGCAGGCGTGTCGTGATAAACTGTAAAAAACTGCACATTTTCACTTACAAACACTACACTCCCGCACACATACACATTAGAAATTTACAGACAATATCATATGCTAAATTAAGATGACACATCTGCAAAAAATTCACACACTCTTTCTCCAGAGAATCTTGATGTAAATCAAAATTCATTTGATTCTTAAATCTTAATACAGTGGAGTCCACTTATAACGAGTCCTGAAATAACATGAAGTTGTTTGAAACGACACTATTCTAAAACTCAGTTTTTTTCCTTCTTTATCTTTGTAAATAAAATATTGCTATAGCGCAATCAGACAAACATGTGAGTCAGTTATATCGGAATATTGTTTCTGCTGTGCACAGTGCATAAACCAATAAAACCTCGCCAGTTGAGAAACTTGTTGCTGATCTAGCGAAACAAAGAATAGGAGAGCCCCTGTGTGCCAGCAATGAAGGCGGAGCGAATGAGTGGGGAGGGTGTGGCATGCGCAGACAAGCAGAACGCATCGCATGATTATTGATAGTGATACATGTAGGGATAGTGATAGGCCAGCCTAGATCTACCACTACCAGTACCATGCCTCTCACTTCTCCGATGCGGGGATGGAGAGGTCACAGTGCTGTGATGGATGGAGAGAATGTGTGGGCAAGGTGTTGTGTGTAGTGTGTACCCGATGTGCGCAAGCACGTAAGCGCACCGCAGGGTGTGGTGGGGTGGGGGCAGTGGGTGGGGACAACACAGCGGGTGAGTGAGCCTTGAGTCTAGAACTAGAGGCCTTTCTTTCTGATCGCCAACGCCGAGCTGTCAACATTGCTAATTGTTAGTGCTAGCGCTAGAGAAAGAATCGGAACACCTAACTCATAGATTAGGCCTACTTGATTATTTCCCTTGAATTTATTACTGGATCCCTTATAATGTGAGTCCTGCTATAACAGATTTTTCGCACCAGTTCCCCCCCCCTCTCCTCTCTCGTTATAACAGGATTCCACTGTATGAGAAACGTGTTACAAAATCATTACTTACATTTCTCACAGGCTGAGATTTCAAACCAATTTCAACCCTGTAGGGGAGAGATGCTGGTTCTGCACTATGCTCTTTAACAATATGCACACGTAACTGGCCTGTCCTGGGAAACCTCTGGTTACAGATGTGACATATGTACTGATGCTTGTTTTGATGTTCTCGCTCGTGACGCCGTCTGTTGATGGATCACTGTATCGCATCAAACAAACTGAACATTCGTATGGTTTTTTACCTGGACATGAGAAAATGAAAACTTAAAGAAAATAAGTCTCATAAAAGAAAAAGCAGAAGCTCTTGAATGTGCTTCCAGAGATAGATCTACCACTACTTATACAGTGTAATCCGCTTATATCGACATGCTTCAGGAAGAGGATTTAATGTCGATATATAGAATGTCGATAAATACAAATACAAAGCCAAAGAGGAAAAAACAAGGGGAGGCAATCTAAAACAGTAAAGTGTAAAGCACTGGTTATATTTTACATGATTGCTTCCCTTGATTCTTTTCCTGTGAGACAGGGGTTTGGGGGATTTTCCGTTCATGGTATCAGTTTTCCCCATTTTTGATTTTTTTAAAATATATATGCCTTTATTTCCATTCAATCAACAAAAAAAAAAAAGGACAGCAACAGACGTATGGTTGTGATAGAGAGGTTGTGAGATGGGAAGGTGTATGCAAGTGATTGGGGGGAGGGGCTACACACGCGCATTCGTAGCAAAGCCTGTCTGTTGTGCTGAGGAAAAGAGAGGCAAAGAAACCGACCGCGGCACACCTGCCGACAGCGGGTGAGGGGGGGTAGTGAAGACGTTAGGCCCTACTGCGCGAGACGCGCGTCGTCTTTGTGCATAGAGATAATATTAATAGACAGTCTGATGTCCTGGGGTTTGTTCTGACTAATTGTGTTGACGGTGTTGACAGTTCGGCCCTAGCGTGACACCCCTCCCCCTTTTTTTGTTGGTGGGCTTCACCAGGAAGCATGTCGATATAGCGGAGTGGGCTGAAAAACAAGGTCGATGTAAGAGAAATTATTAAGTAAAGATATTGAAGGAAAAATTCGAATTGGAAAATATGTCGATATATCAAAATGTCGATAAATAGGCTGTCGATATAAGTGGATTACACTGTAATATTAATGCCGATGGCAGTATACAATGTTTGGGTAAGAGTAAGATCCCTGGCACCTTCACCTTCTTTCTCCCCCCCCCCCCCCCACACACACACACAGAGAAAGAAACAAAAAAAAGGACATAGCAGATAGTAAAACCCCCATGGGAAAAACTGAGAGGAATAAACAGAAAAAATATGGGCCATCCATTTCCTTAAAGTTAAAGACACACAAAACTACAGAACAAAATGGAGAGAATGAATTTTTAAGTTTTAGCAGCATGCAATAAAGATCTTGAAACAGAAGAGCAAGCAATGTGATGTGGCATACAACATTGGAATTATATGTTTATGCTCAGATGAAAAGGTATTGTAGAAAAAGCAAAGAGGAGAACATTGCGGTCACATTTATCATGCCTGGAATATGAGAATTTAGTGCCATAAATAAACTAAGATGTGGAAAATCTTTGCTTCACAAATTGTAGACAAGAAAGTAGGGAATTGAAAATAAAAGAGGCTGAACAGAATCAGTGATATTGAATTATCGGAACAGAAAGAAAAAAACATTCACATTAATATGCGCTCAACTGCAGATGTAGCTTGACACCCCCCTCCCCTGTCATGAAACGGATGTGATTTTAGGATCTACTCTTTTAAAATATGCTTTTGACTTTTAGTTATAACAGGAAAAAAATCAGGAAATTTACCTGAATGAATAATTTTGTGTCTATTGAGATCAGATGCATGAGCAAAAGATTTGTTGCAAAGATCACACGTAAAGGGTCTCTCACCTGTAAGGGTATAAATTGTATATATGATAGATAAAAATCACAAAAAGACATCTCATTTCTAAAAAGAAATGACAATTAAACTTTATAATTACCTCGGCAAAGAATGCCTATCCCCCATTTATTTAAATATCTATAAAACATTTGTCTTCATTAACATAATGTTTCAGAACGAATAGAAAAGTTATTTGATTATAAGCTTGCCATTCTCTTTTCCTTTTTTAAAAATTGCATTACTTTTGTTTCTGCATTTTTCTAAAGCAATAAATAGAAATAATATGAAAATACGATAAATTAAAAGACCATTACGCAACAATACAAGAAAATATCAATCTGGAAAGATTCAATACGGCAGGTCTGATTAGTACCCTGGAATAAAATGACAAAAACCCAGTCATTGTGTTAAACATACCAGTGTGAGTTTTCATGTGAGAGTGCACATAGACCTTGAGGGCAAACCTGCGATCGCACAAACCACATGCAAATGGTTTACTGTTAGAATGGGTTGTCAAGTGACGCTTCAGCACAGCAATTTGACGAAACTTTCGACCGCAAATCTCGCAAGTCAAAGGTTTCTCTCCAGTGTGGAGAGTCATATGTTCTTGGAGACTCAAATTACAGCTAAACCTTTTCTTGCACTCAGTGCATTCAAACATTTTTATGCCTGAGGAGACAAGTCAAAAACAGGGGGGGGGGGGGGGAATGTTAGTAAAAAAAGAATCTTTTCAAGAACATTTTTTTAACTTTAAAAGGGCAGAATTGGAGATAAAAATATTTTTAATGAATTACCAAGTGAAAACGATTGAACTAAAATTAAAATGAAAGGAATTTTTGTGATGCAAGTCTATAACAAGTGTAATTATTCTAAGCAATGGTGAGGGAGTACACATTTTTCAAACATTTAACAGGTCTTGAAATGATATGAAAGCCATTTGAAAGAAGTCAAACATAGGGAAAATTACCCATGTGGCTCAACTTATGGCGTCTTAGACTTTCCTTCGTTCTCAATTTTTTGCCACATCCAGAAAAGTCACATAAAAAGGCTTGTCATCTGAATGGGTAAGGAGGTGTGCCTTTGCATTTCCTGTGAAAAAATATTGAGCAATTACTGTACACTTATGACAATAGTCCACAAGAAATAATATGAATATATACATTACAAATAGATACTGTATTTTTCGCAATCTGTCATAGATGATATTGATAATATGATAGGACATTTTGAAATCGTAACATCAGATGATGCTCATGTTACATAAAAATATTGTTTTCAGTGCATGGTTATTCAGTGTTTCGATTGCAACAGCAACAGCAGCCTCCATACTTCTTGAGAGAATAGAAACATAAATTCTGCTACAAAAAAAAACAAACAAACAAAAAACAAAACAAACATTTTAAATTCTCAAAGAAGGCAAAATTCAAAAAAGAATTTTCTTCCTTGCTTTTCGATAACTTACAGCACAACAGTGAAAGTGGGTTTTTTTTTATCGCTGAAGCCCTTACCTCGTAAAGAAAACTCTTTCACAGATATTGCACTTAAAACCATTTGGAGCCTTGATGATTTCTTTCTTGGATGCTTTCTCTTCCATTGTCACAGCCCACTGCTAATGTTTCTGGTAGATTATCTTATAAAAGATAAAGAATTGTGTATGAAATATTTAACATATCAAGATTCTTATCTTTCTTTTCTCCATTGAAATAACACAAATAAATGCAAGAGTCTCATTTAGTGTATCTAACACATTTTACAAAGTCTTTAATTGAAAAAAAATTATAAAAGAGAGGAATAGAGGTTTCTTAAAAATTAAGAAAAATATTTGAAATCAGAAAGTCCATTGGACAACGGAATCTTTCGGAAAAAATGTACAAATACATGTATATCTAAAGATGGTTGAAGATGATAATAATCATAAACTTAAAATGATGCAGGATCTTATATTTTACAAGGACATCAGTAGATGACAAAATGATGAGAAGGTAACGCTATGCAACTTACCACCATTGTCAGGATATTTCCTTGGTCTTCCTGTGTAAAAGAAAAAAATGTACTTCATATACTTCTAGTATATATATATACAACAATACTGCAGCTGAAAAATTGGGACGACTCTATAAATCACAGTAATCAAATCAAAGAAATCAAACACCTCAGGGGAAAAATATTTCCAAGTAAAGAAAATCAGTACGGTGTAATGAATTGAATTATATTTAGACTGACATACAATAGATTATATTCTGCTTCACTCATACATACATTTTTTTCTTGATTTTTAAGGGAGGGGGGGGGGCAGCACCTGGATTGAGGAGTTTGGGATCAAAATGTCCATTTTCTGTTCTTACATATTCAGGTAGAATGATCATTTATCTACAAGTTTATGGCAGGAAAATGTCGGTAAAATTATTTTGTTACAAAATATTTTGTAGGCGAGCGTAGGGTAAAATAAGTCAAAATTTTGACTTAAATTACCCTATTACTGACTGAAAAGATGGTATTGAAATGTGGCACTAAATGGCCACATCTGGCGACCCTAGTTTTGCTTGGCTACCAAGAGCACTCCCGCCAATTTGGCCTAGTTGAAACAGTGCTGATCACAACTGCTCTTGTACTATAATTTCAACAATGAACAGAGTCCTTTCTTTCAGTGTTCAATGATATATGTTCACAATGATTACAACTTTTTATTCAATTTCATGTGCAGGAGAGAGATGGATATTTGCTGTATATATTATTATATATATATATATATATATATATATATATAACATGATATATTTCAACTGTAATATATATATATATATATATATATATATATATATATATATATATATATATATATATATATATATATATATATAGAGAGAGAGAGAGAGAGAGAGAGAGAGAGAGAGAGAGAGAGAGAGAGAGAGAGAGAGAGAGAGAGAAAAGAGAGAGAGAGAAAAAGAGAGAGCGAGACACAAAAACAGAGAGAGAGCAGAAGCTGAAGGGAGTCCACTAAATGAGAGAGACAGAGAAAGAAAGAAAGAGACAGAAAAAAGAAACAAAATAGCAAAAAAAGTGGCAGTATATATATATATATATATATATATATATATATATATATATATATATATATATATATGTATAATAGATTTTACTCTAATCATTCAAGTTTAAAGCAGAAGCTTAAATTGAGTGAACTCTATTTACCTTATATTTAATCTGAAATCCACTAAACGAGAGAGACAGAGAGAGAGAGAGAGAAAAAGAAACAAAATAGAACAAAACAGTGGCAGTATATATATATAATAAACTTTACTCTGATCATTCAAGTTTAAAGCAAAAGCTTAAACTGAGCGAAATTCTATTTACTTTATTTTTAATCTGAAGTCCACAAAACATACCACGGCTCCTCTTGACTTTGGAATGCTTGGCTGATAAGGAAGCCTTTGGGCTAGAGTCTGTGGGATTAAAGTTTGAATCCTCTTCCTCCTCTTCTTCTTCTTTGACATTGCTGGCAAAAACTCTGTAGTCACTGGATACAAAAACAAGATATTTTTTTTTAAACAACAGTGTTTTAAGATAAAAGGAAATTTTAGTAAAAGATGGTCCTAGAATATAAAGAATAGGTATAGCAGCTTCACATTATCTCCATAGGGTTATACTGTGGTATGTAATACACTGTCTTTAACTTATTTACGATATAAAGTATGTGCAGGCAAAGTTCACAGGACACATGCACAATTTTACCCAAATATGTAATAAATTCATAAGAATGTATATGCTTTTACAAATGTATGTATACTTTGTCCTTAGTTAAAAAGTAATTCAGAGAGAGCAGAGATAAAACATTTGTTTAAATTTGATGTGAGCCCATTTGAACTCAAAAGTGTATTTGTTTTATTAACAAATTAGAATTCAAATCTTCATTCACAGGGAAACAAATAAGTCAGGAGCATATTCAAAGATCATAAGACTGACTGTGTCTGTGCAAATGTCTTTAAAGATTTAAATGAGCCTAAATAATTTAACTTTAGAAAGATCAATATTTAGAAGTATTTACCTGGAATCTAAGGGGAACAAATCTCTTCCGCTGTGGTAACTGACTGGAGCCTCTCTCGATTTCATATTCATTTGCCTGGATAGCTACTTCTTTACCATTAGCACTCGAAATATTGTCTTTCTGCCTCTCTGATTCCTTCTCCGTACAGGCTTTTACAGTCAACTCGTTTCCTGATCCAACTGGAATATTTCTCTTCTCTTGATTGTTTTTGGCCTGGCAATCGTTACATACATAAAGAAGTTGTATGGTTAAAAACTCTCAGATATTATTCAATGTTTGATCAATTTTAAATTATTGAAATTTTGGGATTTATAGACAACGTTTTGCTAAGTTTACTAGGGTATAAAATCTGTTAAAAATGTTATGTTAACTATTGAGGTCCTTAGTCTTAAAATCCTGCTGTTGATAGTGATAAATATAATATTCCATGATCAATACACCCCTATAATAAATCATAAAATCAAATGTTTTTATGACAAGGATAAAGTGAAGCATACAAAAAGCCAAGAACAAGAAAATGAAACAGAACTCAGACATTTGGAAATTCAATAAAAAATAATAAAACATCCATATTTATAATTGATTTCTTGTGACAAGAACCAAAACTTAAATAAAAAAATTTCAGGCACAAGCATCACATAGACATACAATGATATATTTAAGCATGTTACACCTCGGGTGATACCAAGTATGATTATAAGATTCCGTCAGTATTTGATGAAGTTACGTAGGTAGGTGTGAACGATACCGTTCCAACTCCCACTTTTCATATAAAACTTGTTTAAAATTGTGGCTTAGATGAATGAAAATGCTACTCAAAGACGGGGAAACAATGAAATTTTCAATAATTAAACATCACTTCTGTTCGAAAGCTTCCTCAAATGAAAACAATCTTGGGATCATTTAGAACCTATGCAAAATATGGTTACTCTTAGTGGCCTGGCAACAGAGCCTTTGCCAAACAAACAATGACTAACTCAGAATTATGTACGCCTTATAGATAGCTCCTATATATTATAAATTTGAGAGAAATTTGAACTAATTATTCTTACATGCTCATTTAATCTTGATTTTGATTCTGGTCTATTATTGTCATTGTTATCTGCAACAAGAGAAAAATAAGTGTTAAGATAAAATTGAAACAAAAAAATTTGCCTAACGATTATCGCTGCCATCAAATGAAATCAAAACATGATAGGCAAAATCATCATACTTACGACATTAAATAGAAGGAGAATTTCAATGATCGAGCATAGAATCTTATTTTCGCTAGTGAGCAAAACTCAATCTTCAAGGTTTGTAATAGTTTTTACGACGAGTAAATCTATTTTTTTTATAGCATCCATGCAGTATTATGCAAATTAGTATAACTCTATCGAGTTTCACGCTTAGAAATATGGTCATATATATATATATATATATATATATATATATATATATATATATATATATATATATATATATATATATATCAGCAATCGAAAGTCAGAAACTTTCGAATCAGTCCCAGTCTGATTATATATATTTCCTGTTGACTTTCGTCAGTGATATTTGAACTGCTGAAGTTCAAATAAAATGTCTGTTGTGCGAGTCCTAATGTTACACCAAGTGAGATAGACGGAAATGACTAGCGCTAGTCACAGAAATTTGTAGCAATTATAGGCAACACTTTTCTTAAATTAACCCCAACTTGTTTTCTTTTTTATGACTATCTCTCTCGATCTCTCTCTCTCTCACACTCTCTCACTCTCTCTCTCTCTCTCTCTCTCTCTCTCTCTCTCTCTCTCTCTCTCTCTCTCTCTCTCTCTCTCTCTCTCTCTCTCTCTCTCTCTCTCTCTCTCTCTCTCTCTCTCTATATATATATATATATATATATATATATATATATATATATATATATATATATATATATATATATAATTCTTATGCCAAATAATGTTAACGTTCAGATATAAAAGTATTTTATTGAGTATTGGATCCATTCTATCTAAGGACTTTTATTCAAGGGGGAAATGACCAGCACTTAGTTAGAATTCTAAAAAAATTTTCACAATAACAAACAGCCTTCCTGGAAAAGAACAAACATCAAATTTGCCATTGCACAGCACTGAAAAACAACTTGCAGACCATTTAATTGATAAGATATCAAATATCAGAAACAAATTGAACGAGGTTATTAGTCGCACTGAATTTACATCATTTGTTGGTGAAGCCATGACATCGTTCACTGAAATTTCTATTGGAGACATTAAGAAAATTATTCCCACGAGCCCAAATAAATCTTGCCAACTAGAGCCCATGCCAACGTCACTTTTGAAAGAATGCATATTCATGAATTATCACCATACATCACGAAACTAGTCAACAATTCGTTGAGGACGGGGATTGTACCGAGAACTTTCAAAAGGGCTGTGGTGAGGCCCCTGCTGAAAAAGAAGGGACTTGACAGTGAAAATTTGAAAAACTATAGACCTATATATATCTAACTTACCATTCCTTTCCAAAATTTTAGAAAAAGTTGTTCTTAAACAAATTTCAAGATAATCTTCAAGATGTTTTCAGTCAGCCTATCGTGTGAACCACAGCACAGAGTCAATACTCATGAAGATCGTAAATGATCTCATTCAAGTTATAGATAGCGGAAAGATCACAATCCTTGGTCTCCTAGATCTCTCCGCAGCCTTCTAGGACCACGGCATTCTGCTCCGAAAGGCTTAGGACTACTTTTATATAATATGGTATCTCTGGCATCGCTCTCGACTGGTTCTTGTCGTATCTATCAAAAAGAAAGCCATGTAGTTTAAATCGATGGGTCAGCCTCCACAGAATGTAACATTCTTTGCAGTGTACCCCCAGGGTCTGTTTTGGGCCCTTTACTATTCGTTTTATATGCCTCCCTAGTAGCAAGGCTATTGGAAGAACACTCGCTTGCGCACCACATGTACGCGGACGACATTCAAATCTACAGCATGTGTCTACAATTAGAATATGTCATCGAAAGTAGATGTCTACGAACGTTGCATTTCAGATATTCGGAATTGGATGTCTGCAAACAAATTAAAACTGAATAGGGATAAGACAGAGGCCCTGTTCATTGGCAACTCCGTCTATAAAGACCACAGTTTAGACTTATTGCTGCACATTGACGGCACTAATATCCCACTAGCAAACAACGTAAGAAATTTCAGCGTTATCCTCAACAGTGACTTATCAATGGACAGTTACATTAGTCAGATAAGATCGTTCGTGTCATAATCACCCTTCAGGATCATCAGACCTTTCATTACAATACAAGCGTGCAGCAAGATAATTTTTGGTCTTCCCAAGTACAGCAAACGCCTACAAAAACTTCAAAACAATGCGGCTCTAATCGTTCTCCAGAAGAAAAAGAAAGACGACGCTTCTTCTCTCCTCCAACAGTTGCACTGGCTTCCTGTTGAACAACGGGTGCAGTTCAAGGCAGCAACCTTTGTCTTCAAGTGTGTAAACAATACGGTTACAGCGTATGCCTGTAACCTGCTACAGCGCTACCAACCCGGCAGATCACTTCGTTCAACAGACAATATTAATAATTCTCAGATTGAGGATTCCCCGCTGTCGACTGAAAGCTGTTGAACGAAGTTTCCACTGCTTCGAACCACGAATATCGAATAGCCTTCCGCCAGAAATTTGCCAGACTTCGTCCATAGACATCTTCAAAAAAAGCACCTCAAGACGCATCTGTATAGACAGGCGTTTCATTAGACTTTTATTTCTTCAACTGTCTTAGTCCTAAGCGTATACATATTGTGTTCTTAGCATTGGAATTGTAATGCACACAGAACCCTCTGTTCGGGAGGGGGCGTATGACGCAATATAAATGTTTACATTATTATTATTAGGGGGGGGGGCTGAATCCCCCTCTTTGTTTTCAAGTAGGTTCTCGCAAAGTCAGGGGAGAGTCTCCCCCCCTTTTTCACTGGGTTTCGGGATAATCACATTTTAGCACCGTAAGATTTCATCTCGAATACAATTACAAATCCAGTTTATGTTCGATACTGGGCATGGTCCTGATATCCCTCTCTCATGTTCCTCAATTGACAGAGCGTTGCGCGACGTGCCATGAAGACCTCTCACTTTTACGTCTGTTGTTCTCCAGTCGTCGCCCTATTATTACTCCCACTTTAGCACCATTGACCATAGTAAATGAAGTGAAAAATACACTGCAGCGGTGCTAAAGTGGGAGTAATAGGGTGACGACTTTAAACAGGCAAGCAGAACTTCAAGTCGCCTTCCTATTACTCCCACATGTGTGTTCTCCAGTACGTCACCCTATTATTACTCCCACTTTTTGCACCACTGACCATAGGCGCAATGGTAGAATACACGGCGGCGGTGCTGAAGCGGGAGTAATAATAGGGCGACGACTGACTTGGGATGACGACTTGGAAACACAAGAGCGGGGTTTTTTGTTGTTTGTTTTGATGTAGGGGGCAAACCTCCCTGGAGGACAAAAACTGAAAAACAGAACCAGTAAAGAGATAAAATGGTAATATTATTATTATTCCCCTGCATCAGGAAACAAGAATTGCGTTGATCAGCTATTTTGAAGAAAGCAGACACAAGGAGTATAAATATATTCAAATATCGACATAGGAACACTGTTTCTTTTAATGCAGAACACCCTCCCCACTCCCTCCTCAGGATAAGCTATAGAAATCTAATTATAAGAAAAATGTCTCATTCCTGGACTTAGGCCTAGAGGAGATGGGACCACAGAACAGGTAGGGTAGGCCTCGCGTAGTGGCGAGATTGATGAGAGATAGCACCGCCAAGTGTCCAACGGTCATGTCAATATTTCTTTTTTTTTTTTCAGACTCGGCCACGGAGGCTTGTGATCAGTGAGAAGTGAGAGGAGAGAAATCAGCATCATGGTAGGCTAGCCTACATCGCGGTTAGTTGGCCTGAGTTGGCGAGAGAGAGCGAGTTAGATCGTGATCGCGGTCTTGTTTTTAGTGAACAGTATCGTTTAACTATTTTCAAATTCGATACTGCCTGGCAGTGCTAAAGTGTGATTATGCCGGGTTTTCACATGATCAGGGAGGAGACCCCCCTCTCTCCCCTTATAAATTTTCACTTCATTACCTAAAAATTGCCCAACCGTTAGTGAGGTATTCGTGTCTGGCCAACCATTTCTGAGTCAAACGGGACATCAGATCTTAAGGAGTACCCAACTTTGTTTCAGTTTCATCAGTAGATTTTTTTCTAGATCTAGATCTAACAAATATTTGTGTACTGTCATGAAAAAAAGAGTATCTCTTGATCTAGATTGTCTAATGAATGTCTACCACTACCAGTTACCAGGACATGAAACAAAACAAAATATCGGCTGAATGTAAAACGAAGTGGTTATTCGGACCCGGGTCCCAATAAACACCCACACTATTCGGACATGCTGGGTCAATTAGGACACGGACTATTTATGTAAAATGACGTCATAACCTAACCTAAACCGTGCATGCCCAAAACATATTATTAGATCTATTGTGTAAGTGCCGGTACCACCCATGTCCCAAAATCCAATAACTTTCCCGGTAGCCTACTCCATAACATTAATAACGTAGTGTAGCACCTACTGGGATATTTACCTATTAAAAAATACTTAAAATGGGTAATAAAAATCGCGACCCATGCTCCCGAAAATAGGTTCACCGGAAGGTATGAAAAGTTTGCCGTCAAGATGGCCTTGCTTCGCTACGATTGAAACTGAAATTACGTGTCAACTTCAATTCTATAAAAAAAATATTTTAAGACATAGATTCTAGAATCTAGAACTGTGTGTCTAAATAAAAACCCGGATCGAATAAAACCCACACTATTGGGACACGCGGGTCCGAATAAACACCCACACTATTGGGACACGGGTCCGAATAATGACAGCCGAATGTAAAAGTAAAAGGGATCTTCGTTCCTAATCTGAGATATAAATCTAGTTTTAAACTATAAAAAGAATATAAACTTGAGATGATGGTTTAACAGCTGAGCTTCAATTCGGCGATTCAGCTATGTCGTTAGTGTTAATCCATAATAGTAATAGATAGATCTAGATCTAGTGTTTGTTGTCATTGTAAATGCTAAGAGCGATCAAAATGATCGCTTGATCAATCCTAAACATTTAAGCATACATTATGCAGTTCGATCAAAAGCAAAAAAGCAAACACATGTCAGATACTGAAGAATCCACAGTCATATCATGAAAATACATTTAGATGGAATCATCTTCAAAACGTTGAATAATAATTCATAAATATCTTGAACTAAAGTCAGATCCACAGACCTTCAATTTGGTCAACATTGCAAGCGGCATCCATGTTGTCATTTTGGTCAAAGTGATTCTACTGTTTTGTTAGGTTGCATTTGCAGTCGCACTAGACCACAATAATACATGTATAGTACATATATCATGGTTATTTAACTACAGTGTTGATGTGCTGAACACAAATCACTTCACAAATAGAGCACATAATTTCCCCTTTTCGTTACATACACATTCAACTCGCTCAATAATATCTAATTATCTGACACCACAATAAGTGACAACTCCACCAAAGAAGACAGAACGGACAGATGACATTTCGCGTGCAGCCCTTCGTCAGATAACAAACAAGTAAAATTTGTTTAGAAAACCCATACAGACATCACACAATGTCATATCAGACGGAATAAAAGAAAAGGAGAAGAACGGAGAGTGGAGATGGAAAGATTCAAAAGAAGAAAGACACAGATAATTGAAATGCGTAGAAGGGAAAGAGGGGGGTGTAGATACATATAATAAAAAAAGTCAAATGGAGAAGGAAGAAAAATAGAAGAACAGATAGTTGTATATAATTATATACATCTATAAACAGCGAAATGAGAGAAAGAGAGAACGAAAGAGATGGAGAGAGAGTGGGAGAGATGCGAGAGGGGGGGAGACAGACAGAGACAGAGCCAGACACTGACACAGAAAAAGAGAGGTGAGATGGGGGTGGGGAGAGAAGTATATTGTAGAATCGTCCCAAACCTCATTTTCCTCCTCACCCACTTTAAGGGGATTTTAAAAAGTGCAATCGATGTAGAAATGTACATTACAGGTACAAAAAAAGTTTGAAAATTGTTAAATCAGTAACAATGAGAAGAAAATAAAATTATAATCTGTTCTGTCTTATTTGGTGGAGTTGTCACTCATTGTCGTTTATCACTTTTGACTTCACTCCACTGAAGCTTCTTTGTGTGTTTAATACCCCTTCTCTGACAGTCTCACAGAACATTCATAGAGACGCAAAATGCCGCTGACACAAAATTAAAGACACTTTGTTTTTATTCCATTGCACCTATAGTCTAGCCGATCTGATCTTTTTAAATTGCGATAATTGTTTTCAGATGTGTGTGTGTGTGTGTGTGTGTGTCTCGCTCTCTCATTCTCTCTCTCTCTCTCTCTCTCTCTCTCTCTCTCTCTCTCTCTCTCTCTCTCTCTCTCTCTCTCTCTCTCTCTCTCACTGTCTGTCTCTGTCTCTGTCTCTGTCTCTGTCTCTGTCTCTCTCTGTCTCTGTCTCTGTCTCTGTCTCTCTCTCGCTCTCTCTCTCTTCCTCTCCCTCTCCCTCCCCCTCTCTCTCTCCCCTCTCTCTCTTCCTCTCCCTCTCCCTCCCCTCTCTCTCTACCTCTCTCTTCCTCTCCCTCTCCCTCTCTCTCCCCTCTCTCTCTCTCCCCTCTCTCCCTCTCTCTCTCTCTCTCTCTCTCTCTCTCTCTCTCTCTCTCTCTCTCTCTCTCTCTCTCTCTCTCTCTCTCTCTCTCTCTCTCTCTCTCTCTCTCTCTCTCTCTCTCTCTCTCTCTCTCTCTCTCTCTGTGGAAAAGAAAAAGAAAAGATATTAAATGGGGTATACTTAAGGTTGAAGATTTTATCAACACAAAGGATACACCGAATTTTACAAAAGTGCTATCATTTCCTCGTTTCCTGTAAAAACAAAATTCTGAAAACACGCTGAATGTGCCGGTACGTAACGTAATGAAATTATAAACACAAGATGGCACTCTCTCATGAGATGATATATGTACAACCAAATAATATATATATATATATATATATATATATATATATTTATATTTATATATTTATATATATGAATTCTAGATCTAGATCTTTATTCTCCGAGTTCTGGTACATATTGATTCTGTCATATCCGCCTCGAGAGCAGAATGCCATTTATTTGGAGGAAATCTTTGGTTACTACTGCTACTTTCGTTTTCGCCAATATTTTATAACTGACCAACTTAATTCACCACTATTTAAGTTAACGAATTGCGGTCCAGTCTGTTGATATGTCCATGTGGTTTTAATTTATCATGCCAAATTGCAGATTAGTGACCGGGTGGTTAGGCTGCCGCACTGGGCATCATGAGTCGTGAGGAACCGAGGTTGAATCATAGTGATAGCAAAGTAAGGATAGATCTAGGTCCGACAGGGAAAGACACTTAGGCCAAGAAGAGCGCCAACCCTTTATTTAGGGCGTGTTACAGTTGCCACAAGGAAGCGTATAATTAGGGCCGCCGCCATTATTCACGGGAAGCGCACAGGCCTTATATTTAGGGCCAGACACCTAGGCTTCTTGAAATAATAATGAATGGAAATTTCCACTTTCCTCACATGACATGGTTTAAGATGAAGTAGTTTGACCTTGAGTTCATAGTTAAACAACAGCCAATGAGTTTACGATTTATTTTAAGCTTGTAGCTTTCTGGGTAGCCTAAGTTGAGGACACGGCTATCGCTGTTATGAGTACTATTGTTTATTCCTTTCCTTGGTTTAAGTTTCTCTTGTTGCAAAAACATCTTAAAATGAATTAAAATTAAATTCTTTAAATTTTCAGAAAATACATGTTTTATAGGCCTAGCTGTTTTATCATCTGTAAACATGAAATCACTGTTCAAACTAAATCTAAATCCTAGTTTCACCCCTTGCACACACTCGTCTTTTCATGCAAATGACTGGTGCAACCCCTCACTGTAAGAAAGTTACTTTCGATAACACTGCAAGCGTTTTTTGGGTAAAATTATAATTTGTTTTGTCTTATTTGGGTTAACACACACTTTCCCCACTCTACTCAGGTGCTAATGGGAGCATTAGCCTGGGAGTAAAAACATGTCAGACTGGCTTGCTGTCCAGGAGGTGATTATTATGTAATTTTATGGTTTTGTGGTGTAAAAGAAAGTGGGGCAAATTTGTACTCGTTGGTATCGGCTTGGATTTACTTTTATAAGTGAGATAGAAGAAATTTATCCACAAGTAATCCCTTTCCCTGAAACCCCTACCCCCACACCATGCTGGAAACAAATGATTATTTTTTACTATATCAACTGCTCACTTATCCGACATACCTGATACTTGCAACATGTGGGGGGGATAAAATCTTTGCGCAATGTTTGGTGAGATAAACGTCTCTAAGTTTCATGACCTAATAGTACAGATGAAGCGGTTAGTCTGGCTCGTAAGTACAGTTGAACCTCTCTAATTGAGAAATCCGGCCAATCGGGAAGAAATCCCAGGGAGCAAAAATTTTTCTTTATATATAATATATATTTTACCTCTCTGAATGGGAAAGGTTCGCAGCTAATAAGGACAGTTTTTCGCATTCTTGCATTTATTATCATCGTCATTTTTCCAATTATTTTTTATTCCAACACTCAGTCATTATCTAAATTTGGTTTCCATGTCAAACAATTAATTATTACAATTGCATTTGTGCTTGAGGTTTTATACATAACATGTAGACGATGTCGTTGGTGCTGGTTCACGGTGACCGTTATCCAGACACACCAAGCATAATATTAATAATAAGGGCATTTTCAAAAGCATCTTCCCTTCTTAGCTAAAGTATCCATTATGCAGGTGTGAAATCAAGAGTCCCGCCAGTTTGTGCTTGTACACCTAACATTGCAGTGTGGTATTGACATGGCGGGGCGACTCATGTACTGTCACAGCCTTTCATTACTCGCTGAAAATCTGTCAATCACAAGAGTGGACATGTGAGGAGATTTAACGATCCACCATGCATTCTTCATTATATGTCTTATTCTTATCTATCTGCCATCCAACCAAGCTCGACTGTGAGTGACACCGCTGACGTATGTCATGTTTTGATCCACTGATCCTGCGGCTACAATAAATTGCTTGTTTAATTCTGTATTTTACCCCTCACTTTGTTATTGTCACTTTTGAATAAGTTTCCATTAGACATCATCCTTTTCTATCTCTACTTAAGATCATTAGCAAAAGAGAACTGATTTAAGTTTTGATACCGAACTTAATTCTAGATTTATACGCTTAAAAAACCTGGTGCAACTTAGTGCAAATTAAGGACATTTTTAGGTAATGTATTGTTTGGTGCATTGTCCTTTTGTGCCATTCATATAAACTGCTACATTTTTCTCAGTTAATTTATTAATTTTGAAACATTCTTAATGTGTTTGACTTTTGATAACATCTTTGTTTTTATGTGCCAACAACCAATCAATAATATATTATATATTATGTCACATATTTCCCTCTTATAGGCCTTTGCTTTTGATATTGCAGAGATGACGCGGTTTCTCATAAAGTGAAAGGACCACCATCTAAAACTTTAAATAGAAAAGAGAAAGCATAAAGCAGAGAAAAACTGAAAAAAGCTCGGAAGGATGCATTCAACCAAAAAAAATTTGTGAGCTCCATTAGTTTTCTCCTTTGTGAAGCAAATCTGTTTATGATTTTTTTCTATAGATCTGTTCTTAAAATGCTGGTCATGTTTTAACTCATTTTTTTCAAAGTTCAAAATAATTTCTTGTACGATATTTGTGACTGCATATGTGTAAATATAATGTGTATTTCATACATCTATGTATGTTTGTAAGTATGAGTGTATGTTATATATCTATGTTTGTATGTTTAATACATATATCGATGGTGTCAGGCACAAACCGGCCAAGTCGAAAAACACTAATTTTACAGGAGAGACAAAAGATTGAATAATTCTTTTGAAAATCAATTTTAAATCATAACATTTTGCACACATGAGATGAATGGGATGTTTGTTCCAATGGGCTAATTATTTTGTAAATGACATTAATTTATTTTAACTTCTTGGAACTGGCCGTTTTGAGACATAAGAAATTGAAGCACTCAGCCAATTGTACCTTGACTGACCCATTCAGTTGAAAACTGAGTTGGCTGTTTTGTGCCGATATGAAAAACGAATGCTTAACTCAGCGGATTCGATAAAATGTAGTTTTGAAGCATTTCTATAAGATTATGTCTTCTGCTATTTTTTCACAGCGTAGCTTAGTTAGTTTCTGTTGAGATGAAAAGCTATTTTTCTTAAATTTGTAAATTTCGTACTTGGCCGGTTCGTCCCTGACACTAGTGGCCCCATCGATATGACTGTATGTATAGTGGGTATACAGGATTTTATGTGTGTGCATTTATGTTTACTAGCATTTGTTTATTTTTCACTTTACCCTCCTCCACAGCTAAAGTGACCTTAGTTTTTTGTAGTATTTTGAATAAAATGCCTAGACCACCCTGCTTATAGCCAAAGGATATGTAACGTACACAAAGTGTTGTGATCTGCACATAGGACTTCCTTTTTTATCGTTTGTCTCAGATGGGACTTGGTGTCAATCCACCTATATGAACCAAGGGGGTAGGTTTTACTAAAAAAAAAAAAACTCCAGTAGATCTTTCAAATGAACCCACAACCTTTGATTGAGGGGCTAACACCTGGCTTCTGAAACCAATCAAGCCCTCCCCCCCCCCCCCATCCCATGTATTAGTACACCCAAGTACATGCATGCATTTTTATGATATTTCATGTTTTGGGTTTTGTCTCCTGCATCCTTAAAAATTGTATTATTTATATTGAATAAAATATGTGTAGCAATGGCATGATTTGTTCTTTGTCTTCTCTACGTGGAAAAAGGAAGCGTGCAATGTATTGTCTAATTTCTTTTGCTGTCATATATGACATTTATTCTCACATTCATATATGTAATAAGTTTTGAAAGTTTTCTTCTTTTTTTTTATAGATTTAGTACAAAACTTGAAGGACATCGATTCTGTCTACAAATTGAACAAGGAAGAGAAAAAAAGCAAGCAAGAATCAAGAAAAAGGAAAAGGAAAAGAAAAAGTGAAAAAGTTGCCAAAAAAAAAGTGTGTATACCTAGATGTTGAGATTAGTTTACTTTCCCAGTTCTGTGGATTTGGGATTTGTTTTATAGTTTCCTTTCCTTATTTATTTAGATTTGTCTGGAAGTTTTTAAAATTTGTTTTGATATTCCTGCAAACCAAGGAGAGAAATTATCAAGTGAAAAGATTTACAACAGAAGTGACAAAACTAAGAATAGATTTAAATCCATTAAATGTAGAAGAAGATGTTCAGCAACTTCACATAATTTTCCCCCTTGCAGGCCATTTAATTTATAATACAATCTACCAGGTTAGGCATACAAGCACCTGTATTCAAGCAAATGTTTTCCAGGTCCATTCAAAGATGTTGTCTGACCACCTCTTTCTCTGACATCATTATCTCCTTCTCTTTGCCTCAAACTGTTGCTAGAAGAATTGTTTTGGAGAATCCACACAAGATCCAGTGTTAAAAGCAAATTGAAACACATCTTTACCTTCCCAAAAAAATCTAGACCAGAGAGAAAAGTGAAATTGTGTTTGGCAGCATACGAATCACTTTTCTTTATTACAAACTCATGCCATTATTGACTCGCAGCAACACTCCCTTTGAGTGCTGAATTATTTTTTTAAATTAGCTCTTGCTTTCTTTTATGTATTTAACAATTTTTATAATTTAATCATTTCTGGTTTTTGGGTTGTTGTTTTTTTATAACAGGCTGAAGACAATCACATGCAAGGACTCAAATTGGCGATAAAAAAAGATGACAAGGAATTGAAGCAGCTGGAGAAAAATCTTAAATTTCGCAAGAAGAAGGGAAAAACTTCTTTGCCGTCATCCTTCTCAAATGATGGCCTTGACTGTATCCTTGAATTTCATAATGCTTTTGTCATGTCTCCAGTATAACAATGTGCCTATATTTGACTATACTTGAAAAGAAATTATTTTTTTTTTTTAGCTCTTTATTTAATTTATTTGCTCCTTGTTTTACTGGACAAGTAATACAAATATTCCCCTCCAATATCATGAAATCAAATCAGTAAATTTAGTACTTAAGATGTCTTTCACACCTATTCTGTCAAGACTCATGTGATATAAAGTAATGTGACTTATTCTTTTATTTTATGTATCTGCACAAGCTTGTGTGACAAATTTCTACCTTTCGTTTCAGCTGGTAGGTCCTACTTCTTTCCTTTCACACTTTCACTTATCTGTTTCCTCTTAATTAGCCCTGAGATGACCGCTTATGATGGACGGTACATTTTGATCAAACAAACTAACCATGTATTGACTTATGTCTGAAAGATCACATGTGTATGATTGAAGTTTTGAATCAATTCAATCACAAACGTTCATATTTATCTAATGTTGAGGATTTATTTTGTGTTTTCTTAACTTGTCAATCAAAGATATCTTGGATGCAACTGATTCCGACAAAATAAAGGATTTCGATGACATGGCTGCAAGTGCACCATTATTTGAGGAGTCCAGCCTTGAGTCTGATAGTGATAGCCTGCAAGGTAAAGAGAATTTACTCTCAACAGCTAGCACTACATAAAATACAGCCTGAGTGAGAGTGACTGGGTTGTAAGTGCAGTCAACTCACTTTTGAGAAATTAACTTTCAAAGTTTTGATTAACTGTAAGTTTATTCTTATTGCTTATAAAACATCTGTAATTTAATTTAAATAGTATATGAAATATAAGGTTCACACACTCCTATAGCCTTCATAGGTGAATAATGATGACATGGGAAATGTGACGGTTTGTGTAACTCAATTTCACCCAAAAATAATTATTTACAATCTTGTTATTTTTAGGCCGGGCAGTGGACAGGTAAACACCTGTACGGGGAATAGATGATCCCGCCCTCCACGAGTCTCCTGCTGCCTTGCAGGCACGTCTTGGCTGACCAAAGGTTAAGGGAGTTAACCCTGAAAAGAAAACAACCTGCTGCCTTGCAGGCCAGTCTTGACTGACCAAAGGCTAAGGGAGTTAACCCTGACAGAAAATAACTGGGTACAGTGGGCTAATCCCCTATTTATCCAAAACTACCTGATTCAAAGTAATATATACAATGATATACCCGGCTTGAACTTTCGAAGACGGCTCTGGAAAAGAACACGGACTGTAATTTTTGGAACATGGAATGTTGGGGCAATTAATGGAAAAGAGTTAGAATTAGCTGAAGAAATGGAAAAATTCAAGTAGACATTTTGGCTATTACAGAAACAAAGAAAAAAGGACAAGGAATAGAAAATGTAGGACCAAATCATACTTCAATCTTCTCAGGAGTAGATGTCAAAGCTAGAGCAGGAGTAGGCCTCCTAATGCATAAAAGGCAAGAAATGCTACTAGAAAGTTGGAAATTTGTAAGCCCATGGCTATTAGAGGTAAATATTAAACCAAAAGGAAGAGAAATTAAATTATTAATAGCTTATGGACCAAACGAAGATCCCAAAGAAGAAAAAGATATCTTCGAAAATGATTTACAAATAGCTTCAGAGAATCTTAAACCCAAACAGGAATTAATGGTTTTAGGAGATTTAAACGCTATAGTAGGCAACAATGTAGAAACATCAGGAGGAGTAATAGGTAAAGAAGGAGAGACAACAACTTCTCCAAATGGAGAGAGACTAATAGATTTTTGCCTAAAGAATAACATGAAAATAGCTAATACATTTTTTCCTCATAAAGATATCCACAAATATACAAGAGTAAATGAAGATAGATGTGAAAAATCAATCATAGACTACATAATAGTTAGCAGCTCCCTTTTTACAGTACAATGGATGCTAGAGTAAGCAGAGGAGCTGAAAGATTTAGTGATCATCACCTAGTGATAGTCAAAATGAGATTACTGACTGAAGAAAACAAACAGGAAAGGAAAGAGAAGGAAGCTACTAAACTCAAAATAGAAGAACTAAATAAACCAATAGTAAAACAGATGTACCAATCCAGGATAAAAAGATCTATCAGTGAAAGGCAGATGGATCTGAAGGAAAGCACAATAGAAGAAAAGTGGCAAATATATAAAGAAACACTCCTCAGTTGTACTGAAGAGGTCTGTGGTAGGAAACAAATTCAAGGAGATAGGAAAAGAACAGCATGGTGGAATTATAATTTTAAGACTAAAATCAAAGAAAAGAAGGATGCCTGGAAAAAATACTTGCAAACAAAGAGACCAGAGGATAGGACAGATTACGTGAGTAAAAGAACTATCACAAAAGAAGAAGTTAGGAAAGCAAAACAGGAACAGTGGGAAGAGTTTGGACAAAGACTTCAAGAAAGCTATCAAGGAAATGAAAAGTTGTTCTGGGGAGCAATGAGGAGCAAGAGAAAGACCAAAACATGCCCAATACGACAAATTAAGAACGCCAAAGGAGAAATAATGAAAGGAGACAGTGAAATCATAGAAACGTGGAGAAAGTATTTTTAACAATTACATAATCCCTACAGAAGATATAATGAAACAAGGAGAACAGATCAATTATTAAGAGTAACAAGTAATGGAGATGAGACAGCTGAAGATATATCTCAATGGAAGAGCTTCAAACAGCTATAAGAAAAGTAAAATCAGGAAAAGCCCCAGGAGCAGATCAAGTTTATCCAGAAATGATTAAAAACCAAGGGAGAGAGGCAGACAAACTACTGCATGCAATATGTCAACAAGCATGGAAGTCCAAACAGGTGCCAGGCGACTGGAAAAAGGGAACGGTAGTACCAATACATAAGATGGGATCAACCATGGAATGCTCAAACTATAGAGGGATATCACTACTTAGCGTACCAGGAAAAGTGTATGCCAGGATTCTGGAAAAAAGACTAAGGAAAAGAGTAGAGGATCAGATTGAAGAACACCAGAGTGGATTTAGACCAGTAAGAAGTGTACAAGACCACATATTTACAATTAGACAAATAATAGAAAAATTCCTTGAGAGAAACATTGACTTGCACCTGTGTTTTATTGACTTAGAAAAGGCATTTGACACTGTGAGGAGGGACGAACTATGGAATTCCTTAAAAGAACATAACGTAAAGCAAAATTTCATAGAATCCATTAAAAGTTTTTACAATAAACCAACATGTGCAGTGAGAATAGCTGGAAATGTATCTGAGGAATTTGATGTAGATATAGGAGTAAGACAGGGTTGTATCCTAAGTCCTCTTTTGTTTATCACATTTATGGATTCAGTCGCAAAGGCATCCTCAAACATGAAGAAACTGAATGTAGGTATGTGGAAGCTCAAACCAGTAAATGTATCAATGCTTTCATTTGCTGATGATTTAGTTCTGTTTGGAAAATCAGAAAGGACCTCCAGTCAAATATCATTATCAACATAATGAATAATGAATTAAATAAAAGAGGAATGAGAGTAAATGCAAAGAAAACCAAAACAATGCTAGTAATTAGGGAAGCTAAAACACAAAATCTTTAATTAGGCAGGGAGAATTTAGAACAAGTTCAAAGTTACAATTACTTAGGAGTAATGATTAACTCAGAGGGAAAACTAAGAGAAGAAATCAACCAGAGAATCCAAGAGGCAAGTGCAATATATAACCATCTAGGAAAGGCATTTGTAGGTAAACAAGAATTGTCAACAAAAACCAAAATGGCAGTATACAACACAGTTTATTGTCCTACTCTCCTCTATGGCAGTGAAACCTGGACCTTAGACAGCAGGGAATACAGTAGAGTGCTGGCAGCCGAAATGAAATATCTAAGAAGAGTAGTAGGAAAACTAAAAGAGACAAAATCAGAAACACAACAATAAGAGATCAAACCAAAGCAGATAGCATAAAAACTAAGATAGAAATGAATCAACTGAGATGGTTTGGGCATGTTAACAGAATGAATGACAATAGAATAGCTAAATCAGTATGCGGTGCTAAAACTCAAGGTAAAAGACCAAAAGGCAGACCTCGGAGAAAGTGTGAAGAAGATATAAAAGAGGTATTAACGCAAAGAAATTTAACTTTCACGGAAGGAAACAGAAAATGTCAGGACAGGGCAGCCTGGAGAAAGATCATTTCGGGCATCTAAAACCCATACACCGGAAGGTAGAATGGGAACTGATAAAGAAAGAAAGAAAGTTATTTTTAGGCTGCGACTTGTTATGGCTAATTTGTGTCTTCGGTTTTGTGACTTTTATGACACATTTGATTTTTAATAAAGTTTTAAGTTCATGCATATGGATTAGAGTTTCTTGTCTCTTCAGTCTTAGTTTTCAGACAAATTGGCACTGCATTGAATTCAAATGCAGCAAATTAATGCCTGAATTTTGAGCAGGCTGTGAAAGATGGTGGTCAAGTTTTTGGAGATGCAAATGGTTTTCTCAGGGTTTTTTAAATTTCATTTCACCAGATTAGTCAAGGAAGAGTATTTCTTTTTCATAAAAGTTTTTGTGGACCATCAAAATTGAAACTTTATCATGCCAAATGCCAATATTAACATTTTCCATGTAATTCTTATTTTTATAACCCATGCCCACAGAATCAAATGGTATTCATGGTGCTGTTTATCAAATAAATAGATCCTTATACTGGTAGCAATACAGGTTATCTGTCCACCTTTGCCAAACCATTGAAACCTTTTTATATAAGCCTAGATTTTTTTTACAAGATTAAAGACCTTAGTTTTTGCATGATTATAGATAATTATTAGAGTTTTCATGCGCTTATATATCTATAACATTATAGATGTAGAACAAATCATGAAAATTTTGTGACTGACCCTGAACTTTCACTCATACATCTGATTGTTTCCCCATATCTATCACTGAACGCCTACTGGCATATGAATGGATGAGCGTTGTATTTACTTTATAGTTTTTACAAATTATAGTCCTATGTGATGCCCTATGTCATTTCAAATGACTTTAATTGATGAGTAAATTTTTAATTTGATTATTTCCCAGATGAGACCACAACTCTGGATACAAATATATCGTGGGACTCAGAGGCCAAGGCCAAAAAGTCAATCCTTAAATCAAAAGCGGATGACGTCCAGATTAAAAAAGTGAAGTTTGCAGATGACGGTAGTGAATCTGAGGAAGAAGAAGCGGGCGAAAATGACTTTGACCTCTCCTCCAATGAGGAAGAACAAATGGAAGATTCAGGAGGGAATTTGATGATGATGAAATTGAATCTCTACCAGACGAAGATGTCGAAGATGTTTTAGCTGATGAGGAGACAGAGGCTCAGGGGCATGCTTCCTCAGGAAAAAGGAAGACTGAAGACAATAGCTCTTCAGGTCTGAAGGAGGATATCTACGGGCGATTGAGAGACAAGGAGGGGGAATGTCGTGACTCCGTCCATGACAGGATCATACATTCCTCCGGCAAAACGCGCTTTGATGCATGCGTCTCAGGGAAATGAAGGCCTACGTAAAAGCTCAAAGGTTTTGTAAATCGGTAGGTATTGATGCCTTTGCTTTTTATCATATTGTGGTTCTTTTTATGTTTTGCTATGGTTTGTTTGATTTTAAAATATAATTTGTGTTTGGTAATCAGTCGTCTACAGAATTCAGTATCAAAAGAGAAAACTGAATGCAGCCATACCCTTTACTGTCTGGTGATGTTAGTAGCCTAGTTGATAAGCAAACCACAAATTTACAACTGGACCTTATCTCAGTTTCTCTAGCATGAAATGGAACCCGTCAAACTACACAGATGTTTTTATTCCTCAGCAGATAATTTCTTTCCCAAGGAACACAAAGACACACTTAGTTTTGGCAAGATTTGAACCCAGGGCCTCACAATTCCAGGTCAATTGACAACGCTAATTTGTCTTTGTGTTCCTTGGGAAAGACTAAGACATTATTTGCTGACGAATACAAAATCTGTGATTTCAGATTCTGTACAGGAGGCAGTGTAGTTTGACTGGTTCCACTTCATGCTACAGAAGCTGAGATATTAAAGCTCCAGTTCTATGGGCCATAATAGCCTTGGAGGAACTTTATTTTCCTTTACCGACTGACATTAATTGAGCGATTTGTATGATTTAGGCCTCACAACTAGTCATTAAAGGGAATGAGCACAGGCGAACATATTGCAATAAATTGTCTACATCAAAAAATTCCTCACAAGACGAAGTTTTGACGCAGAAGTGGGAAGGGATAGTAAAGAGCAGAGATGAGACAAGATGGCAACTTATGAAACGTTACCTTTTATGCTCACCATTCAGTTGGTAGATGGCAGACACACAACAAGGTGGGTTTTGATTGTTGGACTCAGTACCCACTCCTCCCTCACATCAGGACACAACAGTCATGACTTCTGGTCAGGTCAATCATCGAGTGGCTTCACAAACAGTTTACGTGGACACATTATATATTATGTAAATGTAAATTTTGTCGAAGTGATCAAAATTATAATTTCCCAATTTTGAATGTTATGTAATGGATTAACATTCTATTTCTGTAAACTTCTGAATATCAGACTTCTGAAGAATACACTTCTTTTTTTTCTTTTTTTCTTCTACTTATTCAATTTCATAATCTACTTACAGAATCAGTGAAGGCACCATTCAAGCCTTGAGCTCTCAGGTTGAGTCTCTGTATCTAGATAACAGCAGGGCTGATGTCAATGAAACGCTGGCTTCACTGATCATGGAGGCTGTCATTAGTACCACGCTGTCCCCTGAGAGATTGGTGCAGGAACTCGCCATGCTAGTCGCCATCTTACACGGCAACGTTGGATCTGAAGTTGGTCTGTGGCAATGAGATGCAGCCGCTGTTTTCTGTTTCTTTTCTTTTCTGTCTTTCACTTTTTATAAGCCATGTTTGTTTCTTTGAAATAAATTGTCGAAACCATTACGGTCGCCAGAAGTTTAGATCTAATTCAAGGAATCTGATGAATTCATCGTTATCTTTTATCTTTAATAATGAAAATATTATAATTAGGGAGGATTTCTCAGTATAGTTTTTTGCTTTTTGTGTGTTTATTTGTAAAATACTCGTTAACTGTTTGACATTTGACTTTGTTTGCAACTGTGTCATAACATAGGTCTACTGGGTTTTCACAATATGTCGTTATTGATAGTTTTATTTTGTTGTTTTTTGTTTTCTTTTCATTGTTTATGTTTTTATCCTCACTCTTGCAGGTGCTTTTTCCTTCAAAAATTGGTTCTGCAGTTTGATGACCTCCTTGCACAGCCAGATTATGGTCCAGGGAAAACTATTAACAACGTGCTGACATTTATAACTGGTCTTTATAATTTTAAGGTAAGATGTCATTAATTTCTTTTTTATGTGCTACTGGTAGGTCCTACTTCTTTCCTTTTACTTTTTCGCATCTCACTCTTTCTTCCATCTTGGTGTTTCCTCTTAATTCACCCTGAGATCACTACATATGGTGGACAGGGTATATTTCAATGAAACAAACGAACAAAAAGAAAAACAATTCATTGTTTCCTTCTTGTTTTAAATGTTCCTTTTTCTTTGTAAAGTTAATTCCTTCAAGGCCATTACGGCTCATAGAGCTGAGGTTTATTCCAGTTTCTATGACGTGAAGTGGAACAGGGGATAGTACATTGTCTCCTGGATAAAATTCTAGTCTTGTTTCACTTTCAGATGTTTCTCCCCACCTGGTGATGATACCCATTTTTACCTTGGTCGTTTACCCAGTCCACCATATATGGTGATCTCAGGGTGAATTAAAGTTGAAACAGCAAGATAAAATATAAGTGAAAGGAAAGAAGTAGGACCTACCAGCATCACTTGCCAACCACCCACTACCTTGGTTGATTGGGAAAATGCCTGTGAAGTGTCCTTCCACAGGAACATAACATCGGCCGCGACCCCAGCTATTTTCTAGGATTCAAACCCAGGAGCTCACATCCCAAGTCCAGCAGCCAAGCTTCTCATTCCACGAGATCACTAAAAGATTGTATTATCTATTACTGGTGATTTAATTAAACACAGACGAGTATCGCTTATATAGGATTAATGGGTTTTTTCATTTGCTAACACCACACACCAGAACACACCCATACATGAAATGTAACTCCTGTCGTTTTTGTTTCTTAAATGTCTTTAATAACATTTCTCACCAGATTGTACATTCAAATCTCATTATTGATGTCATGAAGAAACTGATGGACAGTTTTGGAGAGCGAGACATTGAACTGCTTTTATTACTTTTGAAATGTAAGTAACCATTTCTTTAAGTAAAAACAAGTATTCGACCCGCATTTACTTATTTTAAAATTCTCATTATGTTCAATCCAAAGTCTCCCCTTCCCATCCCAGTTTTTCATCCATAGATAGTTCTTCTTCCACCCTGCGTCCCTTCAACACCCACACTCCCTCCCCATTCCTTTTAATAGATTTATTCATTTGATTCATGCTGTGTGTGTTTATGTGAACAGTGTGTGTGTGGTTATGTTTTAGGAAATGGTTAAAGGACACTTTCTTTCTTTTTCAGTTGGAGAGCTTGGGAGGTTTTACCATCATTCGGTTATCATCATACGGTTTACCTATTTCAGTCTTTTCTTTATTTCTGAGGATAGTATAACTTACATTTTGATGCATATTTCTTTATGGAATGTGATTTAAAAACCATAAACATGAAATTAATGAGCATATGGTTTTTATGATTATATCATATACATGTAGAGTAGAAGACCAGTGACATATGTTAGGAGTTCAATAAATCAAGACCCCAGATTAATACGGTTCTAACTTGAAGTTTTGGCTTGAAAGAATTGACAAGTTTCTTTGTTGTGTTATGACATCAACTTAATTTTTCATCACAACCGCTTGTAAATACAAATTTGAATTATATCATGTAAAAGGATGAAACTCTTGATGTTTTAATGAGAGAAATACAGAGAGTGAAATATTAAAACCGTAGTCTTCTCAAAAGTAGGTCTTAACTTTGTTAGAGTCGTATTAATCTCAGGTTGTGATGTGTGTTTGTGTATGTGTCGGATATCATTGATCATTAAAATACTTTACTTACTTTGCTGCTCCATTAATTTTTCTCTATAAGTTCCTTCAAGGCCATCATAGAACCAGAGCTTATCCAGGTTTTTAAAACATGAAGTGGAACAGGTGATGATAATCACCTCCAAAACAGGATGCTAGTCTGACGCAGATTTTACCTCCCGAGTTAATGCTTGTACCCATTTGTACCTGAGTTGAGTGGGTAAAATGCGTTCTAAGTGTCTTTTTCCAAGGAATACAACATCAGACCTAACTTTGCTTGGATTTGAACCCAAGACCTCATGATCCCAAGTCTGGCAGTCTAATCGCCGGGCCACCGACGCCACTATTTTTCACTATGCTGTTATATTATTGTCTGACTTCATTCACCTAGGCACCGGATTCACACTGAGGAAAGATAACCCTGCTCAACTAAAGCAAATTATTATGGACATTCAAAGTAAAGCGAGGACAATGGAGAGTACAGGAGTGGAGAGTATGCAAAGTCGGATCCGCTTCATTTTAGATGTTTTGACGGCTTTGCGAAACAACAACATGAATAAGATTCCAGGCTACAACCCAACTCACGTGGAACATTTGAGAAAACTCATGAAAAATATGATCAGAGGTGAGTGCATTAGAACTCAGTTTTCCTTGATTGTCATGTGTGTACGTCATTTTACATGTGATTTCATGGAAAGAAGAAACTTTCAGACACCGAACACCTCCTGTACCGTATTTAATCTCACACTTTCAATAACAGCACCATGCAATGCCACCTTTCTCGACCTTCCTGATATAACTAGAAAGGAATTCACCATTACAATCTTAAGTTGAGAGCCAGAATTTGTTGTGAAACATAGAACTTAGATCTAGATCGATCACATCTACTGGTGAATCCCGATCATTAAACCTAAACTTTTGACAGGTCATCCCTAATTTGTTAAATTGTCTAGATCTACATTGTTCATTTGCCATTCACATCCCTGTATTGGGTAATCTCTCCTCCCGTGTTGAGAGAACATTTTAATTCTGTTATTTTTCTACATGACTAGAAAAAACTGTCCGATTTTTTCTTTCATGTTTCCAGATTTACTGCCCCCAAAAGAAAAAAAAAGGGAAAAAAAACAAACTATGTTTTTCTTGTTTTACCTTGGATCAAAGTTATTGAAGTTTTTAAAGTGATAAACAACAATTAGTGGCAACTCTACGAAAAAAGACAGAAGAGATATGTGACATTTTGTCTATAGCCCTTTGTGAGACTATAAACGAGTGATATCAAGTGTGTAAATATTACATTATTCGTTAGTTATCTGACGAAAAGTTATATGATATGTGATAAAAGCATCGCAGTCACAAGGGTCGCATGCCTTAATCCGTGTATGCTAATATGGTGGTCTTAATCACATCTCTGAATATATTTTGTCACTAGTTTCCACCATGTGTCTACTATATATACCAGAAACAATGTGTGTCTGTTCTGTCTTATTTTTGGTGGAGTTATCCCTTATTGCTGTGTTTTCACTATTGACTTTCCTCCACTGAGGTTCCTTTGTGTTTAAGGTTTTTAAAAGTTACTTTTTTCCTTCCAAATATAGCATTGTCATGCCTGTCATTAAATTTACCGTAAATCAAATCTCTTCATCACACTGAAGCAAACGTTACAAGTTGGAGGGCAAGTGAACAGTTTATGAAAGAATTAAAATCTGAATCCTTTATTCTACTCACAGCATAGTCTTCTAAAATAGCTTATACCCTTTAGACACAATATGCTTCAAATACAGTGGCTGTTAATTCATAATATTAGGTACCTTTCTTAATCTTATGGAACAGCCTTCCTCCTGAAATTCTTCAATCTCGGTCCTTAGACATCTTCAAAAAATGTCTCAAGACACATCTGTATAGAGAGGTGTTTCATTGAACTTTTGTTTCTTCAGAGTGTCTTAGTCCTAAGCGTATCAATACTGTGTACTTAGCATTAAAATGTAATGCGCCTAGAGCCCGCAATTCGAATGTTCACTTTATCATTATCATTGTATTCGATCTTTCTATCTGAAACTAATTGAGATATTGCTCCTATGACATATTCATAAACTATCAAGCATTGAATTATACCTTATTTCGTAGTCAATCTTAAGTCATAGTTGATTTTCTGAGAAAATACAAATGTTGATTTTCTTTTTTGATAATGATATCAACATCCATTATCCTAATCAGCAAGACTGCAATAGTTTCTAGCCTAGATGTTTTTATGAGCCCCTAGTATCCACGGCTTGCTTCATCCTTAAGCCTTAAGGGGTAGGGAATTAGGGTATAATGACTTTGTACTTTCCAAAATCACCTATCATTTTCTTCTGTCTCGGTTAAGTGTACTGGTTAAAAATACTCATTGCATCATTCTGAGTGGGTATTTCTTTGGCTTGGCAGGATATGCTGCTTAGTTCTATTTCTTCACTTAATTTCGATCCTTCACACAACTTTCATCTTGCTGTTTCCTCTGAATTCACCCTGAGATTGCCGTGTATGGTGGACAGGGTAAGTTAAAACATTTTTTAACAAACCTAATTTTTTAAAAATTATTAGTTGCACAGTTAATAAACTAACTAGCTGTTAGTTGTCAGTTGGTTAATTGTAGATTTCTTGGCTTTTGATTGACACAGAAGAACAATGATGAGATTCGGCACAACACCCTTGCAGTGGCATCTGTGCTGTTATTTTTGTTCTCTCTGATTATTTTCATTAAATATTTTATCCCTGCAGGACATAGTCTAGGTGACAACCAGCTCAACATAGGCCTTGGAGATTTACTCAGAGCGGACATGAGAGGTCGCTGGTGGATTATTGGCTCTGCATGGGAGGGAAGGGCCATGTCTGAAACGGACATCAAAGGTATTTTTATAAAAGCTAATTCATCTATGAAAACTAAATGCTATTTGTATAAAAGCTAATTCATCTATGAAAGCTAAAGGAAATGCTATTTTTATAAAAGCTAATTCATCTACGAAAGCTAAATGCTGTTTTTATAAAAACTGATGCATCTATAAAAGCTAAATGAAATGCTATTTTTATAAAAGCTTATTCATCTATGAAACGCTATTTTTATAAAAGCTAATTCGTCTATGAAAGCTGAATGAAATGCTATTTTTTATAAAAGCTAATTCAACTATTAAAGCTAAATGAAATGCTATTTTTATAAAAGCTAATTCATCTGTGAATGCTAAATGAAATGCTATTTTTATAAAAGCTCATTCATCTATGAAAGCTAAATGCTATTTTTATAAAAGCTAATTTGTCTATGAAAGCTAAACGTTTCATCTCGCAAAATTGTATATTGTACATCATATAAAAGTAACATGGAAATAGATATTTGCCAACAATCTTTTGCATATAATATCTCTTTCATAAAGCATGTTCGTTTTGACATTATTCCAAACAAATATGATTTCTTGAACTCATGTCACTATCTCAAAAGATAGTCAGATATAATCAGTGTTAATCCAGACTGAAAAATTTATCAGGTTGTTCATTTCTCTGTGTGTTGTGTCTGCAGAGGCAAAGACGAAGACTGAGTCTTCCTTTGCAGTGTCAGGGATAAGTAAACAGATGCTGAAACTGGCCAAGCAGCAAGGCATGAACACTGATATACGTCGACATGTCTTTGCATTCTAGGAACCAGTGAGGTAAGAGTCATTGACGACGAAATATTTATATATATATATTATACTTGAGAATTGCTTGGTGTTTGCTGCATTAAGGTTCAGTATTTGGTATCTTTTGAATTTAAAGGACTTTTTTTCTCCTCAACACCTGGAGAATGAAACATGATTTTGAAGTAGAGAAACTGTCTATCTAAGCTGTGATTAATAGACGAATGTAGCTAGGTTAATGTTATCAAGAACGAAGAAAGAGATAAGAAAGATTTACGGTTACATCTGTTACTCTTTTAATCACGCTCTTATTTCTTTACTTTTTGCTCCATTTTGTAGGCTACCAATGTGTTTGTTTTGAAATTTCACATTGGCCTCGTAAAATGATGTTTCATTAAGCTTTGTTTTCGCAGCACTTGTTATTTGATAAATTTTTAGATGGTTTTTTTAGTTGTTTTTTACTTATTCTAATACAATAATTGTGAGTCAGGTAATTAATATGCATTAATTAAAAAAGATTTTGTTCGAAAATGTAGCCTCCTTTACTTTCGTTTATTGTAAGTCATAGGGTTTTTTTTTATAGATAGAAATCCGTAGTGTGGTTGATATAAGTGTTCTCAAAAAAAAAAATACGTTCTGCAATTGAAGGGGTCATTTCAATAGTATGCCTATGTCCATTTTCATGAAAAAACGAGAGAGAGAGAGAGAGAGAGATAATCCAAGGGAATGAAAGGAAATCATGCTTCCTGAAAAGTGTGAAAATGACAAGATGAAAATACATCACATTTACAGCTATTTGAAACTTGGAATTCAAAGCCAACAGTGCCAAAGTCCACGTTTTTTGTCATTTTTCTCTAAATGCCGTAATTGTTACTTAGGCACACTATTGAAATGAACCCCTTAAATTTTTCTTTTGACTACGTGATGGTAACAAAACAGAAGAGATAATGATACTGAAGCGATAATAGTACTTGTGAGATAATGGTACTTGAAGAGATGACGATATTGAAGAAAATAAATTTTACTTAATATTCCTCCCCTCGCCCACCCTCTGTGCTTTCAACACCCAATTCTAATTTTTGTTGTCATCACAATCTTCTTGGTCTTAGTTTTAATTATTTTGATATTGATAGTGAATGATAAAAGTTATACAATCTTAACAGGACTTTGAGGACGCATTTACCAGATTACTTCGCCTTGGTTTGAATCGAACACAAGAAAGAGAAATCGTCTATGTGATGTTTCACTGCTGCCTCAATGAAAAAGAGTTCAATCCGTTTTATGGATTTTTGTGCAGCAAATTCTGTACTTTTGACAGGAGGTTTACAGTAAGATTTTTGTCTTTTTAAAAATGTTATTCCATAGAAATGCTGTCTTTATTATTTTTGCCCATTTTCTTGTGAATCAAAGTGTAGGATTAATGAGAATTAGGTGGAAAACCTCTCAGCAATTCCTCTGTGTCAAGAATATTGACGAGACTTTAAATTTGGACAACATTTACATTATATCCCTTAATGCACTTCAAATACAGGATCAGAACAATCTACATGTAATCTCTTTAATATCTCCAAATGTCCATTCGTTGGTAACATTAGGCACAAGGCACTGAGTAAACTGTTCAGAATTCTCGGGTAAGGTCAACTGAAATTGAAAAGAACAAAATCACTCAGTATTCACATCTGACATTGCCCAAGACTAAGATAAGAGATAACTCACAATTTTCATTCACCCCACCCTCCTTTACACTGAGTGACCAAAAAGTCAACACCCTCCTTTACACTGAGTGACCAAAAAGTCAACACCCTCCTTTACACTGAGTGACCAAAAAGTCAAGAAAATTTA
>JAXRKP010000097.1:70000-145000 GCA_037039925.1 Doris montereyensis | reverse complement strand
CCTTGACGTGATCAGAATCGGAGGAAAAGGGGTCTGGATGACATTACAAGCAATTCATTATACTTTATACATACAACGTATTATAATAAAGAAAATAGTGTACAATAATAATATTGTACAGACTTAGATGCTTGAAATTACACATTGCAACATAATGACAATATTCTCAAAAGAACTTATGATGGTAAAACATCAACTACACATGTGTAACAAAAATAAAGGACATCACTCACAGTCTCATTATAACTCGTTGGGTGAGCTGCAAATTCATCCTAAGAAGCAGAGTCGAATGAAAAAATGTGTATGGACAAATTATATAAAAATATAAATAATATTGTGCTCAAAGAAAACTGCAATATCTGACATGCACTACATGTCGAAGTCCGCATACCAAATGATTTGAGTTCATATCGCTTTAATATCGTATCTTCCCTCTCTTCATGTTCTTATCTTACCAATAGATCATACAAATATTAGAAAATCTCAAGGAAGGCAATCTAGATCTACTAGTCTTGCAATAATAAGTTACAAAATGTCCTTTTGCTTCAACGGCCCCATGAAAGATATTGATATTTTAAAACCCATTTATGTAAGAAGAAAACAATGTAAAACACATTGAGGAGAGCCATAGCTCACAAAGCATGGTAAAGAATACCTGGAGGTCAGAGTGACAAATTAATTCACATTCACATATAAATAATTATAAATAGTCAGAATAATAAAATAAATATATAATCTCTCTCTCTCTCCCTCCCTCCCTCCCTCCCTCCCCTCCCTCCCTCTCTCTCTCTCTCTCTCTCTCTCTCTCTCTCTCTCTCTCTCTCTCTCTCTCTCTCTCTCTCTCTCTCTCTCTCTCTCCCCCCCTCTATATGTATCTATATGAATTGCATATTTTGGCAAATCAAAACTCAAACAGTGTCAGAATTCATGTTTCAGGTAGTCATCCAAGTAAAAAGAAATTTTAAAGGAAGCCTAACTGAGCCTTCATCCTTCATTTTTTCTCTTTCTTTCAGTATTTCATAAATAAATGGCAAAAGGAAAATAATAACATCAAATATTGACCTGAAAACCTAAACTAAATTGTTTTCAGAATAGGCTCTTGACAACAATTATCCCGATTTGTTTTATATATTGCGCAATAAACAATTTACATGATGTTATAGATGGTAAAATTTCAAGCAACACAGATCAGCATAAAGAAAAATATAATGGGAGGATCAAGCAAGCAGTTTCTGTTAAAATCTTCCACTTTTCAATAAAAAAGAAGCAATAAACCACACGTTACAAATGTGACAAAGGACTAAAGGGTCCTTTGGGGAAAACATAAATCAAAAGTATAACATATCATCTGATGAAGAAGCTACGCTTTAACTATAAGTATAAGTTACAATTATTGTGAAAAATATGTCAAGCAAATAATAACAAATATCAATTTTTTAAATTCTGCATTGGTAACACTTTTAGGAACATCACATTTGTAAAAGTTGTCATGTACTAAAAACTAGAAAATGCTAAATCCCCCTCAAACGTTAACTATTTTTTTATATCCTTCTGTTATAAAAATTCTTTTAATAAATGAAAGTGAAAGACACTTTGTATGATAAAATTTTATAAAAAAACGTTATTGGTCTCAACATTGTAGACTATTTATTGTCTTATCGATATGAGATTTTAAAACTTAAAAAATATAAAGAACGAATACAAATTGAAAACGACTGAATATTCATTAAAACCACACGACTGGTGAATATCAAAAATAAATTACTATGAGATTGAGAGATAAATAACAAATATTTAACCCGTTTTCTGCACATGTACACTATCAACAGTATTAATAAAAGTATCAAATATATGACATTTTTGTAGGGAGTACTGACTTTTATTTTATCAACTAATGCTTCTATTTCATAATAATTTATAGGTGGGTGGTACATAAAAACTATGAATGAATGATAATAGTTTTTAAAAATGAAGTACCAGGGTAATAGATAAGCATTATATGTAATAAATTTATCCCATCGCCGATGGGATCTAATCTTTTCAAAGAAAAAAAGAAAAACAAAATTTTTTACTTTTCTTTTATTTGAGTTGGCACGCCACGCTAGATCAGTTCAGTAGTTACTGCTAAAATATAAAGACCGCTAAATTTGACTCAGTCATCTTTATTAATTCATAAAATACATACTTAATAAACATGTATGCTTTGGGTTTTTTCTGCCAAATTTTTTAGTTAGGTGAAAGAGATTTTTACAACGCAAAATCACCCCATAATATTCTTATCTCATCTAGTTTGGTTTACCAAATTGCACGTTCCCAAGGTCATGACAAAAGCCAATTTTTATTGTTTAAGTTTGTTAGCTTCGAAAGAAAAAGTTTAAAAAATGATAACGTCAAGTTGTGATGTCAAAACTAAAACAAGATTTTTTATTTTTTTTATTTTCTGTTTGTTTTGTTTCATTGAAATTCACCCCTCATCCACCTTATCCAGTGATCTCGGGGTGAAATAAGAGGAAACAAGATAAAAGATAAGTAAAAGAGTGAAAAGAAAGAAATAAGACTACCAGCAACATCCGTTAACTGATTTTGTGATCACCCAAAAATAACATGCAAGTTAGTAGTGACTATTGAATAAACACTTCATCCACACACAAAAAGAAACTCCAAGACATAAAAAGTCATATTATGCTACAATGCTAGCAACAAGATTGACATACTCGTCTCTTGAAAGTGACTTTCTACACAAAAGTGATAGTGATAAATGACAATGAGTGACAACTTCATCAAAGAAGACGGAACAGATTTTAGATTTGTTAGATGTTCGGTCTCCTTTGGTGGATTTGTCTCTTATCACTGTTAACTTCGCTGCAGCTCATTTAGTGTTTGTCTGCACCTAATGATATCAATTGTAAAATCATGCACCTAACCTGTAAACAGCCAATTCCAAAATTGTCTGAACCTTGTTGGACGCATACATGAATGCTCCTTATTTATCCTAAATATAGTATTTACACGGAGAGTGTGAATAACGTCAATATAATAATATGTGCATATGGTTTTGCTTTTGGGGAAAACATTTTTTTTTTTTTTAAACCCATTGATCTTACCAAAAATAACGCTTTAACATTTTTTAATGAATTATCCTAATTGTTTACAATATAAACAATAACTAGAATCTGGCTCGGGAATCTTCCTTAGGTATTAAGATAGGTAGTCATCAGTACTGTCTGTCTCCTCTAACCAACACTATTTAAAATCATTTCTAACATTTCCTTCAATTTCAAGAAGATCGCTGTTACGACCAACAAAAACAATTTCTGACATGTAAGATCCATCAGTTTATTGAGGAAGAATTAGAATTCAAGATTTTTCTAACAAAAGGAACAAACAAAATGAATGTGAAATAAATATTACTTAAAGCTTCTAACTTCCACGGCACAGAAATCATCTAAACACGATCAATTAGTGACTTCAATGAGACAATGAAACACTGGAAACAAGTAAATTTTAACAAGATCCCGAGTTGATCGTCTTACTCATAGGCCATTCAAAGAATTTCCTTTCCCATTTCCCCCTGAGGCAAACATTTCGGCAACAGCAAAGAAATATAGAAGTCAGATAAACGGGGAAACCGAAAAGGGTGTGTGAAGATATGTCAATGTCATAGAGCACTTGTTCAAGTCCTAGTGTATGTGTGTATGACACACAGATCAATATATATATATTTTTTTTTAGATAACTATGCTTCGTCGGCGGTCAGAAAAAAAAAAGATGGCCAAAAAGAGAGGGCTTGGTAAGACTTGTGCTTGTACAGGCCTGCTCATTGGCAAGCCGGTTTCTCCTTTCCCTCTAGATTTTACGATTGGCAAATTTCAGACAATTGTCGGAACATTTACATAGGTATGCACATTCACAATCTACTGGGATGTGGTTACAGTAAGCCACTCCAGAGCATACACATAAACATCAACCTGTTACTTCTGCTTTTTCATTTACTCTAAATCACACAACTTGGTGTCTCTCTTAGTAGAAAAACGAAAATGAGAGAGAAAGGGCACATATATGATCAGTCATCATCAAATTCGTCATTCTCACTACCAGACATGTCATCATCAGAATCCGGCGTTCCCCGAACCCCGTTGCTGATTCTGTTCAGGATTGTGCTGTGAAGCAAGGCCATTGCATCTTCTCCAGCAAAAGAGGATGTTGATCCTGTCAATGCATAGCTGCCATCTCTGTCTTTGTTTTCATTGTTGGTGACAGATTTATCAACTTTCTTCAATTTGACGCCAGAGCGGATCATGTTGAACATATGACTTAGGGGATCTAATGTATGAAAAGGTAAATGAAAATGATTATTTATAACTCATCGATTGAACAAAATTTGTATTTATTTATGCATGAAATTGTAACCTCCATACAGAATTATTTTATCTTACTAGTAATAAATTATAGATTTTATATCTAAGAAATGATCTGTAACAGACGACACATCTAGTTTTTTTCCCCCCATTAAATCTTAGGTATCTTTCATTTCAACTTCATTTAAAATACAAAAAAGGGACAAATATTTGCTTTTACAAGATTTTGACATATTTCTTTTTTCTGATTTTAAAAACTTTTATTATTCATTCCCATTTTTGCCTTCATGTTCGAGTGATTTGACTGCATAATGTCTACAAAACCAGAGATATACATCATGACACAATCCAGTTCTCAAGTCAAAAGTTGACATCCTAGACAACACACTCTCACCTGAGTTAATTTCTACCGGCTTGTTCTCTCTGCCCTTTGCTGGTTTGAGTTTTGACCTGGATGCTAAAATGCTGCCCAGGTTTATAGCCCCGGCTTGTTTCCTGCAGTTCGTTGTGTCTCCGTTTTCTTCAGATTCCCCAATCCCTCAGAAATACTTGCAAGGCCAGGCGTTGATGAGTTTGATGCAGGTGGGGGAGGGGGAGGAGGTGGTGGAGGAGGAGGAGGAGGGGAGCAGGAGCAGACGGAGGAGGGGGAGGGGAAGCTGAGGAGGCTACTTGATTATCTTTATCAATGGAAGAGGGATTTGCCACTTCGGGCAAATGAATTGTAACAGGCACATCTTGGACTTTCTGTCTTCCGGGTTTTTTCCAAGGTCTCTGAGCACTCGACCTGTTGTTGGCAATGGCAGACGTCCTGGAATGGGCCGGGGTTCCGGAAGTTACAGCTGTACCTTTTGTTGATTTTGTTGTTTTGCTCTTCTCGTTCTGTTTTGTCTCTGGTTTTCTATTTTTCTCACTGGGTCTTTGATAGCGGGGTGGTTTAATCGTTGGCGGCGTTGTGTATTTCTGTACAGATGTGGAAGAAACATAAATATATATATATATATATATATATATATATATATATATATATATATATATATATATATATATATATATATATATATATATATATATATATATATATATATATACATATACATACATATAAAAAACATGAGAATTCAAATTAACACAGACTGTCACTGGGGTGAAGAGGGCAATTTAATCTGCTTTACTTACTATTAACAGTCAGAGCTAATGCATGAATATTGGGGACATAGTGAATGATTAGAAACTTGTCTTGGAGTGGAGGAAAATCAAGATTTCAACTTCAAATGCTCATTGGCATATACATGTATAAGGAAAACCTACCATTCTGTATTCCTTTAATCGATCAATGGTTTTCTTTCTCCCTCAAAAACCACAGTGGAACGCTTGCTCTCCTCATCCCTTTGCATTTCTCTTTTCTGGTGGAAAAAAACAGAAAAAAGGGGGGGGGGAATGCATATTAGTTAGATACAATGTTAGATTTGTTTGTTAAATAGCAATTTACGCTGTCTACCATGTGCGGTGATCACAACAAAGACGAAAGACACGTTTTCGTAACAGAGTGAAAAAAAGGAGTAGGACCTACGAATAGGAGGTAGATTTTACACGAAAAAACTTGAGAAAATTTTTTCCATTGGCGGGGTTTGAACCCACGACCTTTGAGTTGAGAGGCCAACACCTGGACTATTGGGTCAACCCCCCCACTCACCCCCCAACACAGGTTAACAGAGTCATTATACATACTTCTCAACTCATTGGTGAGAATACAAAGCACAGCCACCCTCTCAAGTGCTTCATACTAACACTCTTGACAAGATCATTCTCTGCCTATAGCTCAGCACTCATTTACATCCGAGGCAAGTGTCATGAGACGGGGGGAAACAAGATATTTTAGCGTTCGACTCCATCTCAAAGGTGGATATGAAATCAATGAAAGTTGCCAACTTACTTTTGTATCAGATGATGTTGTTCCATACGCTTCATCTGTTCTTTCTCCTTGTCCTTGTTCGTTTTCAGTTTATTTACAAACAACTCCTTTAAAGAGATAAAAGTTTTAACAGTGATGATATTATTACATTGCAGTCAATTATATTTCTCATGCAACATAACGTTGTATGGGAATATATGTTATGGTGGACAAATGTTGAACTGAACTCGTGAAATTATCTTTTTTTATCGCGAAGGATTACACAAGTAAAAGAGAAAGATGTATTTACGGTCCACATCCCTGCACACTTTACTTACGTCTACATGTTGTAAGCCAAAAGAATACTATACATATCTTTTTATTCACCTTTTTAGTTCGAATCTTGGACTGATGTTGTGACACGTTAACTCTCTCCTTTTTCAATTTGGCAAGTTCTTCGTCTTTCTCTTCCTTATCACTATCTTCATCATCAGAAGAGAGTTCTTTTACATCCTCCACAGCGTCATGAAATTCAGTACTGGCATCTTTATCTTCTACAAATATTCAAAACAAAACAAAAACCATAAAAGATGTACTTTCAGTTAAGATCAAACTTTGAAAGCAATTAAACGTATGTCATAAATTAATAAAAACAAGCAGCAAATCTTTTTTCCTTGCACCAGAACATGAAACGTTTCCATTGAACTTCAAACAGAAGAAAGAACACAAAAGAAAAAATGTTTAAAAGTAACTTTCAATAACAGCAATACGACTGTGCATCACCGTGCACACCCAAGCTGGCAGACGCCCATCACTGAAGTTAGGTGTCCTTCATTTAATTTGAAAGACAATGTTAATAACTATAACATTTCATGTTTATATAAACTATTTGTACCTCCACCATTTCCTTTAAGTTCAAATCTGGTGAGCATTATTGAAACAAATCAGGTCCAATACTTAGTGTTAATCAAATGAAGTGCCGTATTGCAGCTGGACTATATTTCCTCATTTAGCCGCAATTGAAAAAAACATATTTTGGTCTCTAACGTATATATACTACACTTGAATATCAAACTAAGTACACCAAACTATTGCCTTGTGACATAGATGTTTTCAAATAAATGGGATACCATCTTGCCGTAGTGGATTGTGTAATATACCTCTTACTGCACTTCGTTTGAAAATGTAGCGGCCAAAATCCACCGGTCATTATCAAATGAAACACTGTATCTGTAGGTCTCAGTTCGATCGACACATACAGCGCTCTTCGTGGCTGAGAAATCTCTCGTGATTATTATTTGAAATGCCATATATGTAATCGCCACTGACGATCGTGTGGCGGAGACTCGGCTTTCACACTAAGCTGCTATGAATTCATTAGCTTTGATAGACAGTGTGTTACCAATCCTTTCTTCACCTACAACTTAACTACGGGTGTACTACACTTGTAACTATTGGTTGTCGGTATGAAAATCTCTCCCCGGGCTCCTCAATGTTGTTAAAATTCATATGTAACTGTTAACTGTGTAAAAATAACAAAAAGTTCAAACGTAACTGTTAACTGTGTAACAATAACAACAATGAGAGAGAAAAGAGATTTAGATATACAAGATTTATTTTTGCATAACAGAAAAATTCTAATTCATATCAGAGAGAGAGACAGACAGACAGACAGAGACAAAGAGAGAGAAAGAGAGGGAAAAAAAGGGACAGAAACAGAGAGAAAGACAGACAGACAAATAGACAAACAGATAGACAGGCAGAGGCAAAGAAACGGAGAGACAGAAACAATGAGAGAAAGACAGAGAGGGAGAGAGAGAGAGAGAGAGAGAGAGAGAGAGAGATATAGAGATAGAGATAGAGAGAGAGAGAGAGAGAGAGAGAGAGAGAGAGAGAGAGAGAGAGAGAGAGAGAGAGAGAGAGAGAGAGAGAGAGAGACAGAGACAGAGAGAGGGACACAAAGAGAGACACACACACATACGGCAGTTCATTTGATAATTGAGTGGATACGGCAGTTCATTTGGTAACGAGGCGTTCCCAAATGCAGAGACGGCACTCTTTGAAATTTAAATTGCTCTTATTTCTCTTGTTGTTCGTAGGGGGGTGGGGGTATATTGTTGACACGGGTAGATTAATTAGGGCACAAAATATGGGAAAATGTCAAAAAGTGAATTTGTCAAAAATTTTGACGTATACGGCATTTCATTTGATAACGGCAGTCAAGCATAGGGCAATCCAGAACAGAGTCCAGATCTTTCTAGGCATATGGCATAATGTGTGGTCTCTTTCCAGAGCCTTTTTCTTTCACTGAATCTAAATAATAGGCCTAGCAACCCATAAAAAATCTGCCCATACTCTGAATCGAACTTTGGTCCCCAGGGGGTTGTCAAACTCTACTGCCTGAGTGTCTAAGCTACCTGCACCTCCATAAGCATTGAAAAGGGTATTTCAGGTATATCAATTCATTCTTGACGTATGTTTCATTTGTTTCAAACGGGATATCAGATAACACATAAATAAGAGACATATCATAGTCAAATACATGAATAGAGCGGAAACCAGACACCTTGACATATCATGTCCAGTAAAAGATGGTTGAGATAAAGGGAAATATAAATACATAGTAAAATAATCATGGATAATGATTTGTAGGACTCTGTTTGGCATATAATGATATGATATTATATATAAATATATATATAAATATATATATATATATATATATATATATATATATATATATATAGAGATAGATAGAGAGAGAGAGAGAGAGAGAGAGAGAGAGAGAGAGTAAGAGAGAGAGAGAGAGAGAAACAGACAGACAGACAAATAGAGGAGAGAGAGAGAGAGAGAGAGAGAGAGAGAGAGAGAGAGAGAGAAGAGAGAGAGAGAGAGAGAGAGAGAGAGAGAGAGAGAGAGAGAGAGAGAGAGAGAGAGAGAGAGAGAGAGAGAGAGAGAGAGAGAGAGAGGAGAGAGAGGAAAAAGAGAGGACTGCAATGCTTAGTGAAGCGTGTATCACATTCAGAGACAGATAGAGCGATGAGCTGTCACCTGATGAATCAAGAAGTGTATGTCAAGAGTGTGTGTGTGTGTAGTCACAATTGCTTTGACGCATTGTTGACTCAATAATAGACCTTCATGTACTAATATAGGTCCTTAAGCGAGAGAGGTTGAAGAGAGGGGTTGTCGACATAAGAGTTGGGAAAGGAAGAAGATGTCGACATAGGAGCTATGCCTTTATAAATGTTGTATAGAAAATAAAGATAGGATTTGAAAATTATGATGACATAAGAGGAGTGTGGACTAAAATTATGTTGACATATAAGTGGTGCCCACTGTATCAAGTGGCATCGGTTGCGGAGCAGTTAGGCTGCCAGGCTGGGTATCATCAGGTCCCGGATTTGAATTCTAGCAACGCTAGGTCCAATGTTGTGTTCCTTGGGAAAGGAACTTAACATGCATTTCCCCCTCTCTACCCAGGTGCAAATAGGTACAAGCACTTGCTTGGGAGTAAAAACCTGCATCAGACAAACGCCCTGGCAAGGAGGTGATTATTATCACCTTTTCCACTTCACACTATTGAAACCGGGATAAGCTCCAGCTCTACGGGCCATAACGACCTTGAAGGAAATTTACTTACTACTGTGTGAAGAGAGGAGTGTAACATTTATGGGATACCCTCCTACTACAAAAAAAAAATTTACACAATCAAACAGCAAGTTAATGTCTATTGAGAATTCATGGGTAGACATAGAGTAGAGTGTCAAGTGACTAACCTGCAATTTCCCTTCTTCGCATTTCAATCTTGCATGTTAACGCTTTCCGCTTACAGTTTAGAATATCCACTTCCATGTTGTAGATCTGGATTTGTATACTGTCTCTTTCCACCCCTAGAGTTTCCATATCAACTTGCTTTTTCATTTCATCTTCATGCGGAATCTTTCCAAGATGGATGATAGGTTAATAGATATACAGAGGCTTTAATTTATATATGTACACATAAGATAGATTTTCTTCAGGCATTAACTAAATACTAGAAACTATTATTTGTTGTTAACTAGAAACCTTGCATCAAGATATCTTTTGATCACTCAGCTTAATTGTTTATTTTTTTCTACCCAAAAACAAATTAAAATATTAAAGAATATGTAAAAGACATATCTAAATTTTTAAAAACTTTTTCTTTTTTTATATGTTTATATATATGTTTACATTTACATGCTTGTTTGGTGACTGATACAACATTTACAACTCTGCATGAATCTTTAATACAATAATTGAAGAGAGTGTGCTATTGTCTATTTTCGTGAAAAAAACGAGACAGTGATAATCCTAGGGAATAAAAGGAAATCATGCTTCCTGAAAAGTGTGAAAGTGATATGATAAAAATACATCATGTTTACAGCCGTTTGAAACTTGGAATTCCCAAAGCCCACAGTGCCAAAGTCCATATTTTTTGGCATTTTTATCGAAATGATGTGATTGTGACTAAGGCACACTATGGAAAAGACCTCTTAAATTTTAAAGTAATATTAGAAAAGACATCATATCTAAATAATGAACAAGAAAGGAGGAGAGTATTTCTGAAATAATAGTCATCTGAATGTGATAATGATAAGACTAAGACCTAAAGAAAAAGTCCCAGAAAAAGTCATTTGAGACTTGGTGTGAATTTTGCTCTAATTATAAACAGTAAAAATGCTGCTGTGATTTACCACATATCCGTTCAGTATCTTAAATCTTGTTAATTTTTCTCTTTCCCACTTATTTTCAACATTTTTATTCAATATATCTAATTTTGAGTTGGTCGTTCTGTGTGCATCAAAGGCTCTGTTGAGAGGTCATTAAGAATTACCATATTTTTGCACGTAGTTTCTATATAATCCCAAAACTGTCTTCATTTCAGTAATTTTTCTACCAGAAAAGACATTAAAATATGGAAGATTTCATTCTTTACCCACCTTTGAATAGAGTTTTTATTCATTTTAGTCTTAAAAAGTTGAAATAAAATATCATTCATGCCAGCCCGTGTAACATCAGTATCAAATAATGACGATCTAAGAATCATACTTGATATCTCCCAGGGTACAACATGCTTGTCCGAGAATAAATCAGGAGTTCAGGCCAATTATCATTATATTCATGAATCCCTTTTCATTGACATAGTGTTAATAAAACCTACACACTGAGCCCAAGTAATATATCTTTACAAATTACAACTGTTAACTGTCTTTACCACCATCAATTCTAGACACAAATCAAACAAAAATTCAGAAACAGTTTGCTTCAAAATTAGCAATATCCCTATTTTGTAATTGTCAAACATATTTTATCAGTAAAACCCACTGTGTCAACAACAACAACAAAATTCAACCAACATGGCCGCCAATTCAGAGAAGTTTATTACACATCACAGCTACTGACTTTTTTTTTTTTAGCCACTTCTCCAAAGGGTTGTGGAAACGACAATATTTTACAGAATGACCTTCAAACTACACTACAGGTACAAAAGAAACAGTGTTCGTATTTAGTTCCTTTCTTTCTTTATCAGTTCCAATTCTACTTTCTGGTGTATGTGTTTAGATGCCCAAAATGATCTTTCTCCAGGCTGCCGTGTGCTGGCATTTTCTGTTTCCTTCCATGAAAGTTTGCTTTAATGTGCCCCAGTATTCCATATTCCAAAAATCACAGTCCGTGTTTGTTTCCAGAGTCATCTCCTAAAGTTCAAACCGGGTATTTCATATTTAGTTCTTTGAATCAGTAGGTTTTGGATAAGCAGGTGATTAGCGCACCATACCCTAGGTAGATGGTGGGGCTGCATCCTTGAGGCCCCCTATCGGCCCTTGTTATTTTCTGTCAGGGTTAACTCCTTTAGCCTTTGGTCAACCAAGACCAGCCTGCAAGGCAGCAGGAGACTCGTGGAGGGCGGGACCGCTTAATCCCCGTACAGGTGTTTACCTGTCCACTGTCCGGATTCGTATTTACAATACATTATTATACTCATGTGAACACTTACCTGAATTTCAACTTTATCCTTTTCTAATTTCAAACTCTTTCGTTTACTTTGTAGTAAGAGCTCCTCTGCTGTGTACAGCTCCTTTCTTAAACTGAAAATGATATAAAATGACTTAGAACAGAAAATTGCCAAACATTCAATTTGAAATTTTAAACTTGCAGCAACAAAAGCAATGCATATTTTTTCAGGCATAAAATTTCTAGTTTAAGGATGCAAATAGAATTTTGTGACTTTCTTAATTAAGAAAAAAATTTAAAAATTTTTGTTATAGTTTAAAAGATATACGTAGCGTCGGTGGCCGAGCAGTTAGCCTGCCGGACTGGGGATCATGAGGTCCCGAGTTCGAATCCTAGCAAATACAAGACCGACAGTGTGTTCTTTGGGAAAGATACGTAACATGCATTTCCCCACTCTACCCAGGTGCAAATAGGTACAAGCACTAGCTTGAGAGTAAAAACCTACGTCAGACTAGTGTCCTGGCCAGATGGTGATTATTGTCACTTGTTCCGCTTCATGCTATAGAAAACGGGATAAGCTCCGGCTTTATAGGCCTTAAGGGCGTTGAGGAAACTTCTTTTTCTTTTTTTTTTTTTAAAAGATATATATCTTTTAATATCACTATTTTTTCTTCAATGTCTAAACTACTTTACACTTACTGCAGTTCTCGCCTTGCAGCTACCAAATCAAAGGCATTAGAACCATACCTCTTCTTGTCTATATAAATCTGCTCCAAAAGTTCTGGGAAAGGAAACAAATAAACATTGACAGACACTTACGACATGGAACAATCAACATCCTTAAAGATTTCATACAAACAACATCATTACCTTCTTCGCAAATTAAAATATCATCTAAAACGTCCACACCCCTTTTGGATCACAATTAACGTCTGCTTGGTTAAGCATGTATTTCATCTGGATCCCACAAGGTCTTACTGGAGAGAAATTACACTGTGACACTGCCACAACCAAATCATACCACTCCATAACAAACATTTATGAGATTTCTCAATTTAATTAGAATTTATCCCTATCACAGTATGCGGTAATCTCAGGTAATGTTTAAGAAGCAGCCATTATTATAGTTTAGAACTTGCTGGTCATGGTTCTAGTACTTCCTTCCACAAATAGTTGACTGATCGAATCACTGACAGTGACAGGCACATCACCTACTTTGAGATAGATGAACTTCTTTCCACAGCAAGCACACACTGACATGTGTTCACATTTTCATTTTTTATACACAAGCAGCCAGGCAAAACTAATGTTCCAGATTTGGCTTTTTACTGTCACATTGAAAGGGTTTTTAATGCCATCTTCTCAGTCAATGTTACAATAATTGACGTAAAAAAAGACCTACCCTAGCCTATACAATTTTCTGTAACAAACAATGTACACCTCATATGGATATTTATCTGCCATAAACTTGTAGATACATGATCATTCTACTTGAATATGCAAAAAGCAGAAAAGTGACCTTTTGGCCCCAAACTCGCCAATCCAGGTGCCCTGCCTCCTGCCCCCCAAAAAAAAAACAAACAAACAGCGAGGCAAGAGGTATGTCAAAAGTGATGAATAAGGAAGTGAAATAAATATTGAAGTCCTGTAGAAACAAAGACGAGACAAATACAAAAGACCAAACAGAAGAAAAAATGTCGGCACCATAACCCTCGCTGTTAATACAGAGTGCACAACCAATCATGCTAACATTGTTGGCTTTCGACATTGTTTCAGTCTGTATGTCTAGCACAGAGACATGCTCTTATTCATATATGCATCTGATTTGAGGATTTAACTTCCAGCAACGATATCCTCATTCAACTCACCTTTAAATATTGAAACAATCGCAGTTCGATGTTCAACATAGAGGCTCTGCACAACTTCTTTTGTCTGCATTAGCAAACACGCCCAGTAAAGGTGCTGTTCCTTGTATTCACTTAGAACAATCTCAGCTAGATTGATGTCGACCATCTTGTTTTGGTATTCCTGTATCTTTTTATTGGCTAGAGCCTCACTGTCGAGGTATGGCTACATGAAACAGGCCAAAAACAACATCTTCAGCATATGATAAAGGTATTCTTCTATTTTCAATTCTGTGCATGACAGTGACAAAATAGTTCTATATGTTTTACAGCTTTACAATGGTATGTTGTCATTATTTATTCATAACTAGATATATATGCCTTTCGGCTATTTCATAATTGACTTCAGAAGCAGACATGCACAACTAAATACAAATGCAAAATAGCACATATTAAAACAAACAAAGGTTTATGTATGTATGCATGTATATCAAATTAAGGATAACAATTATTTCATATGATGCAAAGGTAACTTCTAAATTATTGTTAAAACAACTGCACTAACTTAAACGTCATCATTCCTTGTAACTTCTATGGTAGTATCAATTCAATGTTAAGTTTTCATGTTAAATAACTGTCCCACAATAACAAAAGATTGATTTAAGAATAAAATAAGTAGTGAACTTTTGTTGTTGCTAAATCAATAACTGCTCATGAGTTGCTGTAATTGAAACTGATCACAGCATTTCAAATATTTTTAAAATAGCACATTATTGAATGATTGAGTGCTATAAATCAAACCGAAATCTTGCATTGTTATTATTTCAAAAACGGAAAACATAACTGTTTACCTGTAGAAGAAAGTTATAATATTGAGCAAAAGAGGATATCAGCTTCACGGCAGACTCATCTTCACGCTGATAGATATCCTCCAGATCTTTCATAACAGTGCAATTTTCTCTTTCAAAAGCTATGTTCTTTAACTCATCTTCAGCATACAGTATTTGCTGTGGAGGAACAAAGCCAAAGATTGCATTTCAATTGACCTTTTATTAATTATTTACATGCTAAAAACTTATTAATCTTCTTGTCTTTCTTTTTTTGACAGAAGAAAAAAGTGTCCATTTCTTCACTTACAATCAGAATATTGTCAGTGCCTAGGAGAAGCCTCCATAAAACAAGCAATGTGACTTCACAGAGTCCATACATGCACTATAAGTCAGCCCATTGTATATGTAGTTTTTCCATTTAATTGTTAATATTTTACACAATAATTAATGTGTGTGGCACAAGACAATTACACCACTTTAGCATTTTGATTTAATAGATTGACGTTTTACTGAGACAAAATCACTTTCGTCATATGCAACATGTAAACGATGCAAATTCATTTCAAACATACAACATTATGCTTTTGTGCTCTATAAGTATGATTTTTGTAATTCATCGATCAAATTCTTATCATGCTTATTGTTCTGGCAAACTTACATTGTATAGGTCTTGTTTATGGACATCAGACATTTTTTCATAATAACGATCCAGTTCCTCGGACGCCTCATTTCAAACATGACCTGAAAGTTATATAAGTAATTGGTAACATGATCGAAAGCCATAAAAAAATTCATATGAAGAAAAGGTGTTTAAAAAGCCGTAATAAGCAAAAATGAATTGATGGTATGTAGATTTACCTGAACGAAAAACTTAATAAATCTATTAGAACAGGGGTCACCAAAGTACGGCCCCAAGGTCAGTTCATGCGGCCCGTTGCCATGCCACCATGCGGAAATCTCAATTAAAAATGTTTTTTATTTTGCTGCTGCTTGGTTTGGGAGATTAAGATTTGTGCACTAGGTCTGAGTGATGTACAATTTTATTACAACATGACTTATACTGGGCGCCAAAAGTATTGCACCAAAATTTGAATTGTTGTAACTATAAAACTCATTTCAGATAATAGAACATTTTAAAAAGCAAGTAAAAGTTTGGTGTGTTCTCTTCAAAGTGTATAATGAATATATAACTTTCAAAAGTATTTTTCCTTTAAAATTTCAATAAAATAAAATTAAAAACTTGAAAACTTCGGAAATGCATATATCGCAGTGGTTGTCGTTGAGCAGAATGCAAATGCAAGGACCACTGAACAAGCATGTAAACCAACTGGCTCTAACCTCCTCTTCACTGTAGTGGCAGAGATATTAAAAGATATTGCCGCTGATTTAGACACGAGCCAAGAGTCAATCTCATGCTCTAAAACGATTGCCTCATCATCTTCACCCATTCTCATATAGTAATAGTAATAGTAGAGCATTTTTATTGCGCCTTTCCCCAAACCTCAAGGCATTTTACAATACAAGTTGAAATACACTTTAAAAAGATACATTCAAATTTCAATATTGTATTCCAAACACACTCACACTAACAAGGCATTATTAAAATTGGGCATCGTATACATTTCAATTGAATTATTTACATACAGTATTTCCTAAAAAGATGTTTTTTAAAAGTTTTTTGAAGATTTCAAGACTGGTTGCAAGTCTCACAGATGGAGGTAAAGCATTCCATATTTCTTCTTTCTCCAAAACGTTTCAAGTGGGTTTTTGGAATTGTCAATAATTTAGGATTCTGAGATCTTAGCGCATGAGGCGGTTCATATGGGAAAAGCAGATCTTGAATGTAGATAGGAGCAGCAGACTGCAGTGATTTGTAACAAAAAAGACAAATCTTGTAATCGATTCTTGCCCTTACTGGAAGCCAGTGAAGAGTTTTCAACAAATATCTGGAACTACTGTCAAATCTGGTCTTCCCAAGAACCAACCTTGCTGCACAATTTTGTACCCTTTCGAGCTTTTTTTTTATCCTCGTATCTGTGAGACCCGCAAAAAGAGAATTGCAATAGTCCATTTGGGACAGAACTGGGGACACAACAAGGATTTTGATAGATTCTTGTGAGAGCAGAGATTTCATGTGTAAAATCTTGTGCAGCTCAGTGTACATTATTTTTACAGTGTGCTCAATTTGGTGGTCCATTAAAAGTGTGTTGTCAAAAAAGACTTCCAGACTTTTCGCCGAATTTGAAAAGGATACGCTTACGTTAGCAATATAAATGGATTTGAGGTCTTATCTTTTTTAATTCTGAGTCAGTGAAACATAAAAGAACCTCAATGTTTTCTCCACTTAGCTTTAGTTTATTTTTTGTCATCCATGATTTGATAGACTGCACCTTTCAATGTTTATTTCGAGTGAGTCAATATGCTCTAGAGATACACCTTTATAAAGCTGGATATCATCTGCATACATGTGATAATGGGTGTCATGCTTTCTAATGACCTGACTCAAAGGCAGAGTGTACAAAGTGTATAAAATTGGGCAGATAACAGAACCTAGGGGGACACCACACTTTACAGGGAATTTTTCAGAAATATTTCTGTTGATGGAGACAGATTGGGTTCTACCTGTAAGATAGGATTCAAACCAATCCAGGACAGTGCCTGTGATGAAAGCTGATCTAACAAAATAACATAATTGACTGTGTCAAAGGCAGAAGACAAGTCAAAAAGTGTGAGATCCACCACTCATGTGTCTGTCAAGAACTGTCCCGTTTTCATTTTCTTTTTTTCACAATCTTCTGATCGGTGAATGATTACAATTAGGTATAAAGAAATTTCGCTTATTTTCTTCCCTGCAACAAGCATCTCAATGGCGCTCTATGGCGATTTTTAAACAGAAAGCCGGTTAAAAGACATTTTAAGCTCTCAAAATTCAGAATAGTTATAGCCATTGAAGGTTGTGATTGTTTTGTCATGAAATAAAGAAGATGGCTACAATTTGAAATATTCCATTCAATAGATCACTTGCTAAAGCAGTTTGAATTTTGGTGCAATATTTTTGGCACTGTATAATTTGATAACTTTTAGAGAACGAAAAATGTATTTGTTGTCTTTATTTATTTTTGTCGTTGTGTACTTTGTATTAATAAATCAATCAGCTTGTTGTCTTCATTTTTTATGCATTCTTCTTCTTCTTCGATCTCTTTGCCAGCCAATTAAATCAGGATGCAGATTGTCTCCATGAAAGGCAGTCTTTTGCAGACTCTCCATAGGGCCGCAGAGCTTTTCTTTCAGAGTATTATGTATTCAGTGTGTTGTATTGAAAAGAAAATAGATATAACGTTCCTGTGGTTAGCATTCACTCAGTTATCCGGCCTACTTTGAAAAAAGTTTGGGGACCCCTGTATTAGAACAAAGTAAAGTACATTTTTATCTATGCTTACTGCCATGAAGCACATTAAACAAAAAGAAGAGGCAATGTTAGAACAATGAAAAAGAAATTTGTCGCTATTTCAAACTTAATGAAGTTCAAATATGTGTTCTGTGGGCGCTGTAGAAAGTTACTTACTTCTTGCAACAGTCGCCCTCCAATTGCATTTGACGCCATAGAAAAGTATTTCTCTAATTCAGCACATACATTCTTCATCTGTTTGGGAATTTTTGTTCCAATAAATATTGAATTTAATCCTTTTGCCAGTTTTGGTACACAGGAAGGCAGACTTTTTATAGTAGGATTAAGTCCATGTAACGTATGGTGAATACTATGTAGAGCTTCCAAACTGAACATTCCAGTTTTGGTTCTTTCTGTTTCATCTCGTGATCCATGGCTTTCGTATCGATTTGTGATGGCGTACATATTCTCTATTCCATTCCATGCTACAAAGAATTCAGGAGTGGGTTCCTCGTCAGGCACAGAAAAAGCTTTTTCCTTCACCCACACCCACTCATCACACGAGGGTGCTCGGTGATAATTTAATTTATTCATTGTTTCAATTGTCATTCACTAGGAACTATGAAGCCAGTATTGTTTTGTCAGGCATGAGATATCTGAAAAAGAAAAAGGAAGGAAGGAATTACTATAGTAAACTGCAGATGAATTACCTCTCTTTCTATTTATATACTCTTAATAATGATGGAAAAAATATCAGAATTTTCAGACATTTATCTCATACTAGGAGCAAGAGACTACAATCAGAATTGATGGCAAATACATTGAACTCATTGGTAACTACTTATTTATCTATGGGTTTATTTTTCAAAAGTATTTCAAGCCATTATTTAGTCTTGCAGGCTTTTCATCCTCTGATTCTATTAAACATGAGTGAAAATTTCACAGGTGCCATATGCATGTTGTGCAAGTTACAGATTCCATAGAGCAGTTATTAAAAAGGTGTGCCCCTCCCTTCCCCTGATAGGCTTTAGCCAAACTTACTTCCTCCAGAACATTTTACAACAACTACAATATTCCCTAATGTTCTTTTCAAGTATGCCCCCCCCTCTATCTCTCTCTCTTTCTATTTCAACAATGGCTATCTATAATGCAATACTAATAGATGCAGACCTGCCACTCTTGAAGAACCTACAAGAAGGGCAACCTGTGTGGAACGTTTGCTTTATGTTATTTTCTTTTCATTTTTTTTACTTACATTTTTCTTGAAATGTATTTTTTTTCACACTGAACCTACCAATAGCACCCGCTGCTACCCATTCATGTTGGACTCAGTCTCAGAAATAATAGGAAAAGCTCAAATCAAAGTAGTTTCACTTCATTAGTTCAAGTCAAGCCCGAAACTTTCTACCAAGTGCATGTGACTAGCCCTAAAGTAATAACATGCAGCAACCTTGAATGAAAAAAATCAATACTCATGTTGTATTGTAGCCCACATGTAGTATTACATGTAGCCCACATATAATATTAACACAATACTGCAGGTACCTGCGTTGGTCAGGATGCTGTATAGTAAACTTGTATTGTAGACTCTGTGTGAGCATGTGTCTATATGTGTGTGTGTGAGAGAGAGAGAGAGAGAGAGAGAGAGAGACATATATAGAGAGAGAGATATAGAGAGAGATTGCATCTTTCTTATAAGCACCGAGCAGAAGTACCCGGCCTGCATGGGCTTTAACCCACTTGAAAAAGGTAAAACCAATCGCAAAATAGTAAATGAGGAATAATTATAAAATACAACAATGAAAAAGCGGACGATTAAACTTGAAATCTTGAATCCTAAAGGTCTGTAGATGTACTGCTCCTACTACCGGTACCACTACTACTAGATGTACACTAGTACTACTATTGTCATCTCTCTCCTTCCTCTGTCTCTCTCTCACTGAACGGTGATAAATGATACCGCAATGACTCACTCACTCACTCTGTGTGTGGGACATTCATACTAAGTAGACTTAGACCTTATCTTTTCCCGGATGGCTGGTGCTTGTGTGTGTGTGTGTGTGTGTAAAATGAGACACAAAAACACGGAGGTGCTCCGATGTGCCAAATATCCAGGAAATCTGGAAGATCCCCATTCTTGAAAATAAAGTCCTCCTATATTATTGTTAAGTTTGTAGCATCCTTGGTTGCCAAGGAAACGGCTGCCATCTTGGATTTTTCCATTCAATATCTAAAGAATGACATCAAGTTTTTTTTTAGCTATTTTGGATAGTTTTCTATTTATGAAATTTTGAAAATAGCATGTGTGTATACACAAAAATTGTATTTTTATTACCCAAAAAATTATTTTCTCAAAAAGTTTACAAGATATAAAACTGACATCCTTCTATTAAAACTGACGAGAGGAACCTGTGTGCGAAATATTATACTAATCGGTTGATAAATGACGGAGGAGATAGAACTTCAGTGTGAAAAAATACATTTCAAGAAAAATGCAGGTAAAAAAATGAAAAGAAAATAACATAAAGCAAATGTTTCAGATGGGTTGCCCTTCTTGTAGCAGCCCCCTTACTCTTTTGACAATCTCTGGTATTGTTATTAATGTAAAGAGGATTGTAAAACTAGGCTTAGATGTGCATTGCTGTGACTGGCCTTCACCTCTTATGTCACAAAGCGTTCGACCGATCGACGCGATGTGTTCCCAAAAGTCAAGCAAAAAAACTGTGTTGCCACATTGGCATTTCCGCTTTGAACACACTCACAAAGGAATTTCAAGATAACTGGATTTGTTTTTAGGTCTAGATTTAACTCTGGGTATTCTAGCTGGCAGAAAACTAGAGTGGTCTAACGTCAGTACAGCTACCTATGAACCAGAACAAGAGGTCATGTGAATATAGTATCTCTATTTATGTCAATAAATCATCCTATGGTGCTGGAATAATATCTAAAAAAGTCCATCTTGTAATAAATACGACCGAATTGTGTAAACTGTGCATTTTGATTGGTTGATATTAAGGAATGTCCCAAATTTCTCTTATAACATCAACATGGTCACTGTTGTGATTTGATTTGATGTACCCACATCCACAACTCAAGTGATCTCTGGGTTTTTGGTAGGATTTTTAATTTTTCCCGGCTGCCCTGTAAACAGCCAACGGATTTTTAACATGTTCAGAGTGTTGTGATCTTCACACAGGACATCTTTTTAATGATTCATCTCCGATGGGACTAGTTGCCGATCCACCTACTTGGACCAGAGGGTTGAGGGTAGATTTTGCTAAAAAAAAAAATCAAGAAAATATTTCAACTGTTGGCAGGGCTCAAACCCACTACCTTTTGGTCTAGAGGCCCACAGCTTGCCTCTCTGGACTACCATGATGATGGTGTCACTGTAGCTACATTTAACAGCAAAAAAACAACCCACTTTAAGACAAAATGTGATCACAACAGATCTTGTTAGATCTAGATCTAGTAATTGCATGGAACAAACAACATTTATTTTTTAAATTGAAAATGAATTTTTATTGAAATAAAAACGACTTTTGATAGACACATCAAACAGAACTGACCAGGGGTACTGATGTTGATGTTACACTACTCTAAATCTAAAAACCTAGACTACATCTAGATTAGATCTGGATTAGAAGCATATATTTTATTGGAAAATTCTTCCAAGAAATTCAAAAACATATTGCAATTGAATCTCAAGTAATTAGTAAGAGCAGCATATATCTAGATCTATCCCATACATACTATGATGCAGTCCATGCGGATTTATTTCTTCCTGTGCCAACCATTACAATGTGCTCAAGGAGCTTTTCCGTCGATTAGGCCTAGCTTCTAGCTCTGGGCCTTTAAGTAAGCCTTCCTGAAGATCTGCTCAAAGGATTTAGGTCAGGTCTGGGAACACATTAGAACAAAGATCCAACCTAGATCTAGATTTTAATATGATGGCAAGTTAACGTTGTTTTAATTCAGACATCTCACCTGTTGATCTGTCCCATCTGAATTTCTTGAATCCATTTGTCACCTGACTGTTTATCGGTTCCCACAAGAATGAGTGTTGTGTGAGGACGAAGAGCTATATTTAGGGCCAGGAGAAACTTTGTTTACCAACACAGAGAAAACCCTTGAGGATGGCATCGAGGCTGAAGATTGAAGAATGATACACTAGTATCGAAACAAATATTGTCGCACTTTATGGAAAGGTTTAGAACGAAAGATAAAATTGTCGATTATGGTATTGGTACTTTGGAATGCATTTGAAAGAGCTCGACCTTATAATGAAGTGAACGATACCGGAAGTTGAAATCTTGGCAAAGAATTCAACTTTTGAGGGAAAAAGGCATGTCAGTTCACCTCAGTTCACTTCGTATCATTTTAGATCTAGTTCTCCCTTTAAGTTTAAGAGTTAATCTAGAGATTTAGATAGACATAGAGCTAGATCTAGCCTCTACTATTTCATCGTTTCTAGATCTAGATCTGATTTCATCATTAGGGCTTCATCTAGAATCTACTCAATTCAATGGAAATGCCTCCTAAAAAGGCAACTCTTTTTAACAACACTACAACATAATATTAATAACAATGATAACATGATTTATTTTTATTTAAAAATAAGTAAGACGCCCACAGGCGGGCCCACGCTATCACCATACCTGACCATGAACATCCCAATCCCACCACACTGTTACCCCCCATCCGAGACTAAAGTCTAAAGTTCTAAAGTCTAAAGATTCCTCCTGCCCAGGCCCAACATGAGAGTCCTCCCTTAACCGTAATCTTGTCCTATGAGCACATTTTACAGTGTTGTGCAAAGCTTGAAGAAAACATCCCAATTACAAGTGTGCATGAGAATGAATGTAAGACAAGAAGAACAGTTAAAATTTGTATTTGAATATTTGTGTGCAGACATTTCTCGACTGCACACCTTTTCTCCCATGTGTGCGGTGTGCACACACTGCCAGGAGTGAATATTGACTGAGGGGGTGGGTTTTTTACATGCTTCATGCATTCAGTACGGGGTTAGTATTTTAAAAACAAACTGTCCAACCATGCCAGATGGCCAACACTTGCATGTGAGGGTGGTATTTTTACATCTACCCGATGTGTTAGAACTGGCCCCATGACCAGTGTCTACACATGACTTTTCTAGAAGTTACCACCATTTAATCCCATTCAAACAATCTTTGTTAATTGACCAATGACATTTCAGCAAATACTGCTTAGATCTAATCAAAAAAGAAAATTATAAAAATAAACAAACTACTTTCAATTTTATTTCATGTTTCGCATTGAAACTAAATCTATCTCATTTTTGGACAGAAAATGTGAATCATAATGTGTTTATATGCATGTGCACTCTCTATTTCAGCCATTCTTTTCATTTAAAAATGTTTTAGAAGGTAGAAAATAATATATTTTGTAAACCGGTCACCAAATAATTCCTTTCGAGGCCTTTGCTAACGTTACTCGATGGCGCTGTATCTTGCAAGGGAAAGCTGCTCGATTTCTTCTGAGCACTAGAGAATATAGACTCATACTCTCCGATTACACTACATATCAGCATTGCTTGAAATTGATGTTTATGACCCTCTACTTCATTCAGCTGATGGGGCCGGCACTTTTGTTGGCAAGCAAACTTTGACCAAAGCCAAAGGCTACTTGTTAGGCACTGCCATACAGTGACAAAGTAGATCATTACTAGTGGGCTGGCTAGCGGGCTGAACAGCAGTTAAGTAAGGACCTAAATATATTTTTTTAAGTAAGGGTTAGGGAAAGATTTCTAATTTCCATAGTTTAATTTGATTTTCACAATTGAGCAAAATTCATTAATAGTAAAATATATAACATTATATCTCAAACCATCTTTAGATATGATATATATTATAGGTTATATCATAAAATCTCATTTCCATCGAAATCAAACCTTCTTCTAGACACAATAATCCGTCCAGACATCTATATAAAAGTCTAGTGAGTCAAGGCTAAATACTCCAAACAGCAGCCATTGTGGGTTTTTTTGTCACTTTTGTCAGGTATGGTAAATTAAAAATGTGGATCTTTGACAAGCAGAAGGACTACCACAGTAAGTCACACACAATCCCTGACTCTGAACCCCCCCCTCCACCCATCCGAGGCAAAATTGAGTCCCTCTGGCAGCTCAAAGGAAAATCACACTGTGCCCAAATATGACAGCTTTGGGATGAGATACCGGAGGGACCTAACCGTGGGTCGGTTCAGGGTGGGGTGAAGGATTCACCTTCAGGGTTGTGATAGAATTTATGAAAGGCAAATCTGTTATTAGTGGTGTCGGTGGTTGAGTGGTTAGGCTGCCATTCTATCACCTGTTCCGTTTCACGCCATAGAAACAGGCCCTAAACCGGATAAGCTCCGCCTCTATGGGCTATAATGGCCTTGAAGTAACAAATCTATTATACAGCATCTATGCAGTATTATGCAAATTAGATGACTGCTGAGTTTCACATAATATTAAGAAACATGGTCATATTTTTTCTGCTCTTCTTATCTATGCTGTCAAGGTATTTGAACTTATTTATTTCCTCCATGTCCTTCTCATTCACTTTCACAGATGTTTTCATGTTGGGTGTTCAGTTTCGGGATTTTAGTTTTGGATTGATTTATATTCATGATTTTTCTCCTAGATCTTTTTGTAAGAGTGTGAATGTGGAGCAGTATCATTGATTGTCAATAAACACAGCGTTGGTCATATGTACATATCTCATAAGATATTAATTATTTTTAAGGAAGACTATAAGACTTCAATATTTTTCATAAATGAGGGATGGTGGATCTTTTTCATAGTCTATAACATTTATATGTAAAAAGGAATGATCTCCATTCTTTGGACTGATCAATCATGGTATGAAGGACAAGAGTCTGGTCAGTAGTACATGATCTGTCTTTCCTGAAACGTGCTTGCTCCTCTCTCAAGATTTTTTCAAGGCTGTTTTTCATTCTACATAATATAACTCTGCAGAAAATCTTTCCTGATACAGTAAATTTTGTCCATTTTCCAACAAAGAGTAAAATTCTTCCTTATAAGTTAAAGTAGTTTAAAGCAAATACAGTATCAATTTTATGGTAAAATAGAAGTTATACGTTATACAATTTCTCTTCTTATTCATTACAGTTGAAAGTTAAATCTAAATTGTACCAATGCCAAACAGTGGAACAGAGTTACAATACTCAAGCTCACTGGGTGCCGCCATGTTGGAAAGACTACTTGCTTTGTGGAACAATCCCAGGTGACTTTGCAAATATAAAAAACGAGTATTTGCAAAAATGATACTAATTTCATACAAAATCAGGAGTGAAAGATCTTAATTGTAAAAATATACAATAGGTAATGTGCTAGCATTTTCCCAGAAGATCGTAAATGAAGCGCCTGTTTACAATTTTAACAGGGGTACCATTAGAATCATTGTATCTACCGTAAATCAAATGCATAGCTTCCTGAAAACATGTATATGTACTATGTAATACGAAGGTATGTACTATGTACTGAATTTTGAATTGGCTAGATTTTATTTCGACTTGCTCTCGGACAAAATCTTTGACATTTAAGACCATACTTTCCCATATTAGTGTCACTACAATGTTTAAATATGACAAGGTCTTACTCATTAATAAAGTAAAGTTCCTTTAAGGCCCATAGAGCCAGAGCTTATCCCGGTTTCTATAGCAGAAAGTGGAAAAGGGGATAATAATCACCACCTGGCCAGGGCGCAAGTCTGACGCAGGTTTTTACTCCCAAGCTAGTGCTTGTACCCATTTGCACCTGGGTGAGTGGGGAAAATGTGTGTTAAGTTTTTTTCTCAAGGATCACAATGTCGGACCTGGCATTGCTAGGATTTTCATTAATAACTGAGCCCTAATCAAGGGTTATCTTTTAAAATGAATATACAGGTAGAGAATTTGTTTTATCATGTAGATTGTTTGAGTAAGAAAAATGTTATTACCCATGCATGTTAAATTTTCTACCTTAATTTATAATGCTTTAAATGGAGATATGAGTGAGTTTAAAAGCATTTGATTGGTGTATTTATTTCACATTTTATGCCCCTTCTAGCTTTGGTCAACTGTTATGTTAGGAATATAATCCTAGAAACTATGAAGTTTTGTTTAGAATTAATTAAAGATTAACATAGTACTAACCTTAAATGAATGACATGTATTTTTGTCTCACGCTTTGGTGGGTTAGCCCATACATACTGCAAATTTCTCCCAAAATTTTGCTCTTTTGTCAAAGTGTGCTTTTATTCCCTCATAGGGTAATAATAAATATGCTTTGCATTACAGAACTTTAAATTCACAAGTAGTCTGAGAATTGGAAAACGTTCAGAAATCATAAAATGGAGCAAGCCAGCAGAAAGGGAGATGAGACCATCATTGATGAAATGGCACAGATTCTTTTCACCAATTTGTTGCTTTTGGGAATGGATATGCCTGACATGGAAGTTCATACAAAAATATCTTTTAATAAGTAAGTATTTCACTCTGCGGTCTAACATTGATTGAAAGTGAAAGGTTTAAAGCAATGGATGACTTGTGGGTTTATCTACAGTAGTGAAGATTTGCCTCTGCTTTTAATCTCTCCACCACCCCCACCTCACGTAACCTGTCCATATATATCTACTATCTGTGATTGTGTGTGTTTGTCTCTCTAAAGAAAGATTCTGTTCTGTCTCTCTCTCTCTCTCTCTCTCTCTCTCTCTCTCTCTCTCTCTCTCTCTCTCTCTCTCTCTCTCTCTCTCTCTCTCTCTCTCTCTCTCTCTCTCTCTCTCTCTCTCTCTCTCTCTCTCTCTCTCTATATATATATATATATATATATATATATATATATATATATATATATATATATATATATATATATATATATCATGGATGCCAGTTCGCGGCATGCAGACAAAGGAAAATTCTGTGAGAGGTCTTGCTGGCAATGGACTTGGAAATCATGCCAGCAAATTGCTTTTTTTTTAAGGGGGGGGGGGGGGTGCACTGGTCGGTAGCTAGCTATCTTCAGGTGACAAAGGTTAAAATTAGTTTAGTTAATTTGGTATCGGTGTGACCTGAGAAACAAAGCTTAGAGGTTGCTTTCACTTCCGTTCTTGATTTCAATACTATTACGAGTCTTTCTTTAGGTCTTTTAGATGCCGATTCAATTGAACAAAGACAAAAATAGCCCATGGCGGATTTGACATTCTTTGCTCCTTGTGTTTTGAGCCATGCACAGATTATCCTTTGTCTTGCTATTTTATCCACCTGCGCTAATACAGGATTTTGGGAAATTATGTCAGACTTGCAGGATTTTTGAGCTTGGACCATGCTCTCTCTCTCTCTATCACTCACTCTCTCACTCACTCTATTGAAATGAAATCATGGCTTTCATACCATGTAGGAGTATCAGATGGATCGATGTTTTTTGGGTTTTTTTACCGTGTCAATCCATAATGGACTGATTGTCAGAGGGGTATTTTTAGGCATGAACTATTTATAATACATAGGCCTACATGGAAAATTTAATACTATCCACATATCAAGGGAGAACTTTGTTAGGTGAATTGTACATTATCATTTTCTGTTTATTTTGAACTGATTTTGTCTTAAAAGTTATTTTATACCCTGCAAATATCAGGGATGTAAATCTTTCAGATTTTCTCTGATTTCAGATTATTTGATTGTGTTGATTTTTGGGGGTAAATTCCTTGATCTAGTCTCTATTTCTAGTCTAGAAATAGATCTAGATTCTAGATCTAATTCTATTTAATTTTTGTTATTTCAGATAATTATTTTTTTAATTCACTGATAGATCTAGATCTATTTTCGACTAAGAATTTGAAACCTAAAAACTATGAACAAAAGGAAGTTATTTTCACAATTACATTAATACTATTGTCACGATATCCGTTCGCTATTTGTAAGACGAATTTTCAGAGAACAATTCTCTGACGGCCGAGTTTCCTTCACTATCATTAGTCCGAGATTCTCCGAGGATTCAGAGAAAAATTCTCTGACCCCGTAAATAGCTGAAGCGGCGAAATAGATGGTAGGTATAAGGGAAGTAACTCTCATTGGTAAGTATTAAAATTAGTAAACACAACATGGCGTCGTGTTCACGAAGGTCTCCTAACTCTGTGAGCGAGATACAACAGTTGATGCGATAGATCTAGAGTGTGGGAACAAATTTCGATGGGATTGGTTATTGTTGAAAGATGACAACGGCAATTTTTTTTCAGATTATTTCGAAAGGGAGACAAAGATGGATTTGCTTGGTGCTGTTACTGTAAGTGCGAGATAAAGTACGGCAGTGGTGGGGTTCGTTGTATAAAGGACCATGCTAACTGATCTAAAGCTCACAATCGAAACCGTCATATTTTTCGATCTAATCTTAGTCTTCCAGCTGCAATGCAGGCAGCATGCAGTACGATTTCTGGTACTGCAGATATCAGTAGTCCATCACTGCCTAGATCTAGAGTGAAGTCCCCGGCACTCGCACACTAACGGTCGGAAGGGGCATGTCACTCTTGTAACTTAAGCTCTTTGTGCTTGATCCTGAATTTGATGCTACCATGTTTAAGAGTTATCTTTTCCTGAGCGAGAGGTGGCGTGTCGAGCCCATTGTGTGATTGACTTTCGCACACGACCCTTTTTTGCACGACCATTATGGTTCCCCCCATCTCGCACAGCAAACTTGAGAGTTGCCTGAAGTCGCACAGCCTGTGCTCCGGCACTCGCACAGTCTCAAAGTGCACTGTAAATGACCCCGATTTATGATCAAATCCAAAGTTTTGATACAATTTAGCTCAGTTAAAAGCTTTGAGAGTTGTTTCATTGCTAACAATGGCTAACTCACCCCCAAAACAGTTCCGTAACCCTCTCACAATTAATTTACTCACAATTAATTTACTCATGTCACACAGCTAGCGCCAGCAGTTACCCACTCACTCTCTGACACCTTAATTAAAACACATGATGTCGCACAGACAGCACTAGCAGTCACACACTGTAGTGTAAAACAGAAGAGATGAGAAACAAATGTTGGATATAAAAGTCATGATTTTATTTATGATAATACTTAACAACTTTCACAAACATGTTATTTTCTCAATCTCATTCATGCTCATCCCTTGCAAACTTGCATCTTTCAGACAACCTATGTGAAACCACCTCCCACAATCGCAGCCAATCCATTCACAACATTCACTGTCTTTCTCACCAACTCAGAATATTTTATATTCTTTAGGCGAGATTTTATAGTTGAAGTCATTTCTGAAAGTGAAAGATTTGTTAATCAGTTTTGTTACTCAAAAATTAAAATATGAACTCTCTTTCTCTCTCTCAGCAAAACGTAGTTTGAAAGCCCCACAAAAAATAGCCGTAGTCAGCATCGTATTATGCTTTACTACTCAATTTACTCAAATATGAGTGAGAGTTGGGCGCTGTGCGACTAGTGGCACTCCTATAGAAAACTGATCCCCCTTTCGCACAGTCCCATAAACAGCATAATAGCTACGAACACGCGGCATTCCAAGGCATAGTTAAATATAGAAGGGATTTTCCAGTCATTCTCAACAACAAAAACTAAATATAGAATTATTCCCATAATTCCATATCATTAAGTAAAGTTACAGGGCCCACTAGCGAAAAAAATAAAAATGGCGGATGTTCTTACTTACTTCTCGATTCGCGAAGATTTTTTTGTAAAAAATATAGCAGATAAGGACGTGTCATCTCAAAAATAGGTAGGAAGCGAAGGGAAAGGATAACTGTGTATGTGCAATACGTGGTGGCGGGGAAAACGGTGTAATTTCGGTAACAATTGACGCAAAAGCACGAAGTGTGCGAGAGATGGGCGTGTGCAGTACTGGCGACTTGACTCTAGTTCTAGTTCAGCTCTACCATCCTCTTTACCTTATGGTGCTGCTCCAAACATTGAGCAAGAGCACAATAGATCTAGGGTACCACTCATTTATTTATTTTTTGTCCACTGTATGTCAGTTCTAGTTCTGTTTCTTCATTTTAAAGTCTCCTTATCCCTAGTAATTTAACTAAATTAAGCCCAGGAGAGGCCATTTTTAAGCTGTACAAGTCTGAAAATTCAATTTCAGCCGGGGGGATTCCCCCTGGACCCCCTACAGGGGGCTTTGCCCCCTTGACCCCACCGGGGCCCTACGCGGCCCCTGGACCCCGGCGTTTCTTTTCAGAGAATTTCTCTAGATGCCATTTACATCCCTGAAATATATAAGTATATCTTACTGAGAGTTGACAGAATTAATTTTTTATATTAGAGTGTTTTCAACATTGTCTTCATTAAGATATTAAAGAAATTTAAAACAATTTGAGCTTGAAAGGGAATGCTTAAATATCTCTTTTCCCATTCGTATTAACCATTTGAAAATGTCCATTAATGATATTATAAGAAAAGGAATATCTTATGTATTTATTTTTTTAATTTAGAATTCACAAAATATTATGCAGTGTTAGCCTGGCTCTACTGCAAGCTATCTTCATTACACTGAATTTTATTCAAAACATCTTGTTTAAAAAAACTTTCGATAATGTTAATTTGATACTGATATATTGATTCTTGTTCTGGTTTTTTTTTAATCACAGGGATATGTTCAATTTGCCAAACAAAGGTGGCGCAGAAGCAGTTTTACACTTTTTGTTCTATCGACTCAATCCATCTCTCTCCGATGAAAGATTCAGGTTGGTTAATATGTATGTTCTGTGCTGTTTAATTTAACTTTTAAAACTCGCTCTTTGTTGATTCATTATATTTACATGTATTTTCTACTTTTTGAGTCAGTAAATCTGAATATTATTACAATACTGGTATATGAAAAGCTAAGTTGTTTTGTTTTGGGTGTTGTTTTGTTTTTTTTTGGGGGGGGGGGGGGGGGGGTTTGTTTGCAAAAAAAAAAAGATGAATAGAGGTATTGCCTGCAACATCACAGTTAAAGTTAAAGATTAGTCTTCTGGAGGTTGGTAGATATTTGTTAATACGTAGTGGGCGCTTGGTGGACACTATCAGTAGGTTCTACTTGAATTTTTCTTTCTCTCTTGTACATGCCTTTCATCTTACTTTTTCCTCTTAGTTCACCTTGAAATCACCACATACGATGGATGAGATAAATTTCATTAAAACGAACAAAAGCTTTTTCCTCATAATTCATCGTAAAATCACTGCATATTGTTGTCATATGTGTACTTTTCCAACTCCTCAGAGATTGCTGGCCGATTATTGACAAGAAACGAGAAATGCAGTTTAGGAAAACTTGCAATAGCTGGATTGTCATCATACAGAAGGTAAGGATGTTCCTCCCACAATAATGGTTTTTCAAAGGGATGACTTTTTTTCCATTTATATATTTTCATGTTACTTTAAATTTTCCATTCATCATGCATTCCTGTCAGAACCCCCACAGTTTTAATAGGAAGACAGAGAGAAAAATAGAACCCAACCCCTCCCAAGAGAGCAATAAAACCCAACCCCTAAGGTTTTAATGGATAATAGAAAGAAAATGAACACAACCTCTAAGGTTTGAAAATGGAAAGTAGACAGAAATACAAAACCTAACCCCAAGATTTTAATGGGAAGACAGAGAGCAGATATTTAACTCAGAATTCTGTGCGAACGATACCTTCAACACCAACAAGATCCTTACCACGTATTTCAAGAAAGCTTTCGATAGACTGACATGCTGCACTCTGGGCGACCATGAACTACTACAACATCAATATATATATATATAAAAACTTATATTATTGTTTGGTGGGGTTGTTTTTTTTCCCCAGTATAATTATAGTTCTCACTGTTTTGTTCTCTGCTCCCTTAGAATGATGAAGACGCTCATTTGCCGAAGTTGAATCCAGCTCTTCTTTTATCTCCCGGTGGTAGAAAGTTTATTCATTTCCTGTATAGCTTCTCATCCTACGTCTTGACCTCAGTTATGAAGAAGGAGCATGGTAAAAGTTTTGTACAGGCTACTTGTCTTTACTTAAGTACACTTTAATACAAAATTACTCATGCAGTTTCTTCTTTTCTAGTGTTCTCAAAATGGAGAAGTATAGACTTAGAGATCATAAGGCAGGTTTCACAAAAATGGGACCCAATGATAACTCGGACTCTTCAATTAATCTTTCTCAAAGCCTAATTGATGAATCTTCTTAACATTTGGTCCATGTATATAGCTTTGACATCGCATATATATGAAACATAATATTGTGAAATTTGCTTTCAATTTGTGTGTTTTGTGAATATTTTTTGGGTGTGAACGTCAGCAATTGAGACTGATGGCGTTTCCCTCTTTTAATAAGTCCACCTTTTATTCTGTTTTCTTTGATTCCAAAGAAAATTTGGCTTATCGTGAGTGAAATTTATGTAAAGAAGTCCGGCAGTTTGCAGATTTTCGTTATTATGTAACAATTGTGGTCTACAAATGAACAAACAGTAAGAGCTGGAAAAAAACAGTTGAAAAATACGTAGAAGCGCCATTTTATGATTTGGAGTGAAAGAAAACGTATTCCTACGGTCATATATCCTGTAAAAGACACCAAAAAAATCATTGGTAACTCTAAATGAGAGTGAGAATACCATGAGACTACTATCAGTCTGCAAAACCTTATGGTCGGACAACAGCGATAAAATTTGATCTGGGATCTAATAGCGGTAATATCGTGTCAAGTTATTTTCTCGTAGTTTATCTTGTGTAAGACTATTGAGAAATTATGATATTTTTGTTTTTAAATTGTCCGGTCGGATTTGCGGAGTATTTTGTCTTTGGAGGTCCCTTATCGCCACTGCTGACGGCCACCCGCTGACGTCCGCACAAAAATGTAGACGATGACCGGCCGTCAGAAAGGAGACTGTGATCAGGTTAGATTCGGAGACCGTTCAGGTTAGATTCGGTTGCATTAGCAAAACCTGCTTTGGCTTATCGTGAGTGAAATTTATGTAAAGAAGTCCGGCAATCAATAGGCTTTCATGATTTATTACTTTCTAATAAATAAAGACAAGATAATTGGCAATACAGGAGGTTTAGAAGTCCATTACAACGATAGTGACTCTATATCTCCACTATGCAGTCTTCTTTGTATAAAAATACAATATTACTAAAGACACATTTAAACGAGAGAGAGAGAAAATAATACTAATAGCACAGGTTCAAGTAGAGTTCAAGATTTGTCAGCCACCGTTCCCATCCCGTCCCGTATTCAGCGAAGCAATTATCGATCGATAAAGACACAAGTTTGTGCTAGTCTAGTCGGGCGCTCTATGTGACTAAATAGTCGGAGAGGAGCGGGGGATGGGGATGATGGGGTGGGGGGGGGGGAACCATTTTCGTCAAAAGCGCTTTTTTTTCGGTGAGGGTTTTGTTGCTGGTGCATTTTTCTCTCTCTCTCTCTCTCTCTCTCTCTCTCTCTGTCTCTCTCTCTCTCTCTCTCTCTCTCTCTCTCTCTCTCTCTCTCTCTCTCTCTCTCTCTCTCTCTCTCTCTCTCTCTCTCTCTCTCTCTCTCTCTCTCTCTCTCCCTCTCTCTCTCTCTCCACCTCTCTTTCTCTCTCTCCCTCTCTCTCTCTCTCTCTATTGGCGAATATCGGCCTATATGTATCGCATCCTCACTCATTATATAAGTCGTGAAGTTTACTGACTGGTTTCAGCAGAATGGTACACACGATAAACCCGTAACATGTAATAAGGATAGTATAAAAGCATACAATCACATAATTTTGCAAAAAAAAACGGGACAAAAAAGCATCGGTTTTCATCCATCCACACGATCCGGAACGCATGAGTCATCTGATCAATGGTAAGGCAGCGGCCGTGGACTCTACGCCCGAGGTGTCGGGAAACATAAACACAGACTTCACATCTTATTGAGAACTAGGGAAAAGTCAGGGAACTCTCCAAACCAGATTCCCAAGCGTTACGTCACTAAATAAACGCCAGGGAAACCTCGGTCGACGGACTCGCGCAGTTTGCGTAACATTACGTCACTGACATTGGACCTAGAATTTTCACAGTTATGCCCCTTGACTGAAAGACCTGACTTTTAAAAGCTAATTTACTTGCCTCACCGTCCTTTGCTATCTCTTAAAGTCATATATCTGGAATCCTCTTGTTCTAAGCTTTAATATGGTATATAACACTTGTAAGAAATATAACATGTACATTTTGACAAAAGAGGGAAATGGGGATGGACCATTTTGTGAAACCTGCCATAAGGAATTTTTAAAAGATTTTTTTACATGAGAGTATCTATGATTTTATACTCATTTTGTCGTTGAAACTGTCTAAACACATATGGCATTAATTTTCAGGAAAATCAAAAAACATTATAAATCATCGAATAGGGCTGCCAATACTATGTTATGTTTCTTGGATTTCAATTTAATAACTATTTTAGTCTTTAGAATACTTAATGGACAGAAATAATCAGTTTTGCCCAGAGTGGACTTACACAGATATTGTTGAACTTTTTGAAGATTTGAATTTATATAAGTAAATACACTTCTTTGCTTAGAGTTTCTGGGGAAGAGAGAAAAATGGAAATCTGCGTTACGATCATGTGCATGTGCATAACTGGAGCCTTTCTATCGGATCAAAGCCTCCAGTAGTTACAAAAACTGGAAAGAAGCGCGCATTCGACCATTTGAATGACAAATCCCATATATCGTGGACTTACGCGTTTAGACAGATTCACTGACGATATATATCTTTTAGTAAGTTTCCTTCAAGGCCCTTACGGCCTATAGAGCCAGGCTTATCCCGGTTTCTATAGCGTGAAGCAGAACAGGTGACAATAATCACCTCCTGGCCAGGACGCTAGTCTGATGCAGGTTTTTAATCCCAAGCTAGTGCTTGTACCCATTTGCACCTGGGTAGAACGGGGGGAATGTGTGTTAAGTGTCTTTCCCAAGGAACACACAGTCAGACCTGGCTTTTGTTAGGATTCGAACTCGGGACTTCATGATCGCCAGTCCGGCAGCCTAACCACTAGGCCACTATATACATATATTTTAGGTGGGTCAAAAATTGTTTCACTCCCATTTGTTTCAGTGTATGCTCAGATTTGCTAGAAGATAACCAGATATTGTTTTTCAAGAAGTTTTTATAGATGTACAAATTCTTTTTGCTTCCATGATTTTTAAAATATTTATTTTTATTTTATTTTTCAGATTGGAAGCCAAATACTGCCCTTGTGTATCCGTCCATTACACCAGGCAATAAATGCCATGGATCGGTTATGTCGTCTTCAATTAAAGATAGCACTGTTGCTGAAATGAAAATTTATTTCAACCACCTTCATCTGATAAGTGGCGCCAACCGTTCATGGAAGGCTTACTCAGAGTAAGATTTTGCTGTTATTTATGAGCTGTTGGTTTGTTTGTTTCTAGATTTAATCTGCTTCTCCTCCCTGCTAGTCTATTCATAGAAAAGAGCAGTTCAGCTGGAGCCAGGATTTGTGAATCTCTTTACATTGCATTGGGCCAGAGAGTTAATATCCGAGGGTCGCTAGAACAATAACAAAAACAAAAGATTTTATTTAAAGATGAGTACAATGTAAGATCTGGGGGGGGGAGAAGAAAATACTTGAGAGTGCATCTTTCTTTGTGTAAAGCCTCCTTATCAAAAGTACCCACCATTTGAAGGCATGTAGAGTCGTTATTTATTTATTCACAGTGAGCTTGTCAAGGAATACAGAGGCCTGACAAAGAAAATGAGAGACATGGAACAAGAAAAGCGTCACTTGGTTAACCTCATTGCTGATACTGCCGTTAAACTTGGATGGTGAGTTAATAAGAACATTGAAGACCTAAAACAATACCCCTTTTTTTTTAAAAAAACTCAAGAAAAAATTTCAATCCGCGGGACTTGAACCCATGACCTAATGGGTAAGAGGCTAACACCTTGCCTCTAGACTACCGAGTCCCCTTGATGAGAGTGTACAATGATGTGGAATATTGAGCTCATCTCTAGCATCTGAATTGAAAAGAGTATTAAAGAAATTATATTAACTACGGTGTGTCGTTCAAGGATGGTGTGCTTTTTTTCACTATTATTATTATTATTATTTTTATTTTATTTTATTTTTGTTATTGCTAGTCTACTCATTGATGCTAGCTTACAGTTGTCTGAACACCAACAAAGACAAATTCAATCTTGTCCATTCATAGTGTTTAATTTTCCACTGGATTGAAAGACATGGTGTATTGTTTTCTTAAATTGACATATTTATGTCTATTTACCAAAAGTATCAGTGGAGCTAAAATGATTCTCCTAGTGTTTTTAACTATACCCACATCTACCCTTAATAAATTCTGCACTTGTTCTAATAGTAATAGTTTGCATCATTTATGGAGGTCTGGTTTAAAAACCTGTTGTGATTACACGTTCGACCTTACATCCATTATAGTATGATGACGATTATTAATATTACAGTTGTAAAACAGATTATTACTGTTCTTATTTTTCAGCTCCCTCCCAGCTAAGAGAACATTGACAATGTTTGACTCCGACATGGGAGCATTGGGAATTAAAAGAGGACAAAGAATTGAACAGGTGAAAGACATGTTAATTATTTTGACTACGTTTAATGGGTTCCATACGCGCATAGTTTGCACAAAAGATCAACCTTGGGTGGCTAAACCAATGGCGGGATCATTTGGGTTTTTTTTTTTACCCGCACATGGCACAATACTGCCAGTATTTTACATGTAGCTCAGCCTCTGGCCTCATTGTCTCCTCGAATTTCCTTTAAAAAAACTTTCTCCTCAAATCTCAAAAAATAAATATCTCCTCAAAGTTGAGAAAATTATATCCAACCAATGTCCTTAAATTTCATGGAACGAGTGTGTGCGACACTTTCCCTTTCACATTCACCCACCTCGCTAACCTGAGCGTCGCATCATTAGTGGCACTTGTTTTGACCAGAATTGAGTTTCTTCATGACATGGTGCCCCTGTCCATTTGCTTGTTTTTTTTTTCATTCAATTTTACTATGTTCACGGCATGCATTGATCTCAGGGTGAACTAAGAGGAAACAGTAAGATAAAAGATAAATGAAAGAGGGAAAGAAAATAAGTAGAACCTACCAGTAGAACTCGCCAACCGCCCACAATTGGATTTGTCTCAGATATTATACAAGCTGAAATTCAATTCAATTCAATTCAATCATCTTTACTGATCCTTTAAAAGGAAAGAAAATTATACTTGTGTTATCACAATTTCCGTTCGAAAAATAAAAGAAAACGATAAATGCATTTAATTTAAAAACAAATGTAACTTCAAAGTAACTTCATTTCCTTAGTTCAAATCAAGCCCAGAACCTTCTACCAAGAGTATATAAATAGCATTAAAGTAACGCGACCTTGAAAAAATCAATACTTATGTTGTAGTAGAAGGCCGACCTGTAATAATATTATAATACAATACTATTGTACAGGTGCCTGGGTTGATCAGGATGCTCTAGACCTAATGTATTGTATGTGAGTGTGTGTATGTATGTATTTGAGAGAGGGAGAGAGATTGCGTCTGCCTTAAAGTTATAGACCTAGTTGGTGTCAAAGAAAGCATGCAGCGGGAATTTCAGGCATGCACAGGCTTCAACTATTTGAAATAGAGGGGAAAGCATAATAAAGGCAAACCCAATCGTAAAGGAGGCAAAATACAACAACAAAAACAAACAAACGTAACGATTACCCTTGAATCGGAGTGTGTTGTGCCCGAGGTAAGAGAAGTAGAGGAGACACAGAACACAGGGACTGCGCTTCCACCGGTCTATCACGAGCCCCCTCCCCCTTTCTTCCTCTATCTCCCTCTCCTCTCTCTCTCTGTCTGTCTGTCTCCCTCCTCTCTCTCCCTCTCTCTCTGTCTCTCTCTCTCTCTCTCTCTCTCTCTCTCTCTCTCTCTTTCTCTCTCTCTCTCTCTCCCTCCCCCTTTTTCCTCTATCTCCCTCTCCCTCTCTCTCTGTCTGTCTGTCTCCCTCTCTCTCTCCCTCTCCCTCCCTCTCTCTCTCTCTCTCTCTCTCTCTCTCTCTCTCTCTCTCTCTCTCTCTCTCTCTCTCTCTCTCCCTCTCTCTCCCTCTCTCTCTCTCTCTCTCTCTCTTTTCTGTCTCTTCTGTGGTCTACTTCTGTCACATCACACAAATAATAGTAATACCAACGCTTTACTGTGCTCTGTTTGAAATTTCCATACTTCGGTAACAGGCGCTCAAATTTTGTAACTTTCCGGAACGATTACGATGAAACTGGAATGGTTGGCAACTTTGTTATATAGCACAACCCAATCTATATCCGCATGAATAAATCGTAGATGCACAGTCCTTTTTTTAGAAATAAAACCTGTGGAAACAGCAATGACGATTGACACTTCAAATATAGCAACTAGGCTTATGGCTAGCCGGGAGTCGAAGAAAAACAACTGACGGTCCTGTGACATCAGATAGTATGAGAAGCACTGTATTATGGTACATTCATTAAGTATTGATGCCGCATCACCCTCTGACTGACAATGGATATAAGAGCCCTTATGCTCTTTATCATTGGCTTTGCTATAATCAGTGAGCAGTGTACAACATAACTGAGTGGTGAGGATGCCTAGTGGTTAGGTTGGCAGGTTTGGGATCATGCGATTCTGGGTTCGAATCCTATCAAGCTAGATCCGACATTGTATTCATTCGGAAAACATGTATTCTCCCTACTCATAAAAAAAAATCCTTTAAGGTCTATAGAACCGGAGCGTATCCTGGTTTCTGTAGCATGATTATAATTACCTCCTGCACAGGACACTAGTCTTAACACGGGTTTTTATTCCCAAGCTTGTGCTTGTACCCATTTACAACTGGGTCATGGAAAAATGTGTGTTACAGTTCGCCCGGAAAGAATGCAGGCCCTATATTTAGGGCCAGACACATTGTCTTCTTTAGTGGAAATTTCCACTTTCCTTACATGGTTTATGGTGTAGTTTGACCTTTGAGTTCATAGTTAAACAACAGCCAATGAGATTACAATTTATTTTAAGCTTGTGGCTTTCCCGGTAGCCTCGTTATCATTTGTCAAAGTGACGCGTTCCAATTCAACACACTTCGTGCAAGATAAAGTTGATTACACGGCTATCGCTGCTATTGTTTAGTTCTAAGTTTAAGTTTTTCTTGTTGAAATAACGTCTCAATATGAATTCCTTATTCTTTGAACTTATAGAAAATGCATGTTTTATAGGTCTTTTATCATCTATAAACGTGAACTCGTTGTTCAAATAAATCTATATCCTAGCTTCACCCGTTGCACACTCGTTTTTTATGCAAATGGCTGGGGCAACCCCTCACTGTAAGAAGGTCACTTTCGGTAACACCATGAGCTCTACTTGGGTTAAGTACCTTTCCCACGGAACACAAAGTTTGGTCTAGCTTTGCCAGGATTTGAACCCGAGATCTCATGATCCCAAGTCCAGCAGCCTAACCACCCAGCCACCTGGCATAGGTCACATTTATATTATTTTCTCTTTTGGTCTTCAGTGTGCGATGTTTTTGCTCCGCATATGTCACAGAAATTTAAATTCTCCTAAAAAATTTACTAAAATTTACTAAAATTGTACTCAAATCTCCTCAAAAACCTCAAATCTCCTTTTAAAAAATGGTAATCCTGACTGCTACTAGGCCTGCTCAGCTTACACTTCAGTCTTTACCTAGATGTCAACTGACAAAGGCTGGGTTCTCACCATCCTGTTTGTGTCGGCCAATATTTCTCTGACTTAGGTCCAAAATTCTTACTTACAAGAGAGATATATTGTATAAAATGGTACTAGAATTCAACAACACCCAGTCAATTTGTGAAGTCAGATTTGAGAAACATTAAGTTTGATATGCCACGATTTTTAAATCCCAATTCCCACGCCAACAGTTGAACCGACCAAAATCAAACATTGCTTGATTTCAATCAATGGGTAGTATACCATTGGAGCGACCATTGGTTTCACCGCACACGTTATGGTTTGTTGTTGGTTTTTAAAAAGTTTGTCAGAGCTTTGGTCAGAACAGTGTGTGTATGGGGCGCATTAAGGAACATATCCTATTTTTCCCTCTTGCTTTCTGAGTAGGCATATTCCATGAAAGATTTGTAGTGAATATGAAAACTAGGTCGTTACTTTGGAAATCAAATACTACTAACGAATACTGGCCAATCAATAATTTGTATTTCTTACATTTATACCTTCTTGTTCCATATGTCATACAGAGACAGTGATAACTTACATTACATTGTGTTCAATTTACTGTCTTTTTACAGGCAAGGAATCGGTGGAAAGTTCTAAAGAATTTTTTTTTGAGCTTTTCAACAAGAAAAGAGAAGTTGTTCAGTCGATAGTGGATCATTCCATCACTCACCACAGGCTTGAAGGTGCAGGCGTTGGGGTGTGTGTTCCGGGGCTTCTTTTGAGGGAATTCAAGAAAGAAATTCAACAGGTACACTGTGGTGACTTACTAGAAATCTTACCCTACACGTCTTTTACGCCACGGAAGAGACAGATTTAATCTGATTTCAATGTTGTATACTCAGGCCTGTTGAAGTAAATTTTGCTTCATCTTAACATTTACATTCTTGAAGATCTAAGACCTTACTTTGGAAATAGTGCCTCATTAGTTTTAATGTTGAGTTTCGAAATGAGATTTTACAGAATTCTCTTTTAAAAAAATTGTTCTTTCTGTCTAATTTTATGTCAGACTAATTTTTTTTTCTATTTCTCTTGGGCTTGGTTTGTTGTTGTTCGGATTTTTTATCTGTTAAAGTCAATGAAATAGATTTTCTAATCAAGATAAAACAGTGAAACATGTCCTTAGCATGATACATTCCAGTTTCAGAGAGCTATTTCTGAGAATTAGCATGTAAAATAATAATTTTATTAATATCAGGCTTTGTAGGGGAATGGAATTTGCCGGCTTGTTTCTGTTCACACAAGGAAGATGCTCGCTGTTACCCAGAAACTTAATTTTTCACCATTGCCTTTGTTTTTCTTCAGCAACAGATTGATAGCGTTTATGTAGGTGGTCGTCTTAACCTGGTTCCAGTGTTACAGATGTGGAATTTATGTTTGAGACGTTATCTTGAGCAGATCACTTCAGGTTCGGACTTTTTATAACTTTTAATGACCCTTTTAAAAATTTAATATCATGTGTCCTTTGCAATACAGGGGTCTCCACCAGAATGCATGGTCCATGGGTGACAAGAAAATTGTGCATTTTGGCGAAGGTGCATTTTGACGGAGTCAAAGGCCACAACCCATTACGCGTATTTTGCATTGCCATTTTTGTTTGGAAATACAATATTATGTAAACTCTCTTTTTGTTGTTAGTTGTTTGTCATTGTTTGGGGTTTGTTTGTTGTTTGTTGGTTTGAGGACAAAACCCAATAGGCCTTCTCATAGATCTGTTACAGTCATCTCTCACTGAAAACTACATGTTGAAGACATTCGGCAACAATGTTTTTGTTTATTTGTTGACGCATGTGTCAAACCGAGTACGATTTCCATGGGTGAAAGTGACACATGACCTTTTCCGATTTTCTCACTATGATCAAAGAGAGAGCGATGATCGGACTGCCTGTCTGGTAGACCTATAATAGATGTGTCAGGGAGAGAGAGCGATGATCGGACTGCCTGTCTGGTAGACCTATAATAGATGTGTCAGGGAGAGAGAGCGATGTCTGGTAGACCTATAATAGATGTGTCAGGGACTGGACTGCCTGTCTGGTAGACCTATAATAGATGTGTCAGTGGATCGGACTGCCTGTCTGGTAGACCTATAATAGATGTGTCAGGGAGAGAGAGCGATGATCGGACTGCCTGTCTGGTAGACCTATAATAGATGTGTGGGAGAGAGAGCGATCAGGGAGACCTATAATAGATGTCATAATAGATCGGACTGCCTGTCTGGTAGACCTATAATAGATGTGTCAGGGAGAGAGCGACGATCGGACTGCCTGTCTGGTAGACCTATAATAGATCGAATCAGGGAGGGAAAGGGGCGAGTAAGGGTGACCAGAGCCGAGACAGCCAACATTAGCCGCATAATGATTGTCATGCATATATGTACACATGGTTAACATATATTTATATACCACACACACACACACAGACATATGTAGTGACAGATCTTGTCACTGGGACGAGGCAAGAAGAGGTTATCAAGTTCATTATTCACAGGAGTTGAATCTTTAAATGGACTTACAAAAAGCCTGTTTCATTTTGACGAAGTCAAGCCAGCCATTGTTGCATTTTGAAGAGGTAGTTAGCGATGTAAAATTCGGTTACATGAAAAAAAACATGCATTATGACACCATGCATGTTAGTGGCATGCAATTTGGCAGAGACTACTGTATTCGAAAATTCAGCAACTTCAATGCGTGAAAGGTCTGCTGGATATGAACCAAATAGCTCTACTAATAATCCTCGTAATATCTTCTCATCTACTGTACACCCTGCAATATGGTAAACACATTAAAATCATTAAATCAAAGCTTCCCTCATCATTATTTTTCTCAAATAAACACCTTTATTTAAAATCGTCAATCTGTATTTCAGAGGATTTACCTGATGTGTCAAAAGAAGTTTCAGATCTGAACACACAAGCACACAAGCATCATTCTTTTTTAAAGGATGCCCACTCCCTCAGGTAAGAAAGAAAAGAAAAAACCTGTCAACTTCTGCTTTTTCTGATCATTTTAGAAGCAAGTGTTTCCTACGTCTTGAACTTTGAGGAAAAATAGTCTAGGGATATTTTTAAACAGCTCTTAATGCCTTTTTAAACTGTTGTCAAATCAGTCTTCTCGAAAATATTCATCAAAACCTCAACGGACATGTTAAATTGCGACCCATTTTAATCTGATTTTTAACAGAAAATATTTAACCACAACCATTGCTTTGCTCCCAGGAAAAGATTTCAGTCTTTAACTTTAAACAAAAGTTAAACAGAATTTCATACATCTAATGATAGCGCGTTTTCATAGTCATGTGACCAAGCCATCCTCACTGAACATCTCTGTTAATCTTGCTTGAATGTATGGCAAGCTGTTGACTTTCAATAAACTGTATTGTTGCATGTGTGTAAATCTACATGTATGTGGGATGCACTATGGCCACAGCCATGAGATTATTGGATCCTAAGACTTTCACAAAAATAAATGAATGCCTTTATAATGATAACCAAGTTTTTATAAGGCCTTTGGAGATACTCATCATAGGGTTGGTATTCAAAAGCTTTTAATTGTCTCTAAACAGAGATATTTGGTATGGTCATTGTGACAAAACACCATATTAATTGAAAAAATAACAATCATAACATACAAACTTATACAGATGTGTGTACTCATAGATGAAAGATATTTCACCGCAGCAATGAGCGTTGCATTCAATCAAAGCATTATAAATTCATCTATCTGTCTAACCATTCATTTATTTGTCTACCTATATATCATTCTATATATCTATCTATCTATCTATGTATCTTTCTCTCTATCTGATTTTACTTGTCTTAAAATTTACATCGCAGAGGAATGAATGTTAAAAGTTTCTTGGTATAATAGGTAAATATTTGATCAATTTATAGACTTGATGTCTTAATTTAAAGGATTTTAACAAGAACAATAATTAATTTTGTCATACGTTTACAGTTTTATCAGATTTACTTTCCAATAGTAATGTATTGAAATCCCTTTTCTTTCATTTATCAAGTAAGCAGTAAATTTCCTTCAAGGCGGTTGCTGCCTATAGAGACATAGCTGATGATAGTACATGACGCTAACTTGTTACGTTTTTTACTCCCCAGTATATATTGGTACTCAATTTGCACCTGGTTAGTGGGGGAAATGGAAAATGCATGTTATTGTGTGTCTTGACCAAGGAGTACGTTAGACCTAGGGTTGCCGTGATTTGAAGCGATGATCTCTAGTCAATCATCCTTACCACTATGTTTTCCCCCACCACCACCACCACCACCGCATATTTTCCCCTACTGGAAAGTTTTGAATGCATAGTATCGTAATCTTTTGCTCTGTTCTTTCCTGTGTTTCAGAGATGAGATGACTAATGTTATAATCCCTGAGCTTGAGAAATCTATTCAAGAACTGCGAGAAAAACTAAAAAATTCTAAGGATTTTAGCTGTGCACAATCTGTAAGTGTGAAACATGTTCTTTCTAGTCTTAATGCATAAAAGCTGTGGGAAACTGAATTTTTGCCTTTTCCTATTTTTATTTCGTCTTTTCGAGTCTTACATTGCTGATCGTGGATCCTATGGTCATATTATAGGGCAAGTGGTGATTTTAAAAGCAATAATTAACAATTTTGATGTAGGCCCTAGTGTCTATGACATGGTTATGGGCACCATGGGGAGGTCAAATGTTCAAGTATGTCTGGCAAGATTGAGTGATTTCTCTTCACATCCTCCAAAAGCAATCAAATGTTCAAGTATATCTAGCAAGAGAGAGTGCCTTCTCTTCATCTCCTCTAAGTAGAGGTCAAGTGGTCAAGTACCCTTGGCAAGATGGACTGCTTTCTCATCACATCCTCCAAGTGGACGTCAAATATTCAAGTATGTTTGGCAAGATGGACTATTTTTTGTTCACATCCTCCAAGAGCAGGTCAAATGTTCAAGTTTGTCTGGCAAGATGGATCACTTTTTGTTCACATCCTCCAAGTCGACATCAAACATTCAAATATGTCTGGCAAAATGGAGTGCTTTCTCATTGCATCCTCCACCTTCCTTATGTGTTCACAATCTTACTATATATGGGTTCTAGACATTAATTTCTTGTCCATACAAATGTTTCTTTCTTAATTTATCTCTATACACCCCAACTATGGGAAATCAACTTCATTTATATTTTTATGTATGTATTCAGTCACTAGGTCTTGAGCTGACGAAGCCAACATCCCCAGTTACTGCACCACCTGGTGCAGAAATGGCTAGTGATTCACCATTCAACACACTTATGTCTCAGCCAATGAAAAAAGGGTGAGGTTGGCATATTATGCTTTTTTTTTTTTTAATGACAAATCTTTTACATTGCAGTTACTTGAAACATAATAAATGGGAGGGGGGATAGGGGGGGGGGGGCTTTCTCAGTTCAAATTTTTTATTACAATTTACAATCTTTAGTTTTTGTGATTTTCTTGTCATCACATCATTTCTACACATGGATTTATGGATAAAGTCTCTGTGGCCATTATTTACCTCAATTTCACAATCCTAAAAACGCTGATGGTCTCCAGGCACACACACACACACACACACACACACACACCCCCTTCACGAGGGTGAACATTTCCAGGTTTTAACTGGATTTCAATTATTAATTTTTTTCCGGGCAGATTATAAATTATAAAAGGACAATTTTAGTTTATTACACAGTTAGAAGATTTGGGATGAGTTTTAGAAAATATATTCCATAGAACATGCAAGAGGCTTGGTTCTAAAACCAGCTTCAGTTTTCATTATAAAAAAAAAACATTTATTTAAATGCCTAGGTCCTATTAGGATGCTCTACCCCTGGACTCTCTTCTGGGCTTTTTACAGCCCCATAGACCCCTGGGAAGATTATTTTTCTTTAAGGGGATGGTTTTATCCCCGACCAAAATACTGTTGTAAGTCAAACATAATTGAAGCGGTCATTTCAGTAGTATGTGTCATAATTACAAAATTTAGATAAAAATGCCAAAAATCATGAATTTTGACGCTGTTGGCTTTGGGAATTCCAAGCTTCAACGGCTGTAAACGTGATGTATTTTCATATCATTTTCACACTTTTCAGGAAGCAGGATTTCCATTTATTCCTTAGGATTATCTCTGTCTCGTTTTTTCGCAAAAATGGACATAGGCACACTATTGAACTGAGCCCTTCAATTTTGTGAAAGAGTGGAGGAAAAAATCTCAACATCTCATCTTTTCTCTCACAGACACACCAGATGCAGTTGCTGCTGTCATTCAGTCAATTGTAGGAAAGTCTCAAGGGTCTAAAAACGTCTTGCCGTCCCGGCTTATTCATGCCTTTACAGGCCTTAATCAAAATGAACAAACGCCTCAAAGGTAAAACAGAAAACTATTTTTGCTTGTGCCTATGTGTGATCATAGCAATAATGATTGAAAAGAACAACATGAAACTATAACATTCAAAGCGTGCATTTTCAGTTAGTGTTGAAAAATAGTGTTGAAAAATAAGTTGTTGTCTTCAAAGAGAATTTTTTTACAGACAATGCATTTATGCGCATGTATTTTAATATTGACTGCTGTGTATGGCCTGTTGACATGTTACAGAAGAGTATTTTATAGAAAGTTTCATTAGATGTTAATGATTTTTAATATTCCCATTAACATGTAGTAAGTGAAGTTCCTTCCAGGCCATTATGGTCCATAGAGCCAGAACTTATCCCGGTTTCTGTAGCGTGAAGCAGAACAGCTGATAACAATCACTTCCTGGACAGGACGCTAGTCTGACATAGGTGTTTACTCATTTGCACCTGGATTGAGTGTGGGAAATGTGTGTTAAGTGTCTCTCCCAAGAGACACAGCACCAGACCTAGCTTTTGCTAGATTCTTACCTGGGATCTCATGATCCCACCTGGGATCTCATGATCCCAAGTCCAGCCTTACCACTCAGCCACCAACGCCACACATGTAATAAATGCATGACCTAATATGTCCTTTTCAGTGTGTCAAGGAAGGCAGACACAGTCAAGAGGAAAGTGGCATCCAGAGATGCCTTCAGTAGGAGCAGCAGATCCAAGCCTGTCACAAGTGATGCATCATCAAAACTGAAGAGTGCACATCCAGGAATCTCACATAAGCAACCTGTAAATCAATCGAGTAGCAAAAGTAACCGATCAACGACCAATCCATCAAGACAAAAATTATTAGACAAGGTGACAAATATTGTGAGTGCAGAAATTACGTATTTGGTTCCACTAGAAAACATATTCAATCAATCATGTTGATATATTTTTTTAATGTGAATTTATTTCTACTTTATATTTACTGTAATGATGACAAGACAATCTTGAAATAGATACAAATTCATTAAAACAACTATTCTGCTGAGAGGGTAGTCTAGAATATGACTTCATCTAACTTCACGCTGATAAACAATTGCTGGAGATTATTGGGAAAAATTAGGAAGGATAGATGCATTGTACAAGAACTGGATCACACAGTAATAGAGAGAGAGAGATGCGTTCCCTAGTCATATGGCCTGCTTAGACTCGGCAAGTACAGACACATCTCGATGGCCCGAACACCTCTGTTTGGAGAATTTGTCTGGATTATCGAGACCTTTGGATTGTCGAATCGCCGATGACAGTGACACATTGTGAATCAGTGAAAGGCCTCTGAGTTTTAACTGTAATGTAGGTCTAGGCTAAGACATTTTATAGGTCACAGAGCACTACAATGCTGTTAATCAGTGACTGAAGTGGTGTTAGGAAAGTCGAGTTGGATAGCCTGAATGTGCTGTCAGCAGACTGGTTAGACTATCTCGGACAGTTGAGTATTTAGTTTATGGAAGCATAGACTCTCTATAGTGTGGTAATTCATTCCGAAATTAGATGTTGGAATCCAGAAATTTGGAATCCTAAATTTCTGGATTATCAGGTACAGATAAAGAAGAAACAATCCGTCCCCAGCTCATCTGTTCGGATTTTCGAGACCTCCGGATTATCGAAGGCGGGACTTTCCAGACGTGACTGTACACCATTCCGTAGGTGGTATACATGACCCAAGTTTTTCAAATCATTTGATTGCTTTTATTTCTAGATATTAATTCTATAATTAACGGGTGCCGCCATCTCACCTATGATTTTAATTTTAGTTGTCGGAGGGTTCCTTTTCTTGCAAGCAAATCAATTGCTGTTTTGTCAGAAAAACGCATGCCGGCGGCTTGACAGGCGGTTAGGCAAAATACTTGCCTATGGAAAGCACTTTAGTTGTGATGATTAGCATGAGAATGAGACAGAATAGGCACAAATACCCATTGTCCCATGCTCTAGTGTGTACAGTTCTGTACATTATCAGGATAAAATGAGCCTTCAACAATGTCAATGAGGACTCAAGCAAAGCCATTATTTAGAAGGAAAATAAAAAAACAGGCGAAATTTCCTTATTCAGGAGAAATCTAATGTGGTTACCATGATCACATGACCTCATTTGCATATTTGACGGTGCTGAATCATTACCCTTTCCATCCTCCAAATATCATTCACCTAGCTTACATTACATATCTACAGAGATTTTTTTTTTTTTTCAGCGTTGCCCATTTTTGTCCATTTTCTTACCAAACCCTTGCATCAAGAATACCATATGATTTCATAGAAATAGAACTTGGCAATCAACATGTTAATTAGATGTTGTGTTGTATTTTATTCTTTAATGTTGTAAGAGTCAAATTATTTTAATTTATGTTCAAATACAGGTCTTAACATAATTCTTTATTGTGTATTTACTCAATTGTTTGTATGTATTTCAAGTTTTCCAGGATGTAATGAGGAAGATGTCATCAGGCATTTTTGTTTTTGTCTACAGGAGAGGAATACAAACATCACTTCATCACCTGTAACAAAAAAGGGAAAGCATTCATGGAAATCACAAAAATTCTAAAGCCCTAGATTTTCTTGCTAATTCTGTAAGTTTTTTCTGAGTTTTGTAAAAAAAAAACAACATAACATAATTTTTTTTTTGGGGAGTACAAATGACGGTTGTCTAATTTTAAAAATTCATGTTTTTGTTATTTTTATGAATTATATGGATCCCCCCCCCCCCCTTGCTTTTTCAGATTGTAGACTCTGTCATGTTAGATGATGCTCAGAGTCAAAATGGTTCAAGTGATATTATGAAAAGTGATGAAATGATTTCTTCACCCTTGTCAGAACTCCTAGCATCAGAATTGGGTAAGAAGACAAACAAAAGGTAGCATTTATATTTGCCTGTAGAGATGGGTGGGGGGGTTTCTGTTGTTTTTGCTATGTGCTCTGTTAAGGGGACTCAGTAGTCCAGAGGCAAGATATCGGCCTTACAACCAAAAGGTAGTGGGTTGGAGCCCCGCCAACGGTTGAAACATTTTCTCGCCTTTTTTCGAGGAAAATCTACCCCTTTGTCCAGATTAAGTGGATCAACACCTAGTCCCATCGGAGATGGATAATAAAAAGGATGTCCCATGTGTAGATCACAACACTATGCATATTAAAGTTCCCTTGGCTGTTTACAGGGCAGTCTGGGCAAAATTAACAATCCTACCATGAACCTAGAGATCACCTTGGTTAGGGATTTGGGTAAATCTAATCAAATCAAAGTGCTTTGTCATGAAAGACAGCCCTTAGCAGCGAGGTACAAAATAACATGGAATATACCAATTTTAGTTCAAGTTCTCCCATCTTTTTGACATGATGGTCTAGTGGGTGGTGGTTGGCGGGTGCCACTGGTAGGGCCCACTTCTTTCTTTTGATACTTTCACAAATATCTTTCATCTTGTTTAATCTGAATTCACCGCTGGCATTGGCTATCATGCCTCTCCATTTTCCATGATTATCTGGGGCACGGATGATAGTTATTTTCTTGCTGTTGTTCCCAGCCATTTTTTTGTTGTTGTTTCCAGCCGTTTTGTGATGTCTAACAATTTTAGTCGTTGTTGCCTGCAGCTTCTTTTTCCTTTAAATTTTCCTGTTGTTATCAAAATAGATGTCCTAATCCTTTCCTTCTTATAATGTGCCCAAAGAATTTTGACTGCCTGTTCCTGATGCTTGAGATGAGCGGGGTTTTTTTTGGGCTCAACTTCCTTTAACCCGTAACTTGCTAGCCTCTTTGAGCCCTATGTAATTCCCATTGCTAAGGGTTTTTTTTCAAAAATGGTAAAAATTAAGTACATTCCATTAAAAAAATCATAACTCAGGAACCACTTGGAATATCATCATGAACTTTTCAACTATTGCCTCATACTCCTTGCTAGATCTACCTCTATCACTATCATCTGACTCAACACTCTCTGTTGAACTGTTAGAATCATCACTTTCAGCTAAATATTCATCCCCTGAGTCGTCATCATGTCTATGCACTTCAATCTCATCATCAGAATCCATTCTCAATCACAATGAAGTACGGTCGCGACCGAAAAATTGAAAAAAAATCCAGAATTCCATGGTAGTTTGAGAAGAAAAATTCACAGATCGAGCTCAGCCATTACAGAATCAAGGGACGCTACTCCCGAATAACTATAGTCACGCAGTTTTTTTGCTTTCGCTCCTTAAAACTCGGTACATTGTGAATTCGACTTAAGTCGGACTTAGCAATGGCGATGCATATCGAAAGTTTCAACTCAAGTCGAAAATAGCAAGTTAAGGGTTAATACATGACAATTTATCTTCCTTGCTGTCCGTCCACATGTATTATTATACAGTTTTTGGTTAAGTCTGGGTTTTTTTTACATTGTAGATGTTTTGGGAGTTCTATTCTTCTTTTAGTTGGTTTTAAATAATATTTTAGAACTAAAATTTACCTTATGAGGAGGTCTGTTTTATATTTGAGAAAATAGAAAATATGATAATAAATTATAAGGACTGCTTTTTGTATGAGAGTCTAGTTTCTTTGTGCATATAACTTTGAAAGCAGGAGCTTTATGTAAGACTTCAATTTTGAAGTAAAAGAATAAATATATATATATATACACAGACACGCAGAAAAGCAACCTCTTAGATGGAGATCACTGTTTCATGTAATGCCCTTTTGACGTTCCTTAGATATAGTTTTTTAAAAACAAAAAGACATTTGCAACTTGTTTTTTCTTTTCTAATGTCAGAAATGAATGCTTTCATCTCTCATGATCGTCTCGGAAGAAGTCCACAAGGAAGTGACACCCAAAGGAATGAAAGTATAAGATTTCTTACATCCCCAACGGGTTCAGGTAAATGTTTCAAATTGATCATTGGCGTGTTTTTACAGGGTTTTTTTTTTCCTTTTGTTTTTTCGAAACACAATGTCAGAATTAGCTTGCTAGATGTCAACTGGAGACCGCATGATCCCAAGTCTGGCAGCCTAAACACTCTACCATCATGCTTTTATATGAGAGTCTAATTTCTTTGTGCATATAACTTTGAAAGCAGGAGCTTTATGTAAGACTTCAATTTTGAAGTAAAAGAATAAATATATATATATACACAGACACACATTTTAAACTTTCAGTAAAAAGTCAGGTAACTTCAGTCCTGAAGTCCAAGACAAACTTGTTAGGTAGAGTACACGACTACATGAATAACAGAGATTTTAAACATTATTTGTGATCCTAAAACTGGTTTTTATAAATTATAACAACAGTAACAATAAATGCTAGGCCATAAATGACAAAACTTATTCATTAAGTTTTGTGCAACAGATTTAGAGCTTGCTGTTCTTTATAGCTGACACTGAAATTTTGTGATAAAATATTTTTAAATCATCCTCTCTTTTTTTTAACAGAGGGAAAATCTTTCAAGACATCTACTTTGGACACCCCTGGACGACAGCTTGGTTTTTTGGCCTCTTCACATGTTTCAAGCAAAGTCAACGAAGCGACAGTGTCCGGCAGCGGCAAGGGAGCTGAGTGGAGGTCACCAAAAGCGTTAAGTCCTGAGACATGTGTACGGAAAGAGCTAATTAGCGCCACGCACTCTGAATCTGCTGTAAGTGATGAGAGCATGTCCAACTTGCTAGCAGCAGGAGAAGATGACATCAATAATCCTTTCAGCAGCTTCTTGTCTAACCTTCATTCACAGAGCTTGAAAGATTCTAATGCATCATCAACGAAGAGCAAAGCTTCCAATCAGAGAGTGGCGGACAATGAAACACATTTACTTTCCCACTCATCGTCTCCTAGTCATACATCAGTCGTCAGATTGACTGGCAATCCCAAAATGTCACCGGCGCAAAATGACACTTCAGATTATGTCACTGATAACTTTAGAAGAGATCATACAAGTCTACCCAAGAAGTTTCAAACAGATGTAGGCCCATCTAGGAGAGAAAGAACAACTGAAGTAGCAGATAAAAATATCAATCATTTATTGGGTGACCGGCGATGCGGGGATGGAGAAGCCAGCGAAGAATCTTTTCCTGTGAGTAAGGTTATTTATAGTAACAGTGACAGCAATTTTAGAAATTCAAGACTTTTGAGTTTAGAAACGGAAGATTCTGAGCTTGATGAAAATGACATTGATTTAGTTCTTCATACTAGTAGATTGATGTCTTCGTTTACGTCTCGTAATGATCTTCTAGATAAAGAAGATAGACGACAAAGTGTCAACGGAGATGAAAAAGGTGAACTATTCTGCACGAATGTTTCAAAACTTAAAGTGCACAGTGAGGTTGCTCAATCCTTTCTGGATATTTCCGGGGACATGGAAGGCTTAGACGATTTAGTTGAAAGCGACATTGATGATGGCCTCAACGAGTCATTTGCCCCTCTACGGCAAGGCATGCAAATTGACAACAGTCCCATGCAGAGGGCAGTAGGATTGGAAGCAGCTTCTCCTTTAATTAAAGCAAGGCAAATTTCAGCAAAGTCGCAGGATTTCCTTCAGCACCTTTTGTCGTCGCCAAGCCTTGGTTCACCTTTCCCGACTAAGTCCGGAAAGAGAAACCCCCCATGCATGTCAATGTGACTGAAAGGCTGGCTCAGTTACAGGCAACAGCTGCTCTCATCCATGAGGATTCAGATGATGACAGTTTATAAACTTTAGCATAGCCTATTTCCGTTTTGCGCCCCCCACCCTCAAGCCCAGCCGTTTATATTCTTTGGTCTCTGTTGCACGCGCGCCCCCACCTCACTCCACCCTAAAAATAGTTTTGTCAATTAACATCTATTACAAATATTAAGAATTGTGCCCCCCAAAAAAAGGGATTATTATCAAATCAAACTCCTGGTTAAATTCTGTCATACTTGGTATACCTGATGTATATGGACTTTTTATTCTTAAGCTAGTACTTGTACCCATTTGCACCTGGAGAGAGTGGGGGAAAATGCGTGTTAAGTGTCTTTCCCAAGGAACATGTCGTTGTGCCTGGCTTTGCTATCATTTGAACCGGAGATCTCATGATCCCCACTCTGGCAGCCTAATCTTAGGAACAAAGATGAGACTAATACAAAGGATTTTTTAAAAATTCTTGGACACCAGACAGAACCGAGCCGGTGACCTCCACGTCAACACCCATTGCTCTTAAAGAGCGTAATTAGAATGGTTCATAGTGCAGTCTTTTTTCACACCTGCAACTGGTGCCAATTATTATTTTTTCTCCTTTTAATTCTTTCCATTTTCTCATCTTTGTTCCTCTGGGGCTTCAATATTTATTTCATGTCCTTATTCGTCATTTCCGACATGCCCCTTGCCTCACTGTTTGTCTTTACTAATACATACCGGTGTGTCCTTGCAATTTTTCACAAATTTTCTTTGGTTTCATCAAGTTAACATAACTGAAGTGAAGGGTTTCCTGCCACTAAGCACTCTTGGAGATTTAAAACTGTACTGTTAGTTGATTTATATACCATCTTAGATTTCTTTAGTATGAATCAATAAGATTTGTAACTCTTTTGGAAATGTTTTTCATTTCTAACAAGTCTCATTTCTAGAACTGAAATCAGGGACTGTAAAAGTGTAAAAAAAAAAAGGGTTTTGAATAATATTCATAAAGCTGACGGGAAATCTGAATACAAGAAAAACTGAAGACCTATTAGCTATGCTGATGCCTATATATATATATATATATATATATATATATATATATATATATATATATATATATATATATGTATTCCTCTCTCATGTCTTTATGGTTGCTAGTGAAATCTAGAATTGAAATATTATTAACTTGTAAAAATGTCATATTACGCCAAAATGTTTGGTTGATAAGTTGTCAAATCCAGTTTATGTTCTATCCTTAACTGCTGCAGTATTAGTCTCTTTCTCATCATCTTCAATGTGCATATGGTTAGTTGGCTGGTGCTACTGGTAGATTCTTATTTCCTCTCACTCTTGCACTTATCTTTCACCTTGCTGTTTGCTCTAAATTCACCCTGACATTACCGCATATGGTGGACGTGGTAAATTTCAATGAAACAAATAGATGTGCGTTGTACTGGTTATATGGAGCAGATTACAAACCATGTGATAGAATGTTGCATGTCATGGTAGAAGGGGTTCCAGCTTTGATTTCACTCTGAATATTCCAAAATAATTTATTGTGTCTTGCTTGCTCAACCAATTTTTAAATGTTTTCTTTATTATTTATCATGCAAGAAAAATGTTTTGCTTCTATAATAATCTTTCTGAATTATGTTTTGGTGTAAGAACTTTGGGGCAGTTTGCTTTTAGGTATTTTGTTGTTGGCATTTCGGTCTCAAAGAACAAAAGGAACGGAAATAACATGTATGTGCTATTTCAACAATCACCTCTGCAGTACTTCAACGTCTACAGTATACTTTCCTTACTTTTCATCACTGTAGGCTGTAGGTGCCATCTGTTGCCAATGCTAATTTTTCTTTTAATAAAAGGAAACCATGTGATGAATTTAAATATATTGTAATGTTTTATGTTACTTTACTTCAACTGTATATTATATTGTATTATATATATATATATATATACAGGAAAGCTTTATACCCAATACTTAATATTGCTGTTATTTTAACTTCTGGGTTGTTGGTGTCACCATTACAACTACTGTATGTATGTATATATCATAATTAAAGGAAAGTTTGCCAAAAGTGCATAAACATGTTCAGAAATGTTTTTTGTTTTTCTCGATGTGTACTGTTTATTGTATAAAAAAAGATTGACAGGTGTTGAGCGTTGTGCATAGTATAATTTAATAATATAACTTATATCAAATGTCAATAAATATATATATAATGTCAAAATGAATAACTGAGGTTTGTGTCATCAGTCTGTTCCATGATGCGACTGATCTGTTGTAACAACGTGGACAGCCAGACTGTTCATAAGCATGTCAAACGGAGACCTGACTGATATACACCTCTAGAGAACACATTGCTGAGTCACAGCTTGTAAAACACCTATGTCGTCTCTCCCTAAAATTCAACTTTTTCAGTGGAAGTGGAACATTCAGCAATCAAATCCTTCATGCCCCTAGGGAGCATGGCCTTGGCCCCAGGCCGTGGTTTTTTCCGTGACACGGAAGGCTACTTCCTGTTGTGAACCTTGCAGGATGGGCAGCTCATGCTCCCAAGAAAACAGTGCAGCGTCTGTGGTCACCAGAAATGGGTTGATTTCAATGATCCAGATCTTGTTTCCTGTGAAGTGAATGAGACAATGTAATGTTTATTAATGTCATGAAATTTATATTATTGACAGATATCTGTTTAGAATATCAATTATGTATGAATAGGATGCGCCAGTGATAGTAGTAGATTTGTCTTAATTGTAGCATTATGTTTTCACACATATGCTAAGCCTGGGTAGCATTCTGTCATCAAGTTTCTTGCAGGGTCACCATGCATTTTAACAATTGGTGACTATTTTTGGAGCTCATCATAGTCATATCCACTTCCCACGTGGTAACGGGCTTATCATCTTGAACTTCTAAATATCTTAATTAACAATGCTAAAAAGGTTTTTATTGTGGGCATTTCCAAATTTTAAAAATATGCTTAATGCTCATTTACATTACTTAGTAAACATAATACATTGTAATTTTAAAACTTCTTAAGCAGGAAATACCTTTAAAATAATCAGTCAGTGTCAAGATATTTCCAGAAGACATTCTCTGTTCTTCTTCATCATGTTTAATACTCCAAGCACAAATCATGACACAGATTAAGGGGGGGGGTGCGGGTCCTGAACATAATATTTACAGTCCTTGAAATAGACAATTTTAACCACTACCATTGAACTCAGCATGCCTAAATTAGCTGGGAAAAATGGAGGAAAAATGTGTTTATCATATGGTTGTCATGGAAATGCCTCCAATATTTGAATTTTCATTATGAAAATATGGTCAATTTCAACTGATAAAGGCTTTTTAACTTTTTATCAGATTTGATGGTAATGTAACTTTGCACGCACATTATTTGGTCCAATATCTAAAATTAGTCAGAATTTTAATAAATGTAAAGGTTTTAATTTTAGGAATTTTGTTAAAATGTGTATAGAGCAACGTTTCCATTTTTTGGCAAATTTAATCACACACAAAATTTTAATGAAAAAATTTGAAATGATATCGACAATCGCCTCCGAGAAATTCTCTGTATTTAGCTATTGATGCTACATAACTACATACCAAATTTGGGGGCAATCAGACTATAAATTTTTAAAAGTTGATAAATCATTGTCAAAAACTGAACACTGAGAAAATCATATTTGAAATAATTTTTTCTGTTATTTGAAAATTTGAATGTTTTTTTTCACAAAAGTGAAGGATAATACTTTTAAGCGTTATAAAACCATGAGACTTGAGACGCCCTAAACTACTTCTTGTCAACCCCATTTCAACTGCCCCGGCTTCCATATACTCAAGTCGGGCCACACCTTTTTGATAACAGGTGGGTGGAATATGGTCACATAATATCTGATCAATCTAAGGCAATATTCAGGACAATTTGTCAAAAGTAGATGTTTTGGATAAAGTACATTGATTTGATTGCTTTAGACAAAATCATTGGCTTTTATATAGTAAAACAGATGTGTTGAAGGTTTGGCCTGTGCAGTTAGTTCCTAAAAAAAATTGTGTAAAATCAAAGAATCAACATTGAGCTTCTTTTATGATATGATTGTGAATGGAACAAACTGCTCTATCAAATAATACTAATAGTAATACTATTAAACTAGATCTGTCCCATTTTGAGGGGAAATGGCTTGCGGCACTTACGGGGTAACACACACACACACCCTACCCATAATACGGTTCTAGCTCGAAATGGCAAGAGGTATACGTGTTGGGACGTAAACTGAGTTTTTTTGGTTGTTTTATTAAAAGTCACTTATAAAAAGTTGAAACAATGCCATGTAGTGTGATTTGATTTTGATTTTACTATTTTACCCACATCCACAACTAAGGTGATCTCAGGGAGTTGGCAGGATTTTTAATTTTGCCCGTACTGCCCTGTAAACAGCTAAGGGAACTTTACCATGCACACAGTGTTGTAATCTGGACACAAGGCCTCCTTTTTATTGTCCGTCTGCGATGAGACTAGGTGTCAGGATACCTACCTGGACCTAGGGGGTAGTTTTTACCAAAAACAAAGTGGCGAACATTTTTCAACCTATCAGGGTTTGAACCAATGACCTTTTGGTTGAGAGGCCGACACCTTGTCTTTGGACTACCAATCCCCTATTATGTAGCAAAAGTAAAAGCATGAGGTTCTTGATATTTTTATTTTAATAAGAGAATTCCAGAAAGTGAAATCATTGACATCACCTCTCTTAAAAGTAGGTCTAGCCTAATGAGAACTCTATTATTATTTAACTGTTAATATCTAGAGGTGCAAAATTTGTGTTCATTTACAATATTAGGAGGTGCTGAACATAGTCTATTATTTGTTTTGGGCATCAAATGTTTACCTTAAATGTACTAAACCATCATAAAAATGATACTATATAATATGCAGAGATATTTTGGCAACAAAACCCACTTTTCTTTACTTAAGAAGGCCTGCTTCTGAACTTCAGGGCTCCACAGTGTATACTGTATACACTCCACAGAGCCCAAGGTAACGAAGGTTATTTGTTGGAATATTGATTGCTAGAACATGTTACCATAAATACAATATATCTCCTTAGTTTGGATGATAATGTGCAATACCAATGAGAGGTGAATATTATTATATCATGGATGATCTAAGCTAAACTTACGAGATACAATACTTTTTTCTCAACTCACCATTTTCACACACGGCAAAGTCAATAATATAATTTGGAACAAAGTCCTTCATCTTCGGCATGATATTTTCATTGAAAAAAGTGACAATAAGCTTTAAAAAGTCATGCTGCTTTTCCACAAGTCTCTGAGAGTAAATGAGGTAATTATATTGAGAAAGAGCAGTTAGTCTTTGATTGTAAACAAAGCCTCTAAATTCCATATCTACATCTATGTTCACAAACTTTCTGATAACCCAGTTTTCTCTGAAACGATCTGGTACAGCCAAAGCTAAAAGTAGATCCTGAAATATACGCTCACTTCAATGCACATGTCTATAACTTCGTTCGCCGTCGTAACTCGCAAAGCCTCAAATCCTGCTTTCAGAATGCATATAATTTGATTATTTTCAGCACCTCGGACCAATTCCTCTTCCTTCATGAGAAATCGTTGGTACAAACTTTTAAATCTTGTTTGCGCCATTGGAGCGTCTTTGGACTTCGGCTTGACAGTTTCACAAAAACAGAATCATTCTTGTTAAGAAGAAAAGGACTCATCGCTTTTTGCAGCTTTTCAGACATAGATTGTACTACTGTCATTTCGTCTGCTTTTAATTTTTCTTCCCATTTCACGTCAGATATTGCTGTTGGGTCTAAATTTGAAAATAGGCGTTCGTAAATAGCCACAAATAATTTTGCTTCATGCTGTGAAAACGCCAAAAGTTGACTTGGAAAAGTAAACTCGACCAAGAGATCTAGCCACTCTTCAAAATTTACGTCCAAAACGGAGCTCTGGTAATTATCAATGTCTTCTTGCTTCATAAAACCAGCAGTCTTAGGATTTGAAAAATCCTCACTGTACCAGATACTTTCTTCAGTTTAACAGACTGAAGCTGGGCTTCAAGATTTTCCATGCTTTCACTTTCAGCTCTATAGTAGTAGTACTAATAGTAGTACGTAAAAGGAAATCACCTGTAAAAAAGAATAGACCTATATCAAAAATGAAATGATGATTCAATTGATTCTGATGTTTTTAAAAGATAAAAGTTAGAAATTGATTTGTGAGTGGTTGGTAAGGAAAGGGCAGGAAAATTATGCTTTAGGAGTGGGTTTTTTTGTGTCTTTTACATTTTCATATTCATTGTCCTGTCATTTTTGAATGAATGATTGAGAACTGTTGCAAAAATTAACCTTCTTCATACGCATACTATAGATGATATCCATAAACCCTAGAGGAAACAGAATAAGATGAAAATGATCTGATAGATCAGAAAGTTCTTCTTTTATTATTATTACATGTATAGTGAATGTTTCCTAATATTTTTTAATGCACAGACAGAATCAATGCAAAAGTAAGGTAGAAAAACCATTCCCACTTCCACAGAAAAAACACAAAACAAGCAACAAATTTACAAAAAAGCAATCAAATTAAATTAAAAGATATGTGAGTATCTACATACTACTTCTACATACCCATGCATTTTGGGAGTTTATTTGAAGTAATCGACACTCACAGAACTAAATATATATATTTTAAAATATCTTATGGGAAATCTTTAAACGAATGAGAAGAATAAACGAAAAAATAAGTTAAACATAAAAAAATTATCAAAGAAAATGAAGAGGAGAAGGTAAGATAAGATAGATAATAATATTTTATTCTTCCCTTCTGGGAAGTTCTTTTAACAGACGTGCAATTCGTGGCAGGCTAAAAGTCAATTGGGAGGAAAGTGTGCATAGTGTACTTGTAAGTAATTTATTTCAATAACAGATGATGATAAATCGAAGCGATTGTATTTCAATCTTCAGTACGCTCCGTGATAGTGAAGGATCTATAAGGGTGTAGGTGTTTCAGGGAGGATGATAAATCGAAGTTGTAGTTTCTTCAGTACGCTCCGTGATAGTGAAGATCTATCACCCCTATCAGTTTCGGCGGTGGTAGGGAGTGCGGTCACTGTTTGTCATAGATTATGCGTTAAGCCATTAGTTAGACTAAACCAAACAACAACAAAAACAATAACACAACAACGGAACCTATTTATTAGCATCAATAATAAATTTTACCATCTCCTATCAATTCCCCAAATCCTAACCTGAAAACTGAAAACACTTTTGTGTTCCGACTCACCAGGAAGAGAACTTTGTATTTGAGTGAATTATTTTTAGCAACTGACAAGGGGAGTCGTGCGGGGAAAAAATGCTTAGCTTTTGTCCAGTTCGAGTTTGATCCAGCTTCTAGCTCTAGATTTAGATCTAGATCTAGATCTAGATCTATTTTTTTAACAATGAGCAATAAATTCAAAAAAGAATTTTCCAACCTTCAAAGCCTGTTAAGTTGCAAGAAATTATGAGAAGCTTAAAAGTCAACGAAATCACTCAAGTTAAAAAAATTTTGAAATTAAAAAAATTATAGATTGTCTTCATTTTAAAACTGCGAATTTGACATTGAACGAAGCAATTTGGTAATAGCATGTAACATTCATCTCGTAGTTGGCCTAATCATTGAAGGAGGTCACCCTCGTCCGTTTTCCCAATGTCTAATGATGGACTTAAAAAAGGTGTTTACATCGTCTTACAGCTTGTTCAAGGAACAAATATGGACTTGCAAGAATTCAACAAGCTGTTGAAAACTCAGCCACCTAAAGATTTTTTTATGAAATAGTTTCTAATTATCTTAAATATATTTCTTCATTAGATCTACCAGTAATCATTGAACATGAAAGAAATATGATATGTATATTCCCATAGAATCTGAATTTTAGTTTTCTTTAGTTGGAACACGATTTCATATCATTTGCGTCCAGTCTCGTTCTAAATTGGTTACTTCAAATTCAAGGGAGCCAATGTCTAATGATGGACTAGATAAAGATCCAGGATCTAAATCTCGGAAAGGTGTTTACGTGTTTTGCATATTCTTCACAGCTTGGATGATATTCAAGGAATGTTGAATGGAATGGAGTCACAAGGAAAAATTCAGCAAGCTGTTGAAAACTCAGCTTGTTCACTTATGTCGGTAAGACCACCTAAAGATTTTTTTATGAAATAGTTTCTAATTATCTTAAATATATTTCTTCATTAGATCTACCAGTAATAGGGAAGTGAAAGAGATCTAAATTTGAAAATCTGAAAATATGATATGTATATTCCCATAGAATCTGAATTTTAGTTTTCAGTTGATGTAACACATTTCCATGATATGTAGTCCATAGAATCTGAATGTACCTCCTCAGTCATTTAGGCCATTAATCCGCTTCCTGTATGAGATTCCTGCTTTGTTAAATTGTCGGTCACACACTTTTCATTTAGCAGAGCATACAGTTTTACTCTACTTTCTTCTTATCTATGATAAAGATCCAGATCTAAATCTCGTGAAAGTGCTTGTGCCTCACTCACTTGGATGATATTGTAATGATTGTTCAGCAATGTGTTAGTGTTCTGTAGTGTGCAATCTTTTTATCCTTTCCCTGTTGAATGCATTGTTCCTGATACAGTGTAATGAGAGTGCCATAATTTGACTGCTTTTACCGGGCAGAGATTATGAAGTAATCCGTGAAATGAGCCACACCAAAGCCCTGGCCCGTCCATGTGTCTAAAAAAAAATGACAAGTACGTCCAGAGCGCTTCATGGGTAAAAATGAAAATGACTATATAGGCCATCGTTATCCGCAAGGTGCCTTGCGAATAACGCTTGAACATTGGTCCGCAAGGCACCTTGCCGATAGTCCTGCTTTTGTGGTGGCATTATCCGCAAGGACCGAATTTTGGTCAAGTTCACAGACAAGCATGTCTTGAAAAGTGTGTTAGTGTTCTGTTCAATTCAGTACCACTCCTCCCCTGGTGTGTATGATTGTGCCTGTTCAGCAATCTAATCTTTTTATCCCTTTCGCGACGTATTATAATGAAATGAGAAGTCAAACAAAATTCTCATTTGTCGAAATTTATTTGAAATGTAAAAAGGCACCTTGCGGATAACGCTTGTTACCTTGGATCCGCAAGGCACCTTGCGGATAATGACTCCCATATATGTATCTGACATGATCACTCCATACGTTCCTAATCAGCAGCTTAGATCTTCAGCCGATACAAAAAAGTCAATAATTCCTCGTAGACGCCTTAAAACAGTTGGTAAAAAGTCTTTCTCATTTTGCGCCCTGAAAGTCACAAACACTCTTAAAGAGAAATAGAGTCAACCAGGTGCTGAGCATGTTTTTTTTATTAGTTGATATCTATAGGCAATTTTAATCACTACCATTGTACTCGGCGTGTCTAAATTAGCTGAAAATGATATTTTTTAAATGTTTTTATTATATGGCTGCCATGGGAGCACCGCCATCTTGGACTTTCATTGCGAAAATAACAACTTCATTTCAAATAGGCTTTTTCAGTTATGAACAAATTTGGCTATATCTTTGCACACACATTATTAGGTTCAATATCTAGTCGCACTCAGTAGCTATTTTGGATAAAGGAAATGTTTTTCATTTTATGAATTTTTTAACAATCCATTAGGAACCTTTCCAATTTTTGGCAAATTTAATCACAAAATTTTTGTTTTTTTGCAAAAATTTGAAGAGATTATATATCAAAAATTGTTACTGGGTGAAATTTTTTTTTTGCATGTTGTATACCAAATTTGGGGGCAATTGGACAATAAATAAAAAGAAGTAGATCGCATATTACTGTCAACAGGTAACATTTTGAAAAAATCACATTTTAACATTTTTTTCTGTTTTTTAAATGTTTTTTCGCATATAAACGAATAATATAATATAATACTTTGAAACATCATACAATCGTGGAGGCTATCAAATGCTTCATGTCGACCGACCCTATTTCAACTGTTCCAGATCCCTTAATACTCATGTTGGGATGGCATTTTTCTTATAACAGAATGTTTCCTGTAATATTCGGCCGATCTTAGCTAATATTGAAAATAATTCAAACGTAGATTTTTCCGATAGAGTACTTTGTGGTAATGAAAATGAGCACCAACTTGTTATAATACTTTAGACAACGTTTTCGGGTACAACTGATGTGTTGAAGGTTAGGCTGGTATCATTTCTAAAAAAATCATATAAAATGAAAGAATCAATACTGAGCCTTTGTTATGGTATCAATGTTAAGGGAAGGAACCACTCCATCCAGTCATGCAATTAACGAGTTTTGTCCCATTTGTGGTAAAACTGCCCCCCCCCCCCCCCCCCCCCCCCTTAAGAAAAAAATAAAAACTCACCTGTTTTCCACACAGCCATAAAACCCACACAGATGCATATTTCTGACTGCTGTCATAAATATAGTTCAATAATTTCAACTGTCTTTTTTGTATTATTATTCTATGCTTTGAAATTTGTTTGGTAATGCGTAACATGTATTGCGTTCGTGTATGTAAATAATATGCATAGGTCTATGTCTTGATTTATAATGTTCTCCATGTTTGAGCGCTTTGAGCTTGATATATATATATATATATATATATATATATATATATCAGGGTGGGACACTATACTATACTTGAGAACTATTTATTATTATTATTATTATTATTACACCCAGCATACTTCTAAGGTTCATAGTTGATCAGCGGAACTTGACATTGTGAGGCCCAAGTTAAAACCCAGCAATATCTGGTCTAGAGTTACAGTATTTGTAAAGAAAGACAATTCACACTCATTTTCTACTCTACTACAGTACAAATGGGACAGTATTTTGTAGGAAAGACAATTCACACTCATTTTCTACTCTACTACAGTACAAATGGGGTACCAGCATCAGCTGGGGAGAAAAATCTGTGACAGACTAGCAGAGCCTAGTTAAAGGGGCAAAATATTTGTCAATCAGCTCCACTTATGTTATAGAAACCAGGAATATGCTCTGGCTTTATATGGGGCATAACAACCATGAAGGAACTTTATTTCCTAATTGCTACCAATTCAAGTAAAAATTCCAATCCATTTAAATTAAAATAATTTGCTTTGAAGGTGGTTGTCATTGTGAAAGAAAAAGTGTCATGTGGCACAACGGAAACTACTTTTATGTTTTTGTAGCAATGAATTGAAGTGCATGATGACAAATAATCTGGCATCATCCAAGGCTGGGTGGTTTGGTGGTTAAAAAAATAAAAATTCTACTACCAGGAGTTGCAGGGATGAATTTTATAGTTTTATAATTTAAATCTATACTTGTGCTGTATGAGTAGCCACAATATTTTCAATTTTAGATCCTGGAGGTGTCGGTTGAGTGTCTGACTACCACCTAAGGGACCAGAGCTCGATTTCCAGTAAGAGCAAATTCTGTGGCCCTCCTGTCAGCCCAGCAGTGAGATGAGTAGCTATCTATTCAGACTCTGCGGAAGTAAAGGCAGTGTGGAAAGCAATGGCAAACTACCACGTTATGCCGTGTGCCTAGAAAAATCAGAACTTTACTCCTGATTACCCTACACTCAACTCTGAGTATGGGACTTACTTTACTTTAGATCCGGGCGAAATGGAGAAATAATAAGAGTAAGAACATAACATACAGAGTCTTGCAATCTTACTAAAGTGTTTACATCATTTACAATTTGTAAAGTGTTTTTGGCATGGCTCAGATTGTCAAAGGATATATGACTGGTAAAGAAAGATCTTATGACTGTCAAGGTTTGTTCATGATTTGATTTGTTGATGTTTGGCAACTGTGAATTGAATCAAAAGCTTGACTAGGAGAGGTGACCACATTAGTTATTAAATATTACGTTATTAATCAATCTTCTGGTCATGATTTTGTGCAATTTGGGGAGAGAGACACTATTAAGGACATATATATATATATATATCTCAATCTTTTTTCTTCTTTTGTTGGCCGTCCCTTTCCAGATTTTTAAGTAAGAGAGAATTTTCAAAAGTTGTTCCTTACTAAATGTGCTATTTTTACCAGCATTTAAAAAATATTTTCAGATACCTGAATCTAAGGACTTAGTTTTAGACCCTGACCTGACTAAACCTCTTGATCGTGTGGTAGGCATCTCATTCTTAAAGGTGAGTTATTTGTTTTGAAATGAAAAGTCATAATTGTTCTTTGGACATGAAATGATATATATATATATATATATATTATAATAAAATTATCCTTGATATATTTTCATTTCAGTAATTTAGAATGATAAGTTGATGAATATCTTTTTCTACAGACTGAGGATTTGGAACAAATACTGTAGACAGAATTTTTCATAATTCTAATTTTATATTTGTTACCTCATCAGGAGCATGGAGTTGACAGAATCTTCAAAATTGAACAGGGACAAAAGTGTTTGCCTGGATGTGATAAGTAAACATTTTGCTAGATAATCTTTTTGTTTTGTTGCTTGTTTATTGGTCTTGGGGCAAACTTGATGTGTTTTGGGAAAATTTATGTTAAAATTTGTACATTATGTATTCTTTTAAGCTCTTGTCTGCCATGAAAATTAGATCACTTGGCATCATCTCTAAAGAGACAAGCAATATTTGTGCCTGAAGCATAAATAGTTAAATGCTTCATTTTTATTAGAATCTGTGACATGTTTATGAAATAGATAGCTTGTAAACAGCCACAATTGCATGATGTTCCTATTTTGTAGCCAAGTTATGAATGAATACAATGGTTCATTAAAAAGAGTTTAGTATTTTGTGTATTATTGGGTTCTTGTTTTGTTTTTTTATCATAAAACCATGAAGAATAAGAATTGTTTCATGGCCTTCATTAATGTTGTTTTTGCTTGTTTTCGTTTTTTCTTCATGTAAAAACTTCACGTTAGATTTATTGCTTTTCTCAGGAAATGATAAACATTGATTACGGTTTGGATTTCTTTTTTTCTTTTTTTAAAGCAGGCTTTATGGTTATTTCTATTCTAATTATTGCTTTCTTTTCTCTTAATTTCTCAACTAAACAGGCGCATTTATTTAGTTAGACCTAAGATGGTGACAATGAAATACATCGCTGATCATATAAACACCGAAATATCCAAGGGAGAAAGGAGGTCATATAAAATTGTCATGGTCCCAAGGAGAGTAAGTGTGATGAGTCATTAGATGTTATTGTTATATATGTTATCAAAGAAATAGAGAAAAGATGTTATTTAATCTTTTGCCCTTTAGAAAAGTTAAGATCATGTCTATTTCATATATCATATTACGTGTCAGAGGCTAGGTAGGTAGTTTGACCTTTAGATGCTCCATAAATCTTAATATAGTCATGGAGTTTCAAAAATGATTGGACCTACAATAATCAATCAGGACAATGCACATTCATTCATCATACAAATATTTTAAATTATAGAGCTTTTTTTTTTTAAGCATTGATACTTTTTGAATTTTTTGTTTTGAACTGTTAACTATTATTCCATGCTTTGACTGTTCTTATAATAATAAAAAATATGTCTAACAGAGGCTGAACTTCCTGTAATGTATATCTTGGGGGGGGGGGGGGGGGGGGGGACAGGGCACTTGCACTGGCGAGTTTGGTGGGACCAAAAGGTTGATTTTCTGTTCTTTGCATATTCGAGTAGAACAATCATTTATCTACAAGTGTATGGCAGAAAAATGTCCATATGTCGTATAATTTTTATTTTACAAAATATTTTGTATGGTAGGTAAAAACAGTCCAAATTTTGACGTAAATTACCCTAACACTGACTGAGAAGATGACAGTAAAAACCATATTGGCGGCTAATCGCCAAATGTGGCAACAGCAAGGTCACCTAGCTTCTGCCGCTCATCTCTTCGGCCCATCGATGTGTGACGTAAGAGGCTTTGCGCATCAGTGTGTATGTAAACACGCGCACAAGCATAGGAATAGAGGGAAAAAAACAAAAAAACTGATCATTTTGACGTCTGTTTTCACAACAGTGCACATCTAAACCTAAATTTATAATCCTCTGTACATTAGTAATAATGCCAGAGACTGTCGAAAGAGTAAGGGAGCTGCTACAACAAGGAAAACCTGTCTGAAGCATTTGTTTTGTGTTATCTTCTTTTGATTTTTTTTATTTGCATTTTTCTCGAAATGTATTTTTTAAAACATTAAAATTCTATCTCCTCCGCCATTTACCAACGATTTGTATTATATTTGGCACACGGTTCCTCTTGTCAATGTTAATAGAGACGTCTGGATTTTTTTATATCTTGTAAACTTTTTGAGAATTATTTAAAAAAAAATATAAATGCCATTTACATTTACAATATATATTATTTTTTAAAATTCAACTTTTTTTAAACTATCCAAAATGTTTTTAAAAAACCGACGTCTCTCTTTAGATATTGAATGGAAAAGACGATCTGCACAGGTTTTGAGTGATTTTATTTATAATTAAAGGAGGAGATAAAGTTTGAAAATTGGCTCAAAATCCCAAATGGTGGTCGTTTCTATGGCAACCAAGGAGGCTACAAACTTTTCAAGGATATAAGATGACTGTATTTTGACAGCTACTCATGAACATACTGAAAGCAAAAATCCACACTCAAAAGCAAATAAAATAACTTCTATTTCTGCCCATAAATCCATTAAGAGTATATGTGCATATATGTGCTTGTGTATGACATTAGATTTCTTACTCTTTTCATTATCATTGGTAAAGTTTCATTTTCAAATACTTTTTTAAGCATGCCACCTTCATAGACTTTAGTTAAAGGGAAGTCAAAGCAAAAGCCATTTTTGTTTTTGTTTATTTAATTTCATTTTGATTCTGTCTTTATTTTGAACGTGAGAAGGTGAGATTTGAATCCTATGAGTAAGTTTCATTGACTGATAATTTTGCATTTTTCTGACAGCTTCATATTTGTGAAACAATACTGGAATCTGAGGGAGTTATGGGATATGTGACACTTGAAGAATTACCGCTTGAGCTCATCGCTCTTGATTCCGACATCCTTTCCCTAGAGTTGCCAGAATTTTTTAGATCATTCTATTTAGTAGGTATTGCTTATCATGGTAAAAGTTAAATTTGAAAAATTGTCTCATGTGAATACATTGCAAATAGCATTGAAATGTTGATTTGGGTTTTTAAAATAAGAAATTTAAGGGTTTTCAAAGATGACAAGGGTTTTTGCCATAAATTTTTTGAAGATATTTTTTAAAATGATAAAATCTTGAATTGTTCCTCTTGTATTTGAAAAAAATAACACATTAATTTCTCATAGTGTAAAAATTAAATGAACATCTACACCTCAAATCATAAATAGAATACAGAACTATCAACAGCTGCATTAAAGAGGTTTTTAATTATTTAGAAAGTATTCCAGTTTTCAAGATTTATGCTAAAGAAATGATTTTGATGGGAGATGTTTTTTGTGGTTGAAGTCTCATTCTGAAAAGAAGTACGCCTTTTGATAATGTAGTGTTGAATATTTTATTTGAAATATTTGCAGGAAAACGATACAACATGGCTGCACACAGTGTCATCTTCTCTTGTGAATTTACAGCGGTTGTTTGGAAAAATTCCAAATGTTTACTGCTTTGGGAAAGGTTCAAAGGTACATACAAATTTTGTTTGAACGAGCATACGCTACATGTGTTTAAAGGAGTTTTCATACATTGAGTATTTGCATTAAGCTTGGGTCACACCAGTTCGTAGAACTGAAGTCACAGTTCTGATGCTGACAGAACTGGAACTGGCTTTGAAGTCAACCAATGATCAGTTCTGGTGGTTTTATAAGTCTATGTAAGAATTTTGTCAGGCGGGGCAGTGGCAGCCTTTCTTATCATTTTTCCAGAATAACACTTTTTTGTTGTTTGTTTGTTTACTTTATTTTGTCAATGAAGCGCATATGCATCGTGGGAATGCGGTCGCCTCTGGCCTAGGCCTGCTATCTCAACTCTTATAGAGGAGTTTTACACGGCTGACCTTACTTGTGGGGGGTTCTGGTATGGCATTTTTGCTGAATATGGGACAAATCTAGTCTATCATACAAGTGGATAGAGCAGTTCATTTCTGTCATAAGTATATCATAAAAGAAGCTCATTATCGATTCTTTGAATTTATAGGAATTTTTTAGAACCGATACAGGTTTATCTTTCAACACAGCTATTATACAATAAAAGCCAGAAATATTATCTCAAGTATGGCAAGTTGGTACTCATTTTGATCGTCACAATAAACGCTATCAAAAATTATCTTATTTGAGGATCTATTATGAATATTGCCTTAGATCGTCCGGAAAATACGGAACATATTTCGCACACCTATTATCAAAAGGCACATCTCAAAATGAGTAAAAAGGTGCTGGTGCACTTGAAACAGTGTCAATAAGAAGTAGTTGAGAGCCTCTCAAGGTTTTATGATGGTTCAGAGTATTATCCTACTCTTTTCTTAGGTTTATGGGAGAAAAATGTATTAAAATAAGAGAAAAATACGATTTTCTCAAAATGTCCTTTTTTGTTAATTATTTCCCATCTACTTTTTTATTTATCAACGTATCTTCATGAAATTTAGCATGGATGATGGGTGGGGAAAACAAAAAAATGATAAGATATACTTTTTTTGCTATGTATTATAGTTTTGGAAAAATTGAATTTTTTGTACAATATTTTTGTATATTTTTGGTTGTTCTCATATATGTTATTTTCAAAAATTCATAGAATCAAAAATTACTAATGAAACAAAAATCCGATCTGATCAAATTTAGATATTGCATCAAATAAGGTGTGTGCTAAGTTTGAAGAAATTTGTTGAAAAATGAAAAAGCCTATCGATATTGAACTTGGTGAAATTTGGGGGAAATCCAATATGGCTGTCATTTCCATGGCAACCGGAAGCGGGATTCAGCTTGTTGATAATAACACTCTCCCTATTGCAGAAGTTAATTGAAACAAAACCTAACTTTCTAGATCTAGATATACATGATCATTACTTAAATACACCTACTAAGACTATGTAGAAGATCTACACACCATGTAGGCCTACTCTAAATCTAAAGACCAGCCGAGATCTTACTAAAAATGTATTCAACTCAACGCGTCAAGGGAAAAGCCCACGTGGGACTGCACACCTGTTTCGTAGAAATGGAGCCGACTCTAGAGCTAGTCACAGTGACCAGCTCTCCCAAACCGGTCTCGTTGACCAGTTCTAAACTGACAGAACTCGACTCGACTTCAACAGTCGCATAGAGAAAAGACTAGAGTCGATCACATGACCAATTCCGGTGGAACCATCATCAGTTCTAGCCAGCTCGGCTCGGCTCAACTTCAGCAGTCACATAGAAGAGAGGAGTTAGAGTTAAGTCAATCACAGTTCTCCCAGTTCGATTCGACTCTAATCTAGATCTAGACCTAGTTCCAAACTTGAAAGTGAGTGCTGTATGTGCTTGCAGTCACAAGTGACCAGTCAACCAATCAAGGAAGTGGAGTCGGAATCGACGGTTCTGGGTGATTCAGAGTTGAGAACCACCGACTCTATCGTAACCGCGAATCGGCCCAGCCTTAATTTGCATAAAAGGTGTCAAATGCATACATTTTATGATGTTCGATGAAAATGTAAATAATTATGAAAAAAGCATTCACATATTATTTATGATTTGATCTATCCAAAGTTCTCCTTTCTATAACTTAAACAAATTTGAATAATAAAATGTGTTTAACAAGTAATGAATGCTTTCATATCACCACATCATGAGTTATATGGGGTGTTGGGATGTGATTGATAGTGTTGTAAGTTTGTTGTTATAATAATCGTAATTAAATCCAAAGTATTTATCACGAAATTGTTCTCTTAGGAAAAGTGCTTCATTCTGCTTTCCTCACTTGTCTATGGTGGAAATGAACAGACAGAAACAGATCTTTTCAGTGTTAGTATGAATGCCTAACATAGAGTGGTACTATAAACTCCCAAGGAAGTTGAGATGGACTTTAAATGTGATGTTCAGCGGGGGGGGGGATAAATGACACTGCTTTTATAATCTCAAGGTTTTTTCTGATTGCTTTTGAAACCATTTTTATGTAATCTATAAACATATTTTTTCTTTTGAAGCAGCTTGAAAGAATGATAAAACAAATATGATACAGTGAGCGGGAGCAACATTTAAACGTGAAATAGTCGCATGTTTTCTGTATGTGTTCATTGTAATTGTCTTGGAATCTTTAAATATTATTTTATTCGCGGAGTAATTCAGAAATTTACTTTGGAAATCTTTTTTTGTTTCATTTATGTTATTTTGTTTTTTTTATATTTCAGATTGTTCATGATTTGATGAACACTATGTTTGAAACTCACCATGATACCAAACAGACAAAGTACCACATCGGGCAATTGTTTCTGATTGACAGAGGTAAGGATTGAAAATATAATTTTTTGATACTCTGAGGTTTTTCTTCATACATGCATGTGGGAAGGGACAGGTAAGGAAGATTGATGAATTAAGATTCTTCTGAAAGAGGATAAAAGTCTCCTTTTGTGTTAGTGTCTTGCAGCAAGGTTATTATGTAATTATATATATATATATATATATATATATATATATATATATATATATATATATATATATATATATATATATATATATATATATATATATATATATATATATATATGTATCTTATATAATTAAAAAAAAATAGACTATTTCATGAGCAAAACTTAGACTAGCGAATCTCAGGAACGACTGATTTCAAACGTCAAATTGCACATGGAGTTAGAGAATCGATGTGGAATCAACAATGGCCTATTTAGAATTATGGCAACAGCTGTTATACCTTTACTCCTGCCATTTGAGTCTTGAATTATTTATACGAATGAAGGCAGCAATGAAGACTTCGAAGCCTTGCTTCTACCAAACGACCGTAGTAAATAAATGAAAGGAAGTCAATGTAATTATACCAGTTTGAGTCATTTAGCGCCAAATGCCTGTACCTAATAATATTTGACAATTTGGTGATTGGGTTTTGCAGCCCTAATCCTTTCAAATTCATCATTCTATAACCTTATAAATGCATTTAGTGGTTTAAAGACGTGCTGTTACGAAGAGACATTAAATCCTTGAGACACCATTTTGGCCATTTTCTTCAAAGAATTTTGGCCGTACGTTTAGTAAAATACTGTCATCTAATAGATCTGTAAGTAAACCAAGACCAATGTGATTCAAACGTTCACAGTCTCCTCCCCGCTAGCCCATGTTTGTGTAAATTACTAGCCTATTGTAATTGTATTCTTGATGGGTAAGCGAAAGCAAAGCCTTAGCTACCATACTCGAAATGCCATGCGAAAATGAAAGGTACAGTCAAATTCCCGTACCGATAACAATGTTGACAATGACGTAGATCTAGAATCAAGGCCAGATCTAGCTCTAGATAATGATAACAACATAGATCTAGATCTAGAAGCAAGAGCAAAGCGAAAACGTGAGGTTCTGTCAACTTCACGTTACAATGTTGACAATGATGTAGATCTAGATCTAGAATCTAGACCAGATCTAGATAATAATACAGAAGCAAGAGCAGATTCTCTAGATCTAGACCAATATCCGGTCCAATCCCTGCATGAGGTAGACTTCGAAATACGTTGTTATAGGAATGAAGCTTTGATTCAAGACCAAATAAATCTAGATCTAGACACAGCTCATCAAGACCTGTGTATAGATCAAGAAAATGCAGATAATTGAAGACTGTAGTATAACACAACAAATGTTTAAAAGTATGGCCATACAAATTAAATTGCTATTCCCAATTCACTACGGTATGAAATGTTTTTTTCCTAATGGATACGATGGTTGGAGAATACAAATACCTTTCAATGAGAAACTGTTTTCACACAATGATTTCTAGCTATTCATAGATTTGGATTCAAATAGATCTCTAGCATTGTTTGTCCGTTTTGTAAACGGGTTGCTGCACTAGTATATACACACACACACAACATAATATGAATTTAGAAGTTAGCCATATAAAGTGAAGGCTTTTTCTTGGCTTTCTACAAAGATCATGAAATCTTTGAAGTAAAAGTATTTTGTTTTGCAACAAAGAATAACAATTTGATCACTTTACATAAAATATTTTAAGTTCGTTTTAATCTTGATCTAGGATGTCATTGAACTTAAAATATGACTTTATTTGTGTTTGGGTTTTTTTCAAACATTCATATTTAGATGTTGACTATGTTTCACCCATGTGCTCTCCAATGACCTATGAGGCTTTATTGGACGAAACTTTTGGCATTGAGTGTGGTAAGTGAAAGATCATACATCAATACATATCTGATTTCATATGAGCACTACCAGTATGTCTTATTTTTAAAAATATATTTTCTTCTTCGTCTTCCTCTTCCTTCTTCTTCATCTCCTCCTCCTCATTCTTTTTCTTATCATTATTAATGTTATTATTTTGTTGTTATTATTGTTATTATTTATTATTGTTGTTATCATTTATTATTATTATTTTATTTATTGTTGTTATCAAAAAGTGTTCAATTTTTCTTTTGTGATTAGCCCCTCTTGAAGAACGCCATTCAAGTAGCATACAGTTCTTATCATCTTTTTGTGTTATGTACTGTGGCTACCATCTTTTGAGTTATTTTCAATTCCATTGTCTTCTCCTGTGCTTTCCAAATTCAGCCATGCTTGACTTTCCTACGGATGTCACAGGTGATAGCAAGCCTATGAAGCTCCTACTCACAAATCAAGATGAGGTGGGTCATGTACACAAGATTGTCATCCTTGACTGAGACCGTTTGTTTTTAACGCTTCATTCCATTTATATTTTTAGCTAAGATTTATATAGTTTAAACCAGTGTGGTATTGATGTGGTTTTTTTAAATTTACAAAATCGATTGTGTGAGTTCATTGATAAGTAAAGGATAATCAAAGTAACAATCATGAAAAAAGAGAATTACATTTCTTCAAGGCCATTACAGTCCATTGAGTTGAAGCTAATCCCAGTTTCTATAGCATGAAGCAGAACTGGTGATAAATACAGGTATTACTTTCCAGCTAGTGCTGGTACTTATATGCACCTGGGTGGAGTTGGGAAATGTGTGTTAAGCATGTTTTATGAGGAGCACAATGTAGGACCTAGCATTGCCCAGATTCAAACACAGGACCTCATGGTCCCAAATCTGGCAGCATAGCCCTCAGGCTACAGACACCATGTACTTAAGCAAATAATATCTTATCATTAACTCACAAATATGGTCCCATGAGATGCTCAAACCTGGATGGCTTACTGAGTAAATCAGTGTGATCACTAAGAAAATCATTTTTTTTTAAATATATGCTTTTGTTTTGAGAAATTGTGAACTTTAATAATCTAAGAGATTATTCAATTTCTTAATTAACTTTGCATTTCATTTTAGTCGGCCACATGCTGTTTAAACTATCATCAATCACTGTAGATATAAACATAGCATGAAATGTTAAGCAATGTCATATTTAATTTGTTCTCCGTTTGTCAAACATAACAAATTGTCACCAATAGATAGTCTGTATAAAGAATGGGCCAACAAATCATCAAAGGGAAATGCAAGCAGCTTCAAATGAGTTATTTTGTTTTAATTATAGTCAGATTTGCTTACAGGTAGGACAATTTTAAGATTTTTTAACAAGACTTAGATCATTTGACTGTATATCTTTTTTTCTTTTCTTTTTTTTACAAAAATTAAAAACAGATTGAAAATTGATGTAGGTAATGAATGTTTTGAATCAATGAATTCCAAAGTTAGTTAGAGTCACAGTCTATTTGTTGTAATTATGTTGTTTGAAATGCCTTCCACAGATCTACAGTCAGATCCGAGAGCGCCATTTTTCCCATGTATTTGCTTACCTTAGTGGGAAAGCAAAGGAATTACAAGCCATTTACAGCGTATGTTTTCCTTCAATCTTTCAGAAAGAAAGAA